>CM024090.1:1841943-2402817 GCA_013433165.1 Hypsizygus marmoreus | reverse complement strand
TGCAATTAATTGCGAGGTGGTCAAAGGGCCGTCTGGTAATTCCACAAGCCAAGTCGCTTCAGTTATATCGAGCGGCAGGATGGGATGCGCTCCCGTGGTCAAGAAGTACGGGGAACAGCCCAATCCTTTCCTGATAGTCACACGGTCGGCCCACATAACGTGGAAGAAAAACCAATACCACTTGGAAACGTCTCCACCAGTGGCTTTGTACAATGCTTGACGGACGTCCCAATGTGGTCGTTCAATTTTTCCATTCGCTTTCGAGTTGTACGGGGAGATCGTAATACCTCGTACACCATATTTCTGCTTCAACCACTTTAAGGCGGCGAGGAATGGTGGCCCATTGTCTGTTACGATTAGGGCCAAGGAGCCCCATCGGCAAATAATGTCTTCGAACAACCACGTTCCTATAGTTCGTCCAGTTTCTCTGACAAGCGGTCGGCCTTCCATCCAAGAGGATAGGGAGCATCGCCGTGAACAAATATATTTTGCATTTATTGGACGCGGGGGTCATGTTCATTGTGTCGGCATGGAGGACTTGAAATATAGAGGGCGTGTGTGTAACCGTCGGTGGGATTGCTAAGATCGTCTTCTGTCTGGTCTGACAGATGTGACAAGTCTTCACATACCAACTGACGTCGCTCTTCATATTCCGGCCACCAAAATCGTTGTCCAATTAAAGACTTCGTGGCGTAAAGCCACGATGTCCAAGACTGTCATGGGCAGCACGCCATCATGTACATGCGATGTTCCTTGTCTACTACGAGACGATGCGCGGAGTTTAAACCGCGGCGGTACAATCGTCCGTTTCGATCTAAGAAGAATTGCCGCGCGAATCGTGAGGCGTGCAAATATTCTTTGTCTGTCATTGCTCCGGACGCAGAGAGGATCGGCTAACCAGGTTTTCACAAACGCTAGTCGGGCATCCTTCCCTTTTCCTGCGTTGGTACGGTGTCCTTCCTGATATGGTTCTCGTTTCTCAGGATCCCATTTTAATTCTAAATCTGGGATTAAAGGCTCTCCCAGGAACTGAGCGATATGTCCTGGCAAATCTTCATGTTGAACATCGTTGTCGGCCATCTTTTGTCTGAGGCCGTCTTTCTCTTCCCTTACTAGAACCCTGGATCCATCAAGTCCTGTTCAAAGTCCGCGATCGATGCGGCCAGTCTGAATGTAGCCCCTCTGGTATCGATTTCTCCTTTGAAATCTTCAATTCTAAAGGGTCGAAGCGTGGTGTTCTTGTATTTCGTGTCTTTTTCAGGGAACTCAAATCCCGGAGGTCCGATCGGGGATATCTCCTTCGGTGTCTGCCGGATATTCTTCGTCGTCGGCTGCCATTCTCGTCTTGACAGTCCATCGGTCCGAAAGTCTTTCCAGGTACATGTCGTAGTACAAAATGATACATTAGAATGTGATCGATCCAACGGTTTACGGTCGCGTTCGGCGCGTAGCCTGGATTATTCAACATCCCTTTCAGGTAGGATGCATCGGTTCTACTATTAGTTTTCGGCATCCCAACAACCAATATTTCGTGTTGTCTAGGGCACGGTATAAACCGAAGAGCTCTCGTTTAGATTGCGAGAAACGGCTCTCTCTGTCGTTCAAGGTGATTGATCCGAATCTCGCGTAACGTTTCCGTGTTGCGTCATCGGGATCCTCCTGATAAATATAGAATCCCACCGCTCGATACGACGTATCGACGGCTAGTACTACCGAAGTAGACCAGTCGTACCGAATTGGTAGTAGAGCGGGGCAATTCGTAACGGAGTCTTTCAATAGCTGCATCGATTTTTCTTGGTCGGGTCCCCAGGTAAAGGGGACGTTTGCGCGAGTCAATCTATTTATAGGTTCCGCGATCTTAGCGAAGTCCTTGATAAACATGCGGAGTACCCCACAAGTCCCTAGGAAGGATTTTACATCCGTGAAGGTCTTGCAGGGGCCCCAACGGGTGATGACTCCAACGCGATCAGTTTCAGGCTTTCGGCCTTCGTATGTGCATCTGTGTCCTACGACAACAATTTCTTCGGCGCACAAAGTTGATTTGTACCCTGAGAAAGTTCCTCCAGCATTTCTCATGCGCTCAAGGATTCTCATTACGACGGTCATGTGTTCCCAAACAAAGCGGCGGATGCCCGAGTTTTCTGGTATTGTTTCATAACCGCCGCCGGGTAGTTCGTATCGGGTTAAAGGTCCTCCTACAGGTACATCGTCTATAAAAGGACTGGTCCATTCTGGTATTTCGTCTTTCAGAATATAAGTCACATCGTCGTGGAATATAGGGACTGAATTCGTCCAGCCCATTGGTAAGGTCACAAGTCGTAGAGCTCCGAAGGGAGTTTGGAAGGTTGTTAGGTCGCGGGATTTCTTGTCTAGTAGTCTCTCATCATAACCAACATAGAGATCGAACATGCCGCCACACGAACGTCCTGCAAACCTATTGGCAAGTTCGTCTGTCGCTGGTGGTATACCAGAGTGCGCAATAGTAACCTTATTCAGAGGCTCGAGACTGTGTACAAGCCTCAAGCTTTTGCCATCTTTCTTCAGCACGGTAAACCACTGTGAGCGGTATGAGGAGTTCGAAGGCTCATACACGCCAGCAGCGATTTTCGTCTTGATGATTTTGCAAACTTCGTCATATATTCCAGGGGGAACGGGGATATTTCGTAGTACCCACGGCGTATGCGGAATGACGGGAATCTCTACGGCCGGAAAGAAATCCTCTCGGAATCTTCCTCGTTCGGAGTCGTCCCACGCAAACGCCTCGTTCTCTAGTGATATAGCTTGGTGTACTAATTTCAACTCTTCAGGCCACAAGAAACCTGTGTCGTGTAATTTGTGCATAGCATCTTTCCGTTCCTGATTGTATCTTCCTGTCGGCGTAAATTCAGGCGGCCGGGGACTCAACTTGGGTAAGTTCGCCAAGGGGTCTCCGGTTATATTTGTTCTATCCTGAATTTCTGCGGTAAATCTGCCAATACTGGTTTGACTTTCTTATCCACGGGTTTATACTTCTTCCCCGCGAATACCTGTCGAATATCTTTGACAGGATCTTCTTTTCGTTCTTCGCGGTCTCTTTCAGTTATTACTTCCTGCGACATCAGTCCGGTCATGGGACTGACGGAGGTTTGTAAATATGCCGACAAGGTGTCTGCATCTTTTAACTCAACATCTTCGTTCTTCAGGTAGTTGGTTAAGTATAGGTCCCTTATTTCGGTCTTCGTAAAGGTTCCTTCGTCTTCCGCGATCGAGTATCCATTTATCACAAGTTCTCCAGCCGAGTCATAACCAACCGTAACAGCGATTTCTCCTTGATCTTCAATCAAATCCTCGAGTGCTGAAAAACCTCCGTAGTCTTTTCTCGTTTCAAGATTTCAGGGGGTCTTCCTCGCTCGTAGGTAGGAATCGTGGATCGGTGTCCGGTATTGGGGTCTTTAATCGTAATCATTTGCCCTCCATCTCGTGTATTCTGGATGCAACTTTCGGTTAAGGCGTCAAAAGGTCTCCCGAGGAGTACCTTATAAGCTGGGTCGTTTATAATATGCACTTGTAGGTACAAGGCGATATCACCGAATACAAAGGGAACGTTTCTTGACAAGCCGAGAGATTTCTCAACTTGCTTGTTCGCGCTTTGCATGTGGATATGTATGTCCGGGTCCCATTGCAGCTGCAAGGATAACGCCGTCGCTTTGCCCATAGATACGATTTGTGATCCCCCGTCGAGGATCGTTTCTATTTCGCCGGTTTTGTTTATCAACGGGTAAACCGCTCTAAGGCCTTGGGATTCCCGGGCGACGTAAATCTCCCTCGGTTTCTCACCAGGTGCCAAAGAGTCGAAGTACTGCACAACGGGATCGTCTAGTACAACCGAACCTGGAGGAATTTCACCTCCTGCAGCCGACGTGATCATAAACGTTGCCGGCGGTAGGTTATTGACGTCGATCGGCATCCCCGTTGGGTAGTCTCTCCAAAGGTTTTCCAAATATATCATTTCTTCCTCAGTCATTTCTTCGACTAAGGCTACTCGTTCCGGTTTATCTGGCGGTACTTTCGGTTTGTCCGGCGGAACTCTCTTCTTCGTGATCAGCCTTTTAAGTGCTTCCTGTAGTTCTTTAGACGACGTCAAAAGTTCTTCAGCCGACAGGGTTATGTCCGCGTCCAGGAATTTATTAACAATCCTTTGGATGCGATCTTTATCCTCTATCGGTGCTTTGGTTCGGTAGGCAGGCCCCGAGATGTCAGGGACAGGCTCTACGCGATCAGGTCGCCTATTCTTGGTGATCGGCACATACGTCACAGCAGGAACTTCCTTATATGGTAAGTCTTTATGATCGTCCTTCTGATCATCCTGCTTTTCTTCTACAGGTGTGGACGGTCTACTGTAACGAAGTGGGTTTTTAGGAGGCCTCGGTGGAGGTCCCCTCTTTGGGTCTCTCGTTCTCTCGATTTCTACCACGGGTAGCGGAGGAAGTCGTCCGCGAAACGGGCTTCGCGGAGGACGCGGAGGAGGACCAGCCTTCTCCGGTTCTGAATCGGTATCGTCGTTTTCTGATTTTCTTGGGCTTGTCTTTCTTCGGTTCTCCGACTCAGTAGATGGTTGCTTCTCAGCCCTAGCATTCTCGTTACCATCCTTCGTCTTCCTCGAACCTCTCAGAAACCCTGATGGACAACCTCTAGGAGACCCTTTTGGGATACCATAAGAGATTCCACTAGTTTTTCTATGCGGTCGAATCGGTCTTCGGGGACAGGAGGGCCTTGTGGTATAGGTTGTCCTCTTTGCACCAACTGAGGAACGGGCTGTTGTTGTACCGTCGGTCGATACTGTAGATTATTCGTCGCTACAGTCTGCTGAGCAATTACAGTCTTTAAACGTTCGATTTCTTTGTCTCGATCGTCGCGTGTTTCTTCTAACTGGTAGGCCGACATTACGGCTGACATACAGGTTACATCGTCGGTTAAACCGGCGACATATAACTGCTGTCCCTTAGTCTTGCCCATAAAATCTAACATGCGTTCCCTCATGCTCTTATTTCGAGGGAAGGACGGAATCGGGGTCTTGTCGAATAGGTGGACTTGTCCGTTGACCAAGGTTACCAAACCGTCAGTCTGGTCTTGGGATACCTTCGGGCAGACTTTAATTCCGTGCCCTATTTCTCCGCAATACAAGCAGTCCGTTTTCTTCCAGAACTCGCTTGCTGCGCCTCCTTGGCCATAAGCCTCGGTAGGTCGTTGATCGATCGGTGGTCTATAGGCTCGCGCCGCGTTCTTCTGTTTTAATTCAGACGCCATATAATCTTTGAAGAGGACTATTTCTTCTTCCATCTTGATTACTCGGTCAGGGTCTAAATTACTGGTCTGTCCGGCGTACGAGACACCTGTTCCGGAGGTCCTGGTTACGGCCATAAACTTAGCAGCGTCCATAACCTGATCTAAGGTATATGGGTCTTCGCTACCGTCGTTTTCTGCTTTTCCGGCCGTTACTTCGGATATTCTGATTAAGTCTAATCTTCGTTCGACTTCGAGACGGAAGGCCGGGGTTAAACAACCTAGGAACTTCTGAACAAGTTCTCGGTTGGACACCCTGGGGTCTTTGTCATTGACCTTCTTAAGTAGTTTCTCTGCCTCGGCCGCAAAGGCACGTCGTAAAGCTGAGATTTCGGCGACGTTTTCTACGCCTAGTCTTTGGTTCTCAGCGCAAATGCGGTCGAGTCGTTTAATGGACCCCTTTTGGAACGCTTCGGCTTCAGGGTAATCTTTGAGAACCGCGGCCTTGAAATTCTCCCAAGTTTTAATGGTTAATTTCGCGGCTAGGATCTTCCAGAATTCGTAGGTCTCGTCGTCTATTAATCGGAGCACGTTCGCGATTTTCTTGTCTTCGTCGGTAACGCTGCACTCGGTAAATAACTCTTCGACGTCCTCAAAGAATCTCAATAAACCGGTGGGTTCAGAGGCTTTAAATGAGGGCGCTCCCTTGCTTCCTCGGGCAGGGAATTTCTTGTTCTGGGGGACTGCGGCCATCTGGTTTAGAGGTGGCGTAGCTGGTCTGGATGTTGCGGGTGGATCAGAGTTTTCGGGCTCTGGTTCGGGTTCAGGTTCAGGTTCTGGAGGTCGCGCTTTTTCTTTCGCGGCCGCTTTCTTAAGTTCCTGTTCCTTTCGTCTCACGGATGCTCCTTCTCGGGATAAGGCTTTCGCTTTGTCTCGGGTCGCAACAAATAAAGCAGTAGCTGTCGCTGCTGCTTCCGCTCGTTTCGAATTATTAGTCTCTCGCTTTTTGGGTCGAGACGACGAAGCTTTCGCGTTTGCTGTGGTAGCGGGGGACGCGGTAACTCCGATCTGAACTACTGGTTTAGATTTCTTCTGACTAGAAGATGCCTTAGACAGTTTGTTCGGGATTTAATCACTAAGGTCGTCTGGTTGAGTATGAACTCGGTTCGGGTATCTCGTTTCGGAGGTACGGTCAAATAAGATCTGAAATGGCAACCCCTCGCGGTGGGCTCCAGATGAGATGCTGGGTTCGGGGTAGTCGTGAAGAGATGCAACGAATGAAGATGGCTCTAACCACCACACTCAATCCTATCCACTCAAATCACACTCAACACAACAACGACGAACGAACGGGTTCTTTGGGGTAGAGGACTGAGAAGCCTCACACCAAGTCAGGTTTCGTATTTGACTGGGTCGTAGGGGAGATACTTCGAAGAGGTAGTACTCGACGAGAAGGTTTAGGCGATAGTATAGCGTCTCGAGGGACAACACTACTAGGGTCTGTACGGTTTTATAGTGCAGGCACTGTGGGGGTTTGGTTTGTTGGTCTAATAAAACTCTCTGCGAGTCTTACGTCGATTCAACGGTCGGTTTTGAGTACACTGACTCGGTCTGAACTTCGAACACACTGGGACGAAGGGTGAACACACGGGTTCGAAGTACACTGACTTCCTAAACTCGAACACACTGGGACGAGGGTCGAGCACGCTAGCTCAAGCACACTGGCTTATGGGTCTTCGTTATCTCTTAGGTGCTATCCACACGGGGATCACGGTCGAGAGAGGTTTCGAGTCTTTCTTATTGCACGTTCGTCTGCACAAATGAGATGGGAACTCTAGTCTGAATTTCTACAAACGCGAACTATCTACTATATACATGTGCGGCAATCGGTCTACGCCTACTCGAGAAGCCGGGTACCCTGTACCCTAAACAGCTGCCTATTCGTCGGCGCACCGTCGTGTGTCCGTCGGAAACACGTCCGCGATTCCTCATGCATTCGTCGTTATGTTGAATGCGCCGCCGTAGCGTTTTACCGGCGGTGCAGTCAAATCGCATCGTTTCTATTCGTGGAAGAGCTCCGGAGAGGAAGGAGGATTAGCCTAAGCTTCCCCTTCCAACGTCTGTCGGAGCGCAACCGATCGTACTGAAGTTTTCCAGTGTCTTTTCCATTCAGTGGCCCAGAGAGTAACCGCGATCGGTGGCTAATTGGTCGCGTCGCGTAAGTCACGTGTGCGCGGATCAGATTCGTTCCTGAGATATGATCGAGGAATTCGGGGTTTCCGTCTCGAGATCTGTCGGGAGCGTAAAGGTTGCTGCCCGAGCCCTCAGAGTCATCCGTGGTTACGGCGGGGTCTAGTTCAATACAATCCGGTCCATGCGCCAACTCCTTGGTTCGATGTATATTCCCACGGGATGCTTAGATCGAAGGGACTGGACAGGTCCCCGTCGATCTGATGCTTCGTGACCGAGTATGGAAAGACGATAAGATTCGTTATCAGCCTCGCCTCCTGCTGCACTGGGTGTGTCTGTCCCGCGAGGCAACAAGTCAACTAGCTGGAGTCTCGCTAATGACTGCAGTAATTCCCGTTGGTTTGTGTCCAATGAAACGATAATTTCTAGTGAAAATGCGCAAATTCACGCGCAGACGCGAGTGCATCTTATCAGCGGCAGAGCTGTATTATCTTGACAGCGACAACTTCGATCCTTCCGAAAAAGTGGTACATGAAGCTCTCAGCCTTCTCGGCCAAGGATTGGAGGCGCTTATACAGCCCTTCATCAATCGTGATCTTTCCCTGTCTGACCAGATCATTTCCCTCGTCAAATGTGCTCACATTTTCTGCGCATTGTTTGTCAAACACGGGACGTCATTCATGTCAAACCAACTTTACGGCGACATTCAGTGCATGATAAAAAATGCGATTTTCCATGTTGCGAAAACCCAGGATCTGGATTCCACCCTTCGCGTCTTCATATGCCTTCTTGGTGATGATGTTCTTGAAACGTTGTTCGGCCGTGTTCGCATGATCGGTGGTCATTCCCCGAATGTTGACATATCAGAAATGGAGGCACGCTGCCGTTCTGCACTCATCCTTGATGACATCTATTCACGACATCCAGAGTGGGAGCGTAAAGCTGAATGTTTGAAGATTACCAGGAATCGGGACTACGATCATTTGCGGCCGCGGGACTGGAGGGCGAATTTAGTGGCAGGAGACTGTGACTTGCAGATATGTTGGAAAAAGGGAGTGCAGGCTGCGGACAGTGTCTTACAACGCTTTCGCATGGACATAGACTTTGTCGAACTCTTTTCGCGTTCAGGCTTTGATCTTATGCGCCCTAAAGGTGGGAAGTATCCCGGGATTTCAACAGATTTTGATCGCTCTTTGGACGATGTTTACGAAACCTCCTCCCCCTCCCTCTCTGGCACTCCCACTGACACCGTCTCACAATTGCTCGCGTCTGCAGCAGATTTCGATCCATTGGTATGTGAGACCGAGGACACCGCAGATATCCAATCAATGGATGCCACCCCATTCCACGACGTCTGGATTCATCTTGATGATCATCATCGCCAGCACAAGAAGACAGTCCTACGCATTGTGTTTGATCCTACGCATGACATCAACTACCAGACAACACATGACCGTCTTCTTCGTGTTCGTCATTTCTCCATAGGTGGCGATAAGTGGGATCGTCGAGGGGGTCTTTGTCATGGGAATGGCAGCCTTGCTGCTCACGAGGTCTTCTCAATCAACAACCTCTTCGCGACTCTTATCCGTGTCAATGGGACTGATGTTGGTGTTGGTATTGCACAGGCCACACTCATAAGGGCGACTGCATCATCGACATCTATCCATTCAGCCCCCACCTCAGAGATAAATCTTCCCTCTTCCTCCTATGAGATCTCTGGTGAGCTACTCGCCCTCAGGCCATTTACGTCCAGTGATGGAGACAGCGTTTCATGGGCATGGGATGCTAGTTACATCACTCTTCAGCCTAAGAAGTCACGTCAGTCACGTCAACCACCTGTTTCTACCGCTCAGTCAGATACAACGAGGAAAGGTGACTATGTATTCACTGTGCCCGGTATGCTCGTTATTCCGATTGATGGCCGAGGGCGGAGCTTTGACGTTTGCAACTTACCGGAATCAGTCGAAATGCAACGGGACATCGATTCGACTTGGGTATTCACTGATGCGCTTCTTGTACAACTTCGGACGCAGCTTTGGGACAAGGTGAAGGAGCCGGATTCACCTTTACAATCCCGTATTCCAACGTACGGCTGCGTAATGCAGGGCATATTTCCCTATAGCTCTTCCGTTGAGAAAGGTCAGTCTTTGTGTCTCAATAGCATAATCACAGTACTCATTTATGCTCAGACAATGTACCTCAGGTTTCTCATCTTGCGGGAAAGCTCACCGTTGCTGCAGCAAAAGACCAACGTATTGTCTGCAGTCTTTGCGGCAAGTCCGTTGCTGGATCGGAACGCCAAAATCATACTGGGCGGCACATAGCCTGTGCAAGACTGGGCGTTAACGACAAAAATGTTATTGCTGAAAAGGTATGCTTACATGAATTGTGGAAGGAACTCTTAGATAAAGGTTTCTTTCTCTAGGTAGTGCCAGATTATGCATGCGGCTTCTGTGCAGGTCCTGTCGAAGATGGGAAGTGTGCCGTCAGCATTGGACCCGGAAACAAGGTTATTTCATCTTGCACTGCGGCATTCTCTTTCCAGATTACGAGTGCTTCAAAAGTCTCTATCTCCAAGCCTTGTACTAACCGCCCAATCCGATGCACACTGTGCTCTCAAACTACCATTGAATGGTCTTACAACATGCCGCACCACATGGAGGACTGTCATCCATCATGGAAACAGCAATTAACACCCGACTTTATTGCGAAGATGGGTGTGTCACAGTCAGAGCAGGAGGCTTTTGGTCTTGCCAATGTTCCGTGTCCACCTGTTGGTGCAGGCAATGCGACACATAGCTCCAGCAAGCGGCCCGCCTCCTCACCTCCTGGAACACCGCAGTCCAAGGCTCGAGAAGAGCAACAGCAACGCAAAAATCGGCGCGTAGAAGTAATAGATTGGAATAACCAGTGATTGTACATATATATGTATATTGGCATATCTTATACCCTTTTTTTGCTGCTCTTTGAAGGTATTTTCTCGACGGTATTGGTATAGAGCGGCATCGACGGCACATTTGATGGGAGCTGATGTGCCGAGCGCTCGCCGAATGCTTGGTCATTGCTCCAGAGCGGTCTCCACCTGAGCCACGCGAGAACCACGCGAGCTGATCTCTGTACCCGATTCACGAATCGCCCACCTCTTGAGACCCAGATACAGTATGGTGTCAGTTAATAGGTCGGTTTCCAGTAGCAACCACTCAATGTTACCACTGATCTGGATCGTTGCGGTGCTTTCAGATCATTCCGATCAGCTGTCACTGTTCCTGGGCTTTTTTTTTTTGACGCTCGACACTGGAGTAGGGGGTGGCGAAAACACTGTCCGATGGCGGGCTACTAGGCATCAGCAAACTCGGGGTCGGCTGCGCAGAGCTGTACAGACCCTGACAGCATCACGTAGTGCCCATAGTGCCATATTAGCACCAAGAAGAAGCAAGAGCTTGGGAGAAATCAAGGAATGCTTGGAGAAATGTGGACCACGGCCTCCGAATCTTCTCTCTTGCAAAGCAGACACATGCACGGGTCTGCCACCTCCCCCAAGATGCACCCACATCGTTCGAGGGACCGTAAATAAATTCATGCACTTATAATACAACCAACAGAAGAACCAGCGTGACCACCCTGTCAATCACAATCACTCCGCTCCTGCCCTCCTCGCCCGAAACCTCCTAAACGCATTCCCCAACTCATCTCTCGTCACCCGCCCACGATTATACTTCCTGTTCCACCTCTCCATGTACTTCCACCACTCCTCATCCTCCACCGGCGGCCTCCCATCCATCTCCCCCGGATCAGCCTCGATATCCACCGCAGGTTCTGCCGGCCACTTCGTCCACGCCCGCCGCTGGAAGACTTTCTGTAGGGCCCGGGCATTGTCCTTCGACCAAACCTTCACCAGGTCCTTCTCGATGTCTGAACACGCACCCCCGGCTACGCGGTCCATGAAATCGTATATGGCACTCCAATCGGTCTCGGGACCAGACAGGGCTTGCTGCAGCCCCCCGTCACGCAACACGCTAAACCGTTCCCTCGCTTCTGCAATATGCGGCGTCGTGCGCGCCGTCACGGGGTCAAACACAAACGCAGGTGCAGTAGCGGGAGGAATCGGTAACGGGATGCTGTCGGCGTACGGCGCCCCGTGAACGACAAACCCAAAGTTGAACGTGAACATCCCGCAGTCGAGCGTGATTTCCTGCCCGGAGAGTGTTTTGAAGTATAGCCAGTAGTGTTCTTTGGGGTCTTGCCCAGCGCGGAACGTGAGGTCGGACAGGTTGAAGTACGCCAGTTGGTCTTGGTTGGTGACGGATGCCGCGCCTTTAAGGATGCCGAAGTCAGAGATGGGGGAGTTCTTGTACTGGAGGCGGATGCGACGGCTGCCATCAGGAGAGGGCATCGTTGTGTACACCTCTTGCAGCAGCGCGATGCAGAGCGACAACACCAGTGGGAGGAGGTATCCTTCCCTCTGGAGCCTGCGGAAGAACTTTGACCGGACGGGGGAGGATATGGCAGTGGGCCACCACGCGGCGGGGTCGACGGTGAATGGGACGGACTCGCCGAGGAGGACGAGGACGGCTTCTGTGCCGTCGGGGAACCGTGCAGGTTGCGAGCCGGGGTTGGGGGAGTTGAGAATGGCGTGAGTTTGGGCAGGGTGGTGTGGTTTGGAGGGGTGGAAGCGGCAGGCTTCGGCGAGGCAGGCGAGGAAGGGGTAGAATGCGGTCAGGGGGATGCGGTCGGTTTTAGACTTGCCTGGGGAGCGGAGGGACGTTAGTGGATTGGGAGGGAGGGAGGTAATGGGAAAAGAACTTACCGCAGGATGCTTTGTGTGTTGGCCAATCTTTCCTTTGGCATTCAGTTGAGCAATAGGCTCTCTGGGAACGAATGAAGGTTAGGCGATGTCGATGATGAGTCAACTGGGTACAAGACGCACCTCGCCGCAATAGCTGCAGATCCGAAGCTTGTGGCTGTCGCCGGATTGGCCACATATATCGCACTTGTCGAGCACCTCGAGAGGGAGGTGGATGGTCCTTTCATCGTCCATCCGTGGTGTAGAGGCTACCCATGCACGGGAGGGAGGAAGGGAATCTTATAATGAATCCTAGACTTTGACTGTTTCAGAATCTATCAGTCTAAGATTTTATAATGAGAGTGTTTGTGGCGTGTCGCCGGTGTCATGAACAAGTCCGACGCGTCCCGGGAGCGGAGCAACATATTGAAGACTGACTGCTCGATGTCATGGTAAACCTCAGCTGCAGCCCGTCGATGAGTACGAAAACCATACATAAGTCAATAGAGGACGAGGAGAAAACAAACATCCTGAGGAAATATGAAAACCGTGACATCTAATCATTGTATACATATAACATAATTGTGCGTTCAAGAACCCAAAGCATGCAAACAATGCAGCGATCGTTGGTATTAGCATCCCTGGCATTCACCTCATCCAACTGACAGGAACCCCTGCACTCTGGGACGCGCGTGTATGAACAGGTAGGGGAACAGGTGGGGCAATGAGCGGAGCCGGCGCAGGGAGGAGATTTCCCATAAGTGGTGCTTGTTGAACTAAGTTGGCCGGAGTCGGCCCACGCAGTGTAGGTGCGCCAGCTCCCCCAAGTTGTAAATCGGCTGTGATGTCAAATAAGAATGCGTGATGGTAGAACTGCATCTTCATGCCGATCACGGTGCTCTCGAGCTTCATGGGCGGGTTGATATTCCGCAGATTCCACATTGTCGCCCAAGTAATAAATCCGGTGGTCGCGAGTGATCTGTAGTCAGAATATTGGTGCCGATCGAACCCTGCCGCATTGAGCAGGGCAATAAGCTGGTTGTAAGTTCTGGCTGTTGAATGGTGATGGTATTGATAATCAGGCCAGAGATTAGAGATGAGCAAGGCGTAATGACTGACCTCGACGTGAATTCCAACCGTCGGGGAGGTCGCGTTCCGTCGCATTTGTCGAGATATCATAAGATATACCATATGCTCCGACAGGCAGAATGGCAAACGGAGGCGGTGGGAGTATGAAGATAGGCGGAGGGATGAGGGCAGCCATGATTTGTTCTGTGCAGTGTGCTCCAGCAATCTCAGTTTTAAATGAATTGAGAACAATAGGCCGGGTGAGCGTTGTGGCTTTCGAATCCCTCTGCTGTCAGTTGCCAGGCGCTTGGACATCTGTTCACGCTCCCATCATTGCTTGAAGAACGAATCTTGCCCACATCCCATTGTCCTTGGTGGATGTTCACTCCAAAAACAGAAGTGCCAAAGAGCGACGGACTGCTTTTGCATAGCCCAGCTGCATTGCACTGTGGGTGATGAGGCCTGACGTCCCGCTTTAGCACTGGCAGTGAAATGTGGTAATGTGATATCACAGAATGGCCTATTTTGCACCTGTGGACAAAGGAGCCTGGCTTGAAGCAGTTGTGAGGGTGAGATGTCACCTAGCTTTGACTGACTTTGGATTGGACGAGGGAATGAAGGACAAGGGAGGACGACTTCATGAGTTCGCGCCTGGGCCCTGCGCGTTGAAGCGTGACGTTAGCGTGACACCAAAAAGAGCACGTGCATTTATGTTCGATCGGTTATAAATAGCCACTCCGAGTTGGGTGGCATCTTATCGCGTTCTCTGAGTCTTCACTACACCACCACCATCACCACCACTACATCATCACCGATGCCTCCAGCAATCAAATCCTCTTCGACGTCTACCTCTCGCCGCGCAGCTTCCTCTGTCCGCTCAGCAGCAGCAACTGAACCATCTGCAACGGCACCCAAACGCTCCACAGCTAAACGCTCAGCACCCAATAAAATACCAGCAGCTGCTTCAGGCTCTGGTGCAGCCACGCGACGTGCTAGTAAGCGGCGCGAACTAGAAGATTTCGCGAAAACGTTCTTCAAGTACAGCCAGATCTACGAAGATATGGCAGTCACTCTGCGAGATCACCCTGATGAGCTACAGGGCGCGTACGAACGACAATCTAAAATCGTTCTCGAGGACCGCGGTAGGGGTCCCCAGACCCTAGAACAGATTCATGATCGTCTGGCGATTCTCGCGGCTCGATGCGACATTATACCTCAGTCTATCGATGAGTACGTGGACCATTTTCGGCTTTTTGACTAGAATCTTAACCACGTTAATTGTTTCCTAGCCGCCTTGCCATTTGTTTCGCCTCCATGGAATATGCTCAAATCCTGTTGGACGCAATTGTCTCTCATCCGTCAAGACCTTTCTCCGACCGCCTTGAGTTCATGCGTATGGTGACTCAAATGACGTAGGCCCATGTCTTCTTCACTCTCTGTTTGTAGCTGAATAATTTCTTCTGCTGCTCTAGCCGGAAGGCTCTAAATCTTCCCCCTTGAAAGCTGTGGAGAAGTTTACTCCGGAGAAGATCGTGAAGACAGAGGACGTGAAGAAGATACGCGAAGCAGTAGGCATGTAGATCCTCTTCTTGTCATTATTATCACGTTTATTGACCTATATTTCTGAAGCTAATAAACGGATGCCGAGTCCTTCTCCATCTCAATCAAACGCAGAATCCCAGAAAGATAGTCACCGGCCTAGTCCGGGAACATCAAACACTGGATCCCAGGTTCCTATTGCAGAAAACGTGAACGCTGGAACTCACTTTGCTAGTGCACCAAACGCTGGATGTCAGAAGGGCCCGACGTTGTGCCGCGTGCAATAGTTTTGCCATAGGCAGCGGATTACTTAGTGTATGGGATGCACGATGTTAGAATGACCCTGCCCCGTGTAATATTGTTGACCCTGTGGATTATTTAGATCAAACTTGCTTCGTGTCATACATCATTAGCACCACGCTTCTTGTCGTTGGTTCACACTTTCAGCGTTGTTGCAACAGATGCCAGCTGAGCCCTCCGACTCCGCATCCGATCACGCCCCATCAGCTCTTGTCAACCAACCACCTACCAACACTCCATCGACTGGCACAGATGACATCCAAAGATTCATCGACACGTCAGGATTGAAGCGTCCCAAGGACCCCAAAGAACCTGAGGTCCGTGAATTGGTTCTGTCCAGAGACATTGCTAACGTTGAGGCAGCCGACGCGTTTCCAACTCTGCGAAATACCACCTCTCGACGCACTCCCACCCGAATTCTTTCGGTTACCTCGACGGGGCTATCCCATGCCTCCTCTTCTTTACTATGGATACCCTACACCCCCGAACTCTCTCGACTTGATGGTCCAGCTCGGGCATGTCCCACATTGGGGCAACACGTTTACAGAGGACGTCTTCGAAGTTTTGTATGTGCGGACTAACTATGATGGCTGGGTAGTGGACAGGAAGGTGCTGCCGGGGTTCATAGAGGTCTTTGGGGGAGGTGTGCAGCCAAAATGGTATTTGTCGGTCCGACAGCCGCGGTGGGTGTGGCCGTTGTTGTACGTGTCGTTGGCTTGTCACGCTACTCCTGGACTGACTTTATATGCAGCCGGCGGTACCAGGTTAAACCTATGGCTAATACCAAGGAGGATGACGAAAGGAACTAACGAAGAGTCAAAGCACTGGATGCAAGACGCCTGGAGGACCCACACATGCATGCCACGTACTCAGTAGTTGGTGGCCCTTGATCCCGCGGAGTATTTAGATAATATATCAACGCTACGCATTCTGCTGTCTTTTCACACTTGTTCCAAGGCTCGAGAAATCGTGAACGCAGATGCCAGAGCCCTCCATTCCCGTCCCACCGGCTCCCGCGATTCAATCGCCTAATCTCACTCCGGATACATCTGCAGAGGATGAAATTTTAAAGATCATCTATACTACGGCATTGAAGCCTCCCAAGGACCTAAAAGAGCCTGAGGTACGAGAACTAGTTTCATTCCGGGGCCGCTGCTAACTGCGTTGATTAGCCGACGAGTGATGAACTCATGAAGATACCGCCCCTCGATATACTAGACCTTCCAGATATCTTGACCAAGCGGCTTCGTCGAGGCGATCCCTACCCTCCCATCCTTTATTACGGGTATCCTGCACCCCCGAACTATCTCGACTTGATGTACCAGCTCGGTCATCCTGTCCGACGGGACTTCACGTTTATAAAGGAGGACCTCAGAATTGTGTATGTGAAAACCAACCGTGAATGGGTAGTGGACAAAGAGGCATTGCCGGGGTTCATAGAGCTCTTTGGACACGGCGAGCGGCCGAAATGGTATTTGTCGAATCAATATCCATGCTGGAAGTGGCCAATATTGGTGTATGTGCTTTGGCTTGTCATGCTAATCCTGAACTGATATGATGCATAGCCGGCGGTACCAAGATAAATCTGAAGCTAATACTGAGGGAAATGACGAGGGGAAGGAAGCTTTCAAGTCATGGAGTGAATAAGTAGCGAACAAGTAGTCCCAGTGTCTCTCAAGATACCCAGGATTGCATGCGAGGTGATTGTGTATCGTTTGCACGAGAAAACAAAGAAAAGTGCCACACTGCCACGTGCACTGCCAACGTGTTCTGAAAAGGCTGTAAAACGCATGTAATCCGGGACCCCGCAAAAGGCCTAAGTAAAAATGAGTGATAAGAGCAGAGCAGACACGGCAGACATGGATATCACAATTTACAAACCTTCACAACAAAATGGACCCGATAGACAGGACTTGAACTTCGGACCTCTAGCAGCTGCACTGACGACATCAGTCATCTTTTTTTTTTGCGGCTGGTTATTACAACGGTGGGGCCCAAACCAGAGACCTTGTTACCGCTAGTCTACGGCGTCCAATGGTGTAATGTATACAATAATTTCTGTCACTGAAAGCAAAGGTGGTTTGACCATTGTAGGGCCTCTATGGCTTGCTGCAGTCAGTGAGTACAGCAGCTTTCCCCACATGTCAAGGAGCATCTCCCGGTCTTTGAACTCAGCTCCTTTCCATCCCTATCTGCTTTGACAGCCAGCACTAGATGGCAATTATGACCCAACCGTGTGCTACATTGAAGTATAGACTTATAAAGGACTGTGCGATTGAAATCCATACAGTAGATCAGTGCTTGTGCAAAGTTCTCATGAGGTCTAATGATGGGATGCCGCAGCGCGACGGAGCGCGTCGCCGCTCGTGCGTTGACCACGTGAGCGATTTACATAACACGATATCTCACCATGTCCTCTACACCTGCAACACCACTTGCACAACCACCAACCGGACGACCCATCCAACGCCCGTCCGGATTGTATTCCAACGTAAAATGACGCCCAACGACGTCCTACTCAGCAATCTATGTCAAGGCGAAACCCTCGACCAAGCACGCGTCCTCCTGCGTCTCGCACAAAGAAAGACAGGTGCTGGTTCAGGCCACGAGCTTGGAGCACACACCACCGGTCTTCCTGCTATCTGTGCATACCTCGCGTCGCAAAGGTGCGTGTGTCCTTTACAGCTTGTTTAACACGCGTCAACGGACGGCCTTGGGTTTGATCTGGTAGACTGAACAACGGCGATGTCACACGGAAGACAGCACAGGCTGCATCGTGTCTGAAGACCTCGGACTTTGAGAAGGCCTATCTGGTGGTGAAGGCCGCGTTGGGGAGCGCGAGAAGGAGCAAGACGGATGTGCTGCAGACGTACGAGGGTTTGGTAAGGCAGTATGAGCCAACTGTGGACCACGGGATCTTACTTGGGTGGATGAACGCTGCTGGGAGGGCACTCTTGCAGAGTGACAGTAAACTAGATCACGAAGACCCGACCGGCGGCTCTCACATTAAATCCGCCATTTTCTTTTGGACATACAGCGCCGCTACGGTAGGCCCTTTGTCTCTCTATTGTATCTCAAATGGATCTGCTGAACTCACGGTCATTGCAGGGCAAAAACATGATGCAGCCCCAAGAATTTGCCGAACAACACGACGTTCCACCGAAAACGCTCGCCAAGCTCCTCCAAAAGCTCAGTGGGTGCGGTGCGTCGCTGAAAATTCGCATCCAGAACGAACTGAAAGCCCGTCCGGCCCGTCCCAACTCCCCCGTCAAAGGCTCCACAACTACCACTTCAACGCCACGTCGATCACCCAAAAAAGCCACTGCTCTGCGTATACTGCCGTCGAAGGACTCTCCGGCGAAACGTAAACCAGATCTACTGGAGCAGGACCAGTACCAGGATGAGCAGGATGAAGCTGTCCCTTTTATGCCTTTTATGGCGGAAACGCCCACCAAGAGGAGGCGAACGGACTTGTCGTCGTCGGGGTCGCCCGCTAAGCAAGACTACGTCGTCTCTCCAAATAAACTTGTGTTTCCGCCAGTGGCTTCGTCCTCTCACGTTGCTCTTGACGCTGATACCGATCCGAGGGAGGCAATACCTAATTCACCGTATACCCTACCTGAATCCTCTCCTGCTCGGTCCGATGCGATGGATGTTGATGCAGTCGCGCAAGCTGGCGAAAGCGATGAGGAGGAGGATGAACGGCCCGTGCGGCGCAGGTTTAGACCCGTGTATCTGGATCATAAGCAGTGGTATAGTTCGGACAGGCGACTGAAGCGCGTGTGGAGGCTTGCCGAGGGGCAGAAGGCGAGTTTGGTGGAGATGTATGGGCATCCTTTTGAGAGTCTGAGGGCTTAGAACGACCGAGAACTCAATATATCTCTGTATCAACGCATCGGTCACTCCTTCCCTCATCTGTCGTGTTCCTTCTTCGTTCCTTCTGACTCATTCAGCACTGCAAGTGTGATGGAATGATCAATTTGCCTCGTGTTGAGAAGACCCCCCGGGCGCCTATTTGCACTTATATCTGATTTCACAGCAGTCATCGACAACAATCTGCTCCCTCGAATTCCTTCATGGCGACGCTTGTTGTGGTTCCCGACCTTACCGCATCTGTTGTACTCGAATCGTTCCCCATCGCTCGCGGCGGTTTTGCGGACGTGTATAAAGGAAGGTTGGGTGATCAAATGGTGCGTAGCCTCGGAAATAGATCCATGTGTTGCGGTTCAAATATACATTCGCAGGTAGCAGCTAAAGTAATCCGTCATTTTGGAAGTCAACTCGAGCCGTCTGAGGCAAAAAAATCAACAAAAGTTAGAGTGATCATTTATTGGCCGATGATCCCCAATTGATCTGAACTCAGAGAATAAATCGAGAACTTCGAATTTGGCGAAAACTCGAACATCCGAACGTCCTCCCGCTCCTGGGGACCCTTCAGAGAGAAATCAGAGGCGAAAAACTTCCAGTCATGGTTTGCCCTTGGATGGACGGGGGAAACCTCAATGGTCTCTTCAATGGCAGAAACTCCAAGGTGGTTTCACCACAAGATCGGATCAGAATTGTGTGTCACTCGCATATATTTGAGGGTTAAATGATATAACTCAGAACCTTTCACTCTAGATTCTCGCAGTAGCGGAGGGGCTGGCTTATCGTAAGTCGTTCTCCATCCTAGCCTTCAATTTCGCGCATAACAGATGAAACGCAGTCCATAGTCATGAAAATAAAATCATTCATGGTGATCTATCCGGCGTAAGCATCTCTATGTTCTCTCATATCCATTCTACTTAATCCCTTCTACTTAATCGTGTTCCTGCCCGGTAGGCTAATGTCCTTTTGACCTCGGGCTTGGAAGAAGTGCGCCTAAGTGATTTCGGAATGTCGACTATCGCAGGCGTCAACAGTGCCTATCAAACGTCAGCTCCAGGGGGATCGATGCGGTGGTGTGCGCCCGAGCGTATCCCAGGCATCACATCAACATCCTACATTGCCACCACCGAAAGTGATATATATTCCCTTGGAAGCGTATGCTTACAGGTTCGTGTGCCACAGCAGTTGGGTGCACCATGATTAATTCCTTCATACAGGTGCTATCTGGGAAAATCCCTTATCATTATCTGCCTGGGGAAGGCGAGGTCCTTTTTGCTCTGAAGAATAGGCGGCTTCCCAAGCGAAAGCACACAGGGTCTATTGCCGAAACGCACTGGAGATTCTTAAAGACATGCTGGGCGAAACCTGAATCTCGGCCATTGGCCAACGTCGCGAGAGACAAAATTCGTAGTTTTTTCACGTCATGCTCAGAACCTGATGAAGCCACCAATGAAGAAAGCCCTTCTCGCGACATATCTCCTTCGCCTCCATCTCGCCCAAGCCCACTTCTATCGCCCGATTCCTTCACTATGTCCCTCTGCAAGCTACCACCATGCACGACCCATAAAGAAGTCTGGCTTTTCCTAAATCGCTGTGATTCCACTCGCACCAGTAATCTCGAATCATGCATCATTTCTATTTTTGTAACGATTAAAAACTGGGCATTTGTGAGCTTTCAAAACGAGGGTGATCTCCAGCACGCTATCGAACATTGTGCAGGCCAGAAGTGGACTGCTGATAATCCCCAGTCACCTACAATCATATGTCGATGTTTGACTTCAGTCGTCGATCGTTATCAGGGTACTGGGATGTATGTCCGTAATCCACAGCACAGGGGAAACGGAACTGAATGTGCCGATTCTGGACCCCTGCGCAGTGATGACGATTTCACATTGGACAGGCTGTTGGTTCTGGCACCGTACTTTACAAAGCGGTATTTCGTGCTGAAATCATCATCCAAGGTGATTTCTTGGCATTCAAATCTCTTCACATCTTCTTGCTGAACTCCTTGACAGGATGCGCTCTGCGAAAGTGTTCGAACTCAGCAATGGCGAACCCAGCCGCACGTCGAAAAAGTTTTAAACCAAGCATATCAAACAAGTGAGGTGGTTTACCTCATCTTTAGCGGGAACCAGTCCCGTGAATTCTTTGGTTATGCACAGTACGTGTTCACGGTTCATTCTCGATGATTCCGTGTGACTTATATTTGTGATAGGATGGCGGGGATGATTCCGAAAAGAACTTCAAACAAGTCGACGAATGGTCAGGCTCAGAGGACTTCGCCGGACCTTGGTGAACCCTTCTTCATCAGATGGATACGAAATGGCCACCCATTGGCCCTGAACGCTACGACTTCGTTAACTGATAATTGGCATCCAATGCAGGCCATCAAAGCAAGTAGGGATGGAACAGAGCTAAGTCCAGAGACCGGGGAGATGCTCCTCGACATGTTCTGGTAAAGCCGCCGTACTCAAGTACTGTAGTGGGTTGTAGAGGCCCTACAATTGGTTTCATGTCGGACAAAGGAGTATCGGGTGACAGAGAAGCTTACACTCCTGCCGTAATCTGAACTATAGACCCTCTCCCCCCCTCGGACTTCTGCCTGTCTAGATGTTTGGCTGCCGGGCGAGCTGCTGCGACTACGATTTTGGCTGCCAACGACAACCGGAACACCAGAAGTTTAAGCAGTCGTTGTTCGGCGCAGCGCTGAGCGACCCACCAATATTTGTGGGATATGTACCTTGAAGACTCAAACGTATTTACCGTCGTGGTATATTCCTTTTGTTTGTCCACGTACGACGTCAAAAAGCATGATATTTTACCCAGTAGGGCACATGTCATCGACATTCAACCAGGAGAAATCATGGATTCCTGTAAAGTGACCATCCGGCATTGCTGCGGCAATGAGGGCAAAAAACAAGCGCTGAAGAGGTATAGCAATTGCTCATTTTAGCAATTCGTCGCGACGTTGATGGACGCCATAGACTAGCGGTAACAAGGTCTCTAGTTTGGGCCCTATGCGATATGTTCTATAGTGTATAGAACTGATGATAGGGGGCTGGTTTCAAGAAAGAGAATCCAGCCCAAATGAAGCGTTCTACTACTACAGGTCCGAAGTTCAAATCCTGTCTATTGGGTCCATTTTTGTTGTGAAGGTTCATGATATCCACGTCTCCCATATCTCCTCTCCTCTTATCAGTGATCACTCGTTTTTACTTAAGTGGGAGTCGGGTGGGAGTACAAATTAGCTCCTCGCGAGCGGGACATTCTCTCTTTTAAACTTGAGGCAAAGGTCGGGTGGGGTAGTCTCCTAAAGTCAGACGCCAGAATTCACCTTTCAACCTTCGTGCCTTCGGATATGGGTGGGGATCATTCGGACTCCTCCAACGCCGCTTAACATCTAGAATACATACATTTTTTGCGAGAGAAGCGATACATGACGCGAAAGGAGAGGCGTAAAAATTCAACATGAAAACTAGACAACATTGATCTTGTTAGGAGGGCCCGGCTCGATCATGGAGACATTGTGGACTGGGGATGGTATCAAATAAAGATGCAGAATATTCCAAATGGGAGATGACCAAAGCGTGTCACGGAGAGCGGTAATAGAAGGAAATAAACAAGGTCAGAAAGTACTAGCCCACGTCTCGAGGTCGATATGGGACACTCTCGCTTGTTCTATCCATATAGATTTCTATACAATGCAGGAAAGCATGATCAGCATCCAACCAAAAAACATGCAGGAGAAGAAGAGTAGGACGTACAAGCAGATCCTTCGGTGTCTTCCTTACATCCGGATCCTTCAGCAAGCAACTATCCACGAACTCCTCCGCCTCGCGGGGGAACCGTCCCTCAGGTGTCAGCCGCGGTGCAGGCTCGTTAACGATATGCTGCAGCAGTTCCAAAATGCTCATCGTCATGCCCCCGCCCTGCAAGCTGACGCCCTTGCTCTTCCTCTTGTCCTTCTTGTCTTTCTTCGCTGTCTTTATCCTCGGACGTGACGGTGGGAGGCCGTTCAGCGAGATAGACCCAGGTCGTGCAGGTGAGAGAGTGCTTTCGAAATCCGAGAGGTCGGAGTCGTCTGAGGAGGATTCGGAGAAGGGGAAGCGACCGAGAGCCAGCTCGATGAGTGAGATACCGAGAGACCAGACGTCGGATTTGACGGTGTATTGGGCGCCTTGTATCCGTTCGGGCTGTGTGATTATATTAAAGTCCTTATAAGTCAAATGGGGATGATAGAGGAAACCCAAGCAGAACTGACGCTCATGTATGTTGATGTGCCCACAAACGTGTCGGCAATGGAGTTGATCAGCTCGCCGGATACACCGAAATCACATATCTTGATCTCACCGCGCGAGTTGCACAGTATGTTCGACGGCTTGATGTCTATGCCACGAACATGACAGGTTAGTGGGTGGGTAAGGTCCATCACGTGTGGTGATGGGTGTTGAGAAGCGGGGACATACCACGATGGATGATGCGGTGTACGTCGTAGAGATAGGTCAAACCTTCGAGCACAGCTAGAGCGACCTGCCCAACGACGTCAATGTCGATTGGCCCAATTTTCTTGTAGATCCCGTCAAGAGAGCCTTTGTCCATGAATTCCATACAGATGCAGATATTGGGATCGGCGAGGAAGGCACCCCAGAAAGAGATAATGTACTTGGAGTTGCAGTCGTGCATGATCTGCAGCTCTCGGAGGATTTGCTTCCGTACCGACGGCTTTGCATCGATGAGCACAATCTAAGCCCGAAGATGATTACACAATTTAAAGTTAGGCTCTGAAGAACAGCGGCCTTTGCACAAAAACGCACTTTCTTAGCCATAATCGTACCAGTTGGCGTATGCTCCACTTTCTTGACGCTTCCACCATTTCCTTGCCCCAACTCCTGCAAGTCCTTTAGGTCTTCATTCCGTAGGTCAAACTTGATCTCCGCATTCATATCGAGATTGGCGAGTGTGTTCGAGAGGGTGGCATGATATGTGTTCCGCCGTGCAGACGGTGAAGCGGTATTGGGCGCAGAGTTGGGCCCGTTGCTTATAACAGTGAGCATGTTCGGCACCTCCTGTTCAACAGCCGAAACTGCTCCGCTGTGAGAGGGTATCTTGGGTGCCTTCAAGGTCATCGGAGGTGGCCGTTTCTTCGCAGCTGGTGCCCCCGCCGCCGTTGGTGCCTGTCGAATAGCTACTGGCTCAGGTTCCGGCGGCGGAGGTGGCGGCGCTGGCTTAGCCACGGAAGCCAGCTGGAGAGCCTTGAAGTTCCTCTTCTTGCGGATGGGGGAGACGGGGGATACGGGGGTGGACATCGTGAAGGAAATGAAGATAAAGGAACGACGAAGGTCAGCGGAAAGAGGACAACTCGGCGATGCAAGTCACTGGCCAACGTTACTTGGTTGAACGCTAAGGTGAATTTGTTTACCACATTTATCGACGCGTCCACGTGGGAACAAGATCACTGCCAAGTTAAATCCGTTCTTTTTTTGCATTCCCCGCCAAAACCAACCCCAATTCCTTTCGTTCGTGGCAACATGATTTGCAGGAAACCTCGCAGCTCCGCGTCATTTCAAGTCAGCTTTGTTTGGTAATTCAACGGTCTGGGATGGGCCATGTGCACGTTGAGCGCACATTCGATATGAAAATAGCACTTCAAACGGCTTCAGTACTCAGTACCCAACGCCTTCGCGTGTGGATGATTTGATGGTTGGCTTGACAGGTTACAGAAGGCTTTCTCGAGATATGTTCTTCATCGTCGGCGTTGTCGGGCTATAGTGGGCGCTACACCTGGTACGCCGCGCCGCCATTCAATAGATTGCATATCTGACATCTTTTTCTGCGTTTTTCTTCTCGTTTGATTCTTTAGGCGAGAAACTTTAAATGTTTAGGCCTTGGGTTTGGGCCGAGAGATAGTCTTGATTTCGGTCGAAACTTGCAGAACACTGCCCCGTCTATTCCCAAAACATCGGACGCGTAGCTTCCTCGTGTGCTCAGGTTTTCTGTCACGAGAATTTGGCATGGACCCTGGAGATATCAACTTCTTCTTCACATCTCTCCACAAGAGAAGGGCCAGGGTAATAACGTGAATGCAGTGTTCAACGTTTTTCTCGCGTTTGACTTCTCATGACATTGATGCTCGATGCTCTGAACTGACCGGATCTCTGCAAGAATTTAGCATGCGACACTTTCATCTACCTGACGCGCAGTCAATCACCTCATCGGAGCTTTGGTGGTCTTGGTCCCGCTACTTCTATGCGGCCTCGGGTTGTGAAGCCATCTTGCCCCTGTGCAAGCGTCGGTGGTATGCTTGATGTATTAATAATCAGCCTCCTAAGATTGATTATCTGCAGCGGCCACAACGAGATAAAACGATGTGTTTGCTTCTGGTGGTGACGTGGAATTTTTAATGAATCTCGACGCCACGAAGCCATTAGAGGTGGTGTCATTTGAAATCCCCATTGAGGTACACTCCCGCGTTTCCTATAATGTACGAACAAAACATGATTCTAGCATCCCAATCTCAGCTTCCCTCCGTCCTGGAATATCTCGAAAACAGGCCGGTCCTACCATCCAAAGAGCAAGTCGACATCCTTCGTACGGGAATCCATTAAAAAAAAAGCCAAAATCATTGCCCTTCGAGCTCAGATGGACGAGTTAGAAGCAGAAGTGGCGCACTATCAATCATTCCTTTCTCCGATCCAAATACTTCCCTTTGAAGTCTTACTCGAAATCTTCCCCTTGTTGGTGCCTGCTTCGCCCACACCGCCAAATATGAAGGATACTCCCCTCCTCTGTCGCGTGTGCTCCTCATGGCGGAATGTGATCCATTCTCCAGAGTTTTGGAGCCAGTTGACATTACCCATGAGCATCCCTGAACAATACCATGCGGGCGACGAAGCGTGGCGACTCACTGATGCGGTGGACTTTTGTTTCTGCATCACGACCCATGGCCTTTTCCTTCCATCAAGGCTACGCGCATGACACGGGACCTTCTGAATGAAGTATGGCAGCCTATTCTTTCTGCTTTTATTAACTTCTCGAGTCGGCTTGGAAGCCTTGACTTTTGCGTTAGGGACATCAGGGTTCTCCATGGATTTCTTCTATGCTCGCTTCTTCCATTTCCGCTACTTGGTTCTCTCATTATCCGTGTTCTGAATCGGCTCCCAAGCAGACGGGAACATTGGTCGCCCCATGACCACTCCTTGGACTGGACCGCGTTCTTTAACGCAGAGCGTCTTCATCGACATCCTCGATGTCGATGAAGACACTCTTCGCCATCTTATCCCTCCATCTACAGTGACAGAGCTTGATCTGCGCAGCACAAGAATATCTATGCCCAGAGTCTTGCAAATAGTCCAGACATGTTCACACATGAAAAGAGGTGCCTTTTACATCGAGCTCACCCCCTGTTTTTTGAGATATGCGGAGA
The DNA here is from genome assembly GCA_013433165.1 of Hypsizygus marmoreus. Taxonomy (NCBI): domain Eukaryota; kingdom Fungi; phylum Basidiomycota; class Agaricomycetes; order Agaricales; family Lyophyllaceae; genus Hypsizygus; species Hypsizygus marmoreus. Next base: position 2,376,385 of record CM024090.1, on the reverse strand, counting down.
ATGTCACTATTGAGTTTCTGAACCCGGATGACCCTCGGCGATCACCTCAACGGGGAACTACCCTTTGAGGGCTTTAAACTTCCTGATCTCAGGATATTTGTACTGGCATCGTTGAGAAACGTACTGCAGTTCTCGTGGACGATACCATTGGCAACACGCACTTCGTCCGACTACATTGCTCCGGATTCTCTTTGGTCTCTTCTCTTGTCCTCGCCCGAGTTCCTGTCTCAACCGAAGATCTGCTTGCATTTCTGGTCCTCACGCCCAAGCTTGCAGATCTTCGCATTGACCTGGACGTCAACCTCACCCATGTTTTGCAGCTTCTGGCAGATCTTTCCCATTTGAAGAAGCTCATTACTTTAACAATCGCGATTCAACCAAACATCGACGCGTCTTCCAGATCTCCATTCAGCGAGGATGTTTTCGTAGACATGATCACATCAAGACGTATTCCTGGAATGAGGGTCTCGCGTTTACAAAGTGTCCATCTCTTCTTCTTGTACCATGCGTGGAGACAATGGGTGGATGCATCCCTCTGATCTCTGTTATCCGTTTGCTCCGAGAATGATCAAAACCATCCAAAACTAAATGTTACAATGAATATGGTATTGCCGCCATTTTGGCTATCGCGAAACGTGCGAGCATAACGTGGAACATGAAAGCGTCGTGAGGAATGGTATACACAGGTCATTACTTCGTTACTTCTGAACATGTCCTTTCATGATCAATACACGAGAACATCCAATCCTCGAAAACAGAAGGATGGGAGGCAAGGGATCACAAACCTCTTGTGGATTTTCATAGGACGCCTGGTCCCCCCATGAATACCAGCAGTCAAGTGTACCAATTGTCAATGCAAAAGGATGTTCACTGTCAATTGATATACCTCTCGGTTCCAGCTGTCCATCGAGCCTTCGGCGTATACTTCATTTGATTTATCCGTTGCTTGACCGTAGTATGGAAATTGGGGTTCGGATCTTGGATAACGCGACCTCTGCCTAAATTGAAGCTTGAAAGGGTTAAACACCGAAAGCGCAATCATATATCAGAGACTTACCTAAACTCCCTGTGCCATACCCCGCTCGCATCCTGCCAAGAGTACGACAGCGGGATGATCTCTAATAACCACCATAGCACGTTGTTCTTGAGTCCATCATGAATCGGCTCTAACGCGTCCGCGGCGTCCATCGCTGCACAGTGTTCCGGGGCGACCTCGATCGGCGTCGTCGTGCCAGGCAACGTGAAGTGCGGGATGGAGGCGCGTTTGAGGGCGGACTCCTCAAATTGCACCCCACATTTCGCCTTCATGACTTCGCCCACCATCCACCGCAGGCTAATGTTTGAGAGGTTGTGCGGTACTGAGTCGAGAACTGCACCACCGCCTACGTCTGCAGGCAACAAAACATATGCACGGCGTAAGCGTGAACGGCTCGTCGTTACTGTGATCAGAAGACGTACCGCTATGACAGCCGCTGAACCAAACCTCCATGACATCGGTGTCCTCTCCCTCTTCCTCTTCCAAAACATCCGAGAAGTTTTTTATAGGACGTTTGAAAAACCGAGAGACGAATCCACGGCGTTTGGGTGAGACAACCTTTTGCATCTCTGATGTTGTGGAGTTGGGTGAGGGGCTTGCGTGCTCGGGGTCAAGAGCGGCGCCAGCGCTGTCTGGCGAGGGGCGGTGGTAGTTGTTAGGTCGAAATCTTGCACGATGCTGGATGAAGGAAATTATAAGTATAACGAAAGATAAGACAACCGACACCCGCACCTCGTCCAATGCTACCGCATGTCGAAACGTCTTGATTGTCTTGTTTGAATTCGTAAACGGGAGGGTGCGGCCCATGACAACGCCCACGCTAGTCACCGTATCCCTATCAAATCCGTTCTGAGAACCGTCTAATACAATAATGTATGATGTCCACGAATAAACACACCAGACACCCATGAACTCGACTTTGACACTTTGGCAGAAAGTTTGCTTGAATCCTGCACATAATGCAATGCCATCTGCGTCTTCACGTTTATACAGCCTATACGCGAAGGGAATCTGCTGTTCGTTGTCCCTTGGAAGAAGGCCGACCTTGATGAGGAAGAAGTGGACCGTTAGGCGTGTAGCGTCATTTGGTCCAACCAAGATTGCTTACCTTGTACAAAGCTCCTGCTAGTGCTCTAGCAAGCGTCAAACAGACGAGTTAGGATGGTGCTTGACTCCTTTTCAAATCATTTACCGTGCCGTGTACGAGCCGCGAGAAAATCCTAAATCGGGTGGTGAGATTGTCCGTAAACACGGTCAGCTGGGAACGTGGCCAACGTACCGAAAATACATATCTTGTCGCCCACGCGGTAGTTCTGCATAAGGAATTTATAGCCTTCGATGACATGGGCATCGAGGTACCTGTCAAGTAACGATTGCTTCAGTTCCATGAATTGTAAGCAGAGCGATATGAGGGCACAACACACCACGCAAATGCGAGATCCAGGATTTTGGCACTCCAGCGGAACAATGGCGAGACAACACCAGGATTGAACCATGTTCCTATTCCGGGCTAAGGGGTGTCAGACACGCCACACTGGGCAACGGGCGGAATGGAGGACCTGATAGTAGCAAAGCTGGTCGCTGAAGTCGTCTTTCTTGAGCAGCGAGTAGAATTTGACGACGTTGGTGTTCTGTAACGTATGCTGGAGTCAATACGTTCAAATAGAATGAAGCATGGAAACACTGACATCGCCATCATACTCCTCCAAAGTCCCATCGAAGCAAAGAATAAGCGTTCGGGGCTTTTTAGGAGGGTCCCCAGAGTCGGACATGACAGCACGGTTCACTTCGCAACACGAGGGGGCCAAACTTGCGCAACGATCTTTATATACCTAACAGCCCCAGTACTAGTACACGCCGACGTGTGAATGCATATCAGGGTATGACGGAACGCAGCCTTGGGCGTCATAGAAAAGAAAGACCCAAAACAAGACACGTGAGACTGGTCACCAAGAGAAGGTCCCGAGGGAGCCAATTTCGGTGTCAAGAAGCTGATCATGAGACTCTTCGCGGGTGATGTGCAACTGCTTTGGGGGCGACGGCCTCATGCTGAGTCGTTTAAATGATGACTTGCGGCTTTCAGATGAAAAACCACGAAAAGAAGTGTATGAATAGCGCAGGTGCTGTCAATTCAGCAACTGCTTCGGAAAGCTTCCTGATCTATGGCCGGACAGATAGATGGATACGAGGTGTAGTAAGATAGTATATGTGCACTGACGCAGACGCCGTCAAGGAATGTTTTGGATTGAAGGAAGAGGGAGACATTCCCTACAACCTGTGGAAGCAATGTGAATGTGGATCATGTGGGTTGATGTGGAAGAAGGACGACCTTCTAGGCGACAACGAGGTTAGATTGCGAGTCGACCTTCTGAATGGCACGTGCCAGGGCGTTTGAAGATGCGTCAGGTGTGATACAATACGAATGGACCAGTCCGAAACATATCTACATACCGTACGATGTATGCTCCGCGAAGAAATTCTAAATATTTGGTTATACGCTGCTATTGCTCTAGAATGAGATTCAATGGACCAAATAGACATATTTATGTCGCCCAGGCGATAGTACTGCATCAGGAATTCATAACCCGCTCGTTACATAGGTGTCCAGGTATCTGTCGAACAACCTCCATGAGCATCATGTCGTTACCGCTAATGACATACGGATACTTAGGGTTAAACCATGCTCCTATCCCAGGCTATGGGCCATACATGATGTGAGATTTACCAGAAAAAAGTGGTGAATAAAGGATCTGATAGTAGCAAAGCTGTTCGCTAAGGGTGTCTTGCTTGAGCAATGAGTAGAAATTTGACGACATTTGTGTTCTGCAAAACTCATCGGTGATCAGAACCTAGAAAATTGTCTCGAAGAGAGCATACTGACGTCTCCATCGTATTCGCTAGCCGCAGCATCGAAGCACAGGATAAGCGTCCGAGATTTCTTCTTCCCCTCTCCAGCGTCGGCCATAGAAGCAAATTGAAGGTTTCAATGAAACAGCAGGGATGCGAGGATTCTTTATATACATGCAAAGAAACCCATATCATGCTCCCGGATCACTTGGAGAGTAAAGTGGATTGCGATACATAACGCATCCTTGACAGATCGCAGCCGCGAGCGTGGCATATACAAGTAAGTCAATAACAAGAGAGATGAGGCCAGTCGCCAGGAGATAAGACAAGATCCAGAGGATGATATTGCGGGGTCGAGATAAGCAGGTGAGAAAAGTGCAGATGTTGCCAATTACAGTACCTAGCACGAGCATAGCTTCATGACCTTGTCTCAGGCTTCGTCCGGATGTGAGGCGAACCATGTAGAAGGTGGAGACGATATCAACATTGAAACTGGATCTCACACAAGGGACTGAGCCTGAGATGGAGGGTAGCATTCCGAACGCCTCTGATGACGATTATGATCCTGGATTAGCGCTGGTGTCAAGGATGTGAGCGTCTTGATGGGAAGTCACCAGGAGGAGGACGGGAAATATCTCACCGATATTCACCTAGAAGTTATGCTACAAGCGAAAGAACCAAACCAAGAAAGAAAGAAAAGGAAAACAGAATCACCAGGAAAATTCGAAGGTTGGAAAATGACCATGCAAGCAGTGTTCACAGTACAAATTATGCATCCTTAGCTCTAGCCTATCTATATGGCAACCCCGAGACCCGCTCAGTAGCCCAGTACGAATGAAAAAGTGAAAAAAAAAAAATGCATACGTGTCCATGCGGTATGTGTTGTGCATAGAGGTATCAAAAAAAAAAAAAAGGCAAAGAAAAGAAACAGATGCTGACGATCATCAGAGCGCCATGCCAGTGTACGCATCCTGTAACTCATCATCCTTAGTCGAAACCGAATTACCCTTCTTGTGCCCTTGCTTCACTGTCGCCACCTCCTTCTCCTTCTCCTTCTCCCCGTTCGTGTTCACAGGCACCACTCCTGCCTCTTCACCCCGCACATCCTTCTGCCTCGACAGCGGCTGCGGCGTCGTAGGCGTCTGCGGACCCGCAAGAGCATTTGGCGTCGTCCCACCCGGCGACGTGATATTGATCGAGGGCGTCATCAATGTCTGTGGCGTCGGTGTCCGTGGGTTTTCTCCATTCGCCTGCGCCGAAGAGAATAGACTGTTCGGCACCACCAGTGGCTCCGGCCTCGTCTTCTCCTTCTCGGGCGTGGCAGGTGCAGGCTTCGCATCAGCCGGCGGGGGAGGTGGTGGTTGTGAGAACGGATCAGCAGACGACGCGTCTTCCGATGCCCGACGGGCAAGTGAGAATTTGGGTGCATGTGTGTTTAGGAACGACCCAATGCCCGCGCCCCATGCTGCGAGGTTCGGTCTCGAAGGGCTCGTCAGCGACGGGAGCATTGATGATGCAGGTGCGCTGGGTGAAGAAGACGATGAGCGCTGGGGGCTCTCCAGCGAGGAGGTCCGTCCGCCCAGTAGTGAAAACGGGCGTATGCCGCCAGACGTGACAGGGGGTGATTGGACTTGGGTATCAGAGCCCTCCAGGTCGGCTTTGGATACTTCCACAGGTGTGCTGTCGCGTGAGTTGACTCTGGAAACGGCACCATTCGAAGCGGTTTCGGATGCGCTGCGCTGGGCCCAGCGATCGCGGACGCCTTCAACGGCCTTCAAGAAGTTGGTGGAGCCGGCGGTGATCGTCCGTGCGACGGCTTCTCGTGCTGGTGCGAGCTGCTGGTCCAGTTTCAGGTCTTGCATGCCTTCTTGCAGACGCAGCCCGATGTCAGCGACGACGGATGGTTTCTGGTTGCATGGGTGTCTGGAATATAATGTTAGTCTTAATCGTGGCTGGAGGCGAGCGGTGACATACCTGGGTTCGACGATGTCAAATAAGAGTGGATCAGTCACCCTCTCCCAAACATCATATGCATTCGTTTTCTTGAATTCAGAGATCCACAACGGATTGAAGTCTTCTGCAGAACTTGAATCACCGCCTGAGAGTCCTTCGTGAGCCTACCATGAAACAGCTATTCATAGAACAACCCACCAGATCCACCGGTTATCAAAACACCGTTGCCCTCTCCCTTTGCGATGAAGTCTTGATACTTGACGGATGCAAGAGCTGCCGAAACGTATTCCTCGAACTGATCCATATTGTGATTTAGTCTCTGGTCAAGAGCATTATGAGGAAACTGACCTTCGTCCTCAGATAGTCGTCGCTCCCTTTAAACCTGATGGCACTTCTTAATTCGGAACGGAAGGTTCTCGAAAAAGATAAAGGTAAACAACTCACTGCAGGCTTTTCGTGGTATTCTCTGCATCCCACCCTTCGTTCACGTCTGTAATGATATCGTCCATCCATTTCCTATCGGCCGCTGTCAGACCAGCTGAACGCTCTAGCTTTGGATCTCGGAATTCAAAGGTCCCAGTTTCAATCTGGAGAATGATAAGATTGGATGCTACAGGGCATAGGCGTGTTCGCGGGGATACATACATTCACTAGGAGATCGATTTCTTTCTGATGGGTGACGATGGAGTTGGTGCTCCCGCACAGCCAGCTTTTGGTCTCCTTCAATATTTCCAGCTGTTGTAAAGGAAGATAAGGCTGGAAGAATGCATCCTATCGGAGGGGACGACATCAGTGAAACTCCAGATTGTATATCGAAGAGATTGCGTGCCTTGCCAAAGATATCAAGAGGTAGCCCCATATATGCCATCATACTCTTGTGATCTGAAGTCCGCAAGGAAGTTGGGCGAGAAAGAGTTGGAGCTCGTGCCGCCAGAGGTGGGGAACCACAGTCGTCCAACGTCTGCAGCAGGCCTAGTCTATAGTGAGCATCATTAGAGCAGATTGAAAAACAGAAAAGACCTACCAGGTAATAATGATACAAGGGAGTATTGGTACGTACATAGCCGCTCAACGGGATGCCCATAAAACAAAATCTGTCATCACTCAGGTTAGGTTTCAGCCACTGATCTATGAAAAGTATTACCCTTTTCTGAAGCAGCAATGCTTTTACCAGGACAAGTGTCCGTTGCCGGAATGTATGGACAAGCTCGCGTCTGCTGAGTATCAGAATGACTTCTAAACCTTGTCGGTTGGTTTTACATACAGACTTGTCCCTAATGCAAACCAAGAGTGAGACACGATGCGCTTCGATGTGAATTGAACAGCGACATACCCATATAAAGTCCACTCTCAGTAAGTTGCCCACGTAACGACATTTCAAGAGAACTACCGAAGTCATCAAGGATACTCGCATCTGTAAAATCCCTGTGAGGAACATTAGAGTTGGAGGAAGCCATGGACGCATGTAAAATGGTGCTCACCTTTGGTTGAACAATGCCGTTGTAACAACCCCCAGTTTGGCTCTAGAGTTGAAAATGAGCCTAGAATGGTGAATAACTCTGGCAGCCACGAACCGTATTGGCCCGAATACTGGCCTAGAAGCTAACACAACGACGGCTTTCTGGACCGTTGAGCGTGTCACATCTATTCCTTTCACAAGCAAAGATGAAGCAGCAATTTGTTGATTACATCTGGCATGCGAAATGAGCACAAAATAGGTTTGACCATGCAATTAATGGATCTCACGATATTCCGAAAACGGTTGTAGTGTTAGGGCCCGGTGGGACAAGGTGGAAGTATGAGTAGTCTTCAGAACTCTGGAGGTGAATCGTTCAAAATATGCACCACGTAGGCTTAGGAACACATACAAGATGGGCGCCATCCGGCAAGGCCAGAAATGGAAGAATCTTCGCCACCTCCTCATTCTCCATGATCTCTCCCTTCGAATATTCTATCCGTGGGCCAATCTATACCATCTCACACATCAAGATGTGGAGAAAATGGATCAGATATTGAATGTGAAGTACCAGATGATTGAAGTCCACTAGCGCGATGCCCAGGATGATTGGACCATTGGGAAGGTTAACAAGGAGTGATTCCGGACGTGCTTTTCTTGACGAGCCGGAAGCGAAGGAGGAGACAGAGGCGCGATCGTTTCTACTCGGGAGGGAAGGCGGGTATGTTGGCAAAGGGTGGATGTCTCCGTCCTTTGGTTCGTCGTAAACCGAAGGTGCCGCAGATGAGTTTGGGGTCTCCTGTGGCTCCATGCCTCGACTGAACATGCTATTGCTGTCTGCATCGGAGCCAAACTCCGTGTCCACTGTATACGGATGCGATTCGCGTTTTGAAAAGGACCCTGAGTCGCGAAACCCAGACGGATGTGCCAGGTCACTCAGTGCAGACTGTCGGCGAGAGGCGGGAGGCGAAGAGAGGGAAATGGAGCGCTGAGAAGCGGTGTCCGCGTCGTCGTCGTCCGGGTCATGGCTGAGAAAGCGGTGGATGTCGTGAAGGGGAGCAGGAGATGGTTCTGGCAACGCTGAAGCCATAGGAATAAGAATTGGAGGCGCTCCGCAAGTCTCTGTCCGTTGCTCTGATATCGGTCACGCGACGTCACACGTCGCCCGATCGGGGTTGCCATCAAACGTTTACTGTATGATCAGAACAGCCTGAACAGGTCTCCTGCGCGCCGTAACCACCAGGCGTCCCAAGCTCTGGACCCGCTCCTACCGCCCTCTGCAGAGCTGGCGATCCCTTCGTTTCTGCCATGAGCACCACTAGCTTGCTCGTCGTCTTTCTCCTTCTTTCCTACGCCGTTTCTTCTCCTATACAGCAGGTAGTACTGTCGAAAGACAGCGCGGACGAGGTACTTCATGGCTGGCTAGATCCTCGTCTAAATGGAGGGCGATTCCTAGATGTAATGACCTCATGTACCCTCATGATATCTGAGCTTACTCTTATACAGTTCACTACCCCTCGATATGGCGAGCCGTTGAATGTCATCGTTTCGGGACATTCTGATCCCTACATCCTCACTGACAACGGCTTTCATGATTATGCCAAGTACGCATTCGGAGTTTGCAACCCTCAATAGCTCATTCTCAAAAACGCTCCAGATCCATTGGATTCTCTACAGAATGTCTTGGGCTTCATATCGGAGACCTGCACGATGCAGATCTCGGTGACGGTGACGGCCGTAAGACTGAGCAGTTTTTAGCCCGCCAATACTACTTTCCTGTCTGGGGCACCTGCTGGGAAAGTCTCGCAGGTTTGTTTTCTGTGTTTGACCCCATGAAGTCGCAGTTTTATGTATTTTATCAGGAGGCAATCACTTCAGAGCCTGGAAACAAAACGGAGCAAAAGCCAACAGCGACGCATGGTTCCTGGGGTACGTCCCAATACAAATAATATCAAAAAGCTGAGACGAAGCTGTGTCATCTACAGCGTTTCAAAGGAAGAGGTCAAACACATCTCTATGAATCGCGTTGTTCCGATATTCGAGGCTGATCATCAACCACAGAACTCGAGTAAGAATCACAAGATTGTTCCTAATGGTTACAATCTAGGTAAGTAGCCTTCACAGGCATCTTACAGAATCTCACAATGACAAACACTTTCTAGGGCGCGATTGGCTTGTAGAGCGTGCTATTGCCGGTAGTAGATGGAAGGGGAAATGGTGGAAGGCCGACTTAGAGTGGCGCACCGATCTTCTGGCACCTGGAAGCGATGGTGACGCGTTCCAACGTCCCAGATTTGTCTATTTTGACTGACATACCGTTGCAGGTGTGAACCATGGCATAGCACAGGACGGACGGGTGGCTATCCTCACAATTCGCCGTCAATAACCTCGGCGACATCACATCTACTGTATTCACGACCACGACGACCACAACTAGACACTAGACACTTGATTCCCGGATATAACTTATTCTCGCGCTCTCTATGTACACCCTCGTCATACTTGGCTTAGATATTGCACTTCACTCTGTCTTCTATTATTTCCCTTGTACTGTAGATCGTCGGGCCGGCCATTCGTATAGGCCGCTGTATTTATATGTAAGTACTTCACCATGTTATATCATTATTTTATTTTTCTCCTCTGTCTGCAGCAGCTGGGAAGGACTTGTTCTTCAGATTCACGAGAGTTCGCTTCCTATCAGATACCAATGAGGTCAGATCACGATTTGATGTTCCCTCTTCTTCAACAGACCTTGGTATACCTCACCTTTCTTACAGGTTCTCATCTCAAGTCCAGATTCGATTACCCATGTTGTGCATCGTTTGCCTGGCATGAGTACCTTCATTATGGCTGTGGCTCTGCTCATCAGGATCTTTAATTGTGCTTTATTATGCCTAGGACAATTCCAGCTGTGCAATGGAAGATGGGTTTGCCGTTACAGGAAACTTGACCAGATGGTCGGCCGATTACCTTAAGTCCTGCACATCTGACGATTTCTCCTCCATCCAACGATTCCTCCTGCCAGACTTCTAACGCATCAACAAAAGGGGCCGCACCTCATGATTCCGGAGTTTCCGCGAAATATCGCTCTTCTTCGGAGGCTTCGCGCGACCACGAGACCATATCGACCATGCTCAAAGGATAAAAATGCAACCACACCGATCTCCGCATCCTCGAACTTCCAGCCATGCGTCTCCCACTTCTTTTAGTCTCCCTCACGTCTCTCCTCACCACACTTTGCTCCGCCGCCCCAAAAGTAACATTAACAACCAATTCCCTCCTCGACGCTAACGGCGTATTCTTCGTATCCTACGACGGCGTCGTCAATGTCAACTCCTTCCAGCTCTCCGGCGTGCTCACCTACTCCAACTACCAATTCGCCGCATGGTACACATCGTCGCGCACTGCTGTCCTCGGGCGCCGACAGCTCCCCTCCGGGGCGTGGTCGACGCTCCAGCTCCCGCATACGCTCTCCACGAGCGATTCGCACAATGTGATTGCGCTGGGGGTGTCCCCTGCGGATGGGAAGGTACATGTCGCAATGGATTGTCATAGTTCGACGCCGTATTACACCAGCTCAGAAGCTGGCCTGGCGACCAGTGGCGCAAGCTGGGTTGCTAGCCGATTCCCTGCTATTACCACGACGTTGGGTGGGTTGAATATTGGCACGTAAGAGCTCTTCCTATATCTCCAGAATCATAGACTCAATGACGATACATTTGCCTCAGTACTGTGACTTACCCACAGTACGTGGTTACGCCAGACAACCTCCTTCAATTTGTATACCGCTCTGGCGTATCTGGTAATGGAGCAACTCAACTGGCGGAATACAGCGGTGGCAAATGGTCCAATGTCGGGTCATGGGCGTCTGCGTCGGGGACGTATAAGTCGACAAACGGTGTTACCAGCAGTGCTCGTAATCTATACATCCACGGCTTCACGTACCGCTCGAATCGCCTACATGTGACTGGAACTTGGAGAGAGCAGGTTGGCGGTGTCTCTTGTAACAGTGGTGGACTTACGAATCACGACACGACATATTTCTATTCAGATGACAAAGGTATTTTATTCCTCTTTTTTGCATACTTGGCACTAGTCGTATTGATGCTGTTCCGACAAACTAAGGTCGGACATGGAGAAATAGCGCTGGAAGCAATGTCGGGACCTCAGGCTCCAGTCCGGTTAACGTCAACTCTGCTGGGATTATCGTGGACTCCTTGAACGCCGATCATGGTTTAATGAACCAAGAGTCCCAAGCCGTAGACTCTGCCGGACTGATCCACGCGATTATATCTTATATTCCAGGTATGCTAATTATCCATCCGTCACTCCACCTTCTCTCGGTAACTGGATCAATTGACATATTCCCCAGGCCGATTCACCCAATGTGTCACTAGCTACCAAAACGACCGCACCGCATACGCCCGACCCTTCCACGTCTACCGTTCCTCCAATGGCACCTTTACCAAAGTCGAGATTCCATTCGCAATCAATTCCGTCGGGCGCTCGCAGATCGTCATCGACAATGCAGACAACATCTACGTTGTCCTGCCATACGTGCGCATCGTCACCGCAAGCAAGTCGTCTGGATGGACGGACTGGACGCTTGCGTATGATGGCGTGGCGGCGGGCTTGAATGCGTTTGGCGAGGTCACGGTGGATCGGGCGAGGGTCGCGAGTGGGGTGTTGTCTGTGCTTTATCAGGTGAAGAGTTCGGGCACGACGCCGTCTGCGGTGAGGGTTGTGGATTTCAATTTAATTGCTTAGGTTTGCACCGGGAGTAAAGGATTGCTCAATGCATATGTTTGTGAAATATTACACATTTGGCATTGCCGCTGATGAGTTACAAACTTTGTTCATACGTAGTATAACGAGCTTCGCTCGGAATATTAATCAAACCCGCCTTCCCAGAATTTCTTGCATTTCACCGTAGTCCACCGTTTGCTCGATCCCATCTGCGTCTACTAGGATATACCAGTCAAGTTTGGAGGCACTATATCCCATATCCTTGACTGTAACCTTGACCGTGATCCTTCCTGACTGTCCTTGGCCAGTACAATACTCGATGACTTCACCGACGGTCACCAAGGGAGGATCAAAAGCAATGAAACGTCGGCCTGGGGGAGTTGGTGCTTGAGGTTGTCGCGCACTGAGAATGGTCGCACTATCGCATTATTCTTTGAATAAGCAGGGACAGTGCAAATGCCAGTGGAAAACGTACGCGTGTACATTGGCAGCGTTCATGGCCAACAGGACATCGTCATCAGTTGGGTTGTAGTGATCGACGACGGTTGTTAAATATTCAACCATAGCATTACTGACCAGAAGACGACGGATGGTGCTACTTGGAAGTCAGAGCGGTGATAAAATTCAATTGGGTTAATAGTACTGACTCTTCGATTGGATGGACACTGGCCCTCTGCATTGTGATAGAATCACACCATTGGTTCCAGCGCTCAAGGGATACATGATTGCTCGTATCAGGGGCTCTGAAGTTGCTATCACCCGAGTACTGTGCTTTAATCGCATCACATTGGGCTAGTATGGCCTCACGATTCTTGCTACCAAAATCAGACAGCATTTGCTGTGCTTCGGTAACGCGGAGGTAGCAATGGGTCAAGGTAACTGTGTGGAGTGCTAGAGCTGCCTTCTTGTCTTTCCTGTGCGCTTTCGCATTTGTGAGGACTTCTAAAGACCATACGCGTTCTGCGATGGAAGGAAACGGCAGTAGTGGCGGGGCTGGACTGGTGGAGATAGAACTCATGGATGGGAAAGTTGGTAGCGAGATCAAATAGATCAGAAGTTGGAGTGGTCTGAAGCCAAATGACCACTGGCGCAGCGTTTAAATACATGGATTTGGACAAAAGGAACAAGAAGTACAATCGGAACAAGAAGCACAATTGGAAGTCGTCTAGAAAGTAGCAATTATTCGATTTTAGGGCCATGGGGCGATATCGATGTCGAACCGGAGATCAAGTGTGATTAGACAATAATAATAATGAAATAGGTCACAGCCATTGTCGAAGTCTGACAATTGCCACTGTGCGAGGCGAGGCTGACGCAGTTCAGCATAATAAAGCCTGATTGATAAATCGATAACTGTCCATGTATAACAGGAACGAAAGGGATTAGACATAATGTCCAAAGCATCGAACAACAAAAGTACCACTGAAAGGGAACAATTGAAGCTTGAAGTCCCAATTGTACTTATTGTTATTATATAAGTCCAGTCTTCACGCTACTATTGTTGCCGGATTTTGTCAAGATTTTGTCGGAAGATTCTGATGCTCTCTCGTTGGTCGTTGAATTGTAATGGAGCATCGGTCAATCTAGTACAATATGTAAATTGCCCCACATTCGATGTCAAGCGTATATAAAGGACCTTGATCTTGAGGCTTGGATCAAGCAACGTTGAAAATTGTTGATGTTGATTGTTTGGCAAGATATACGATTACAGAAGTCAAGTTCAAGCATGGCACAAATAAATTTGGTACCGTTGCCTAACGCAGGCATGCCGCTTGGTAAGTTCATGCTTCATGCTTCGTGGTGGCCACTGACAGAATTCTCGATCCTCCGAAACCATAAAGTACTACCCCCCAACCAGTATCTTGCACCCAACAATCTTGGCCTTCTAGAGTTCGGCATAGCATATGATATTCGACTGCATCCGTTGCGTGATAATCTCCCGCATGGCTGGGAGTACCGATCCACTGGTAGGTGCCCCTCTTCCCGCATTGTTAAGCCTAATACTGAGTTCAGCGAAAATATGAATGGTCTAGCAACCACTTATAGACGTATTGCGAGGATACTACGCCTCTCTGGATTCGTACGGGCTCAACAATCAGTCTGGCATAATCTCTTCGCCACGGGAGCCCACGCTTGGGCAACAATGTTATTGCTCCGAGGTATCAGACCACTTGGAATATTTGCATCAAGTGTCGGAGAGTTAGAAATGTTCGAAATTCAAAACGCACCAACCTTAGTGATTGGACTACAAGTGCGTTTGGGAGGGGCATTTTCACCTGCTGTGATGGGACCGACACCTGCGGCTCTCGTACCACCGAACATCTTAAATGCAGCGGGAGCTCCGGTTGCACCCCTTCCTGCAGCTTTCAATCCAGGACAGATCATTGGACACCCGGCGAACTGGTTAACTAGCCAAACGGCGACAAATGGACACAACTGGCTGCAGTAGAATCGAGTGGACAGTGACAGCTGGTATACACAGGAAGTTGGGAGTTCAAATTTGGAAGTTAAGGAACATGGCGTTTCGCCTTGAAATATTCCTACCATTGTGTATCTTAATCTGATTTTATAGGTGTACATTATATTAAGTTGTCAGTATTGTGGTTACGAGTCTGGAGTTTACGGAAGAATCGTTACCTTTCATCCGGGAGGGACTTAATCTATCGTCGTAGATAGCAATTACGTACAAACTGCAATCAAACATTAATAGAGACCGTTCATTGGTCCACAAGAAAAAAATTGGAACAGAAAACTCATAATTCAAGTGGAAACATGGCCTCGAATAGTCCAGGCCACTGTACCCTACTTTCGCTGCACGTGCAGAGAAACATGGACAAAGCACAGCGGTCCCAGAATGGAATCCTCGGGCGCGCCGACTTCGTCTTGGTTCCAACTATGTCTCAATGTCATGACCTCATTGATCGACCAAAACCCTCAAAATCCACATTTTGGGCAGCACGTGCATGCACAGCCGTCACTGCAGGGAAGTCAACCTTTTTCGGCGCAGAAAAGGCTTTGAAAATGGCCGGCTTTCCAAAAACGTTCCGCGTTGATGAGGGAAGTTTGAAATTTTGACATTCCTCGACCATTCGGGAGGATAAAAACGAAGGCTTTCGTCGACGACGATAGTGTTGGTTTTCATATGCAAATACCAACATTTGCAGAAATTATTTAGGGAGCACTAGCCAGCCCAGGATACACTTTCAAGCAGGCTCCTAGAACCATTCGCTCGAACCGCTCGCAAGGGGCCTTCATCCTACAGGCCACCTCGATGGTATATATGTAAAAAAAATTATCTTATCTTATCAAACCAAACATCAAACCAAACTCAATCCAAACAAACAAAACGAAGCCCCAAACTCGCGGTTGAGCGGCTGGCAAATATGGGATTCCCGACATCATCGGAATATCAATAAACCCTATGGTAGGTTCTGGAAATGATAAAATAATGTTCGGTTACCGTGCGACAAGCTGGAATAAATACCTTCACCAATAATAAACTTAGTGGGTGTGAGTTCAGCTCGCGATGACTGATCTCGTGTGGGATGCCTGGGGATGGCCATGGAAGGGAATGTATTGAGCTAGATACTGAGAACATGAATCTAGGCTAGGAACTAACCATGATGTGCAATAGTGATGGAAAATGAAGTGTCGCGATGGGAAACATATAAGTAGACACCAAGAGAAAAGAGTAGGAAGGATATGTAGGCAGTAATGGTGACAGTATTGATGATTAGAATGATGAGTTTGTGTTGGAAGTGGGAGGTGCAGGCAAGGTTGACACGGGCGATAAAGTAGATGACCGTGGATTGTCCATGAAGGCGCAGTGATGAAGATGTCGACAAAGGCAGAGGGAGGTAGCGGTAGCAAGGCATGTGGGCATCACACCCGAAACTGACGCCCCGCATGTAGATGCGACGATCTAACGGTTGATCAGTGGAGAAGGAGCAAAACGATGGACATACCGATCTCATCAGGACTGTCTCTTGCCATCCACCACTCCTTTTGAAACCCATCTGCTTCCTTTTCAGTATGTGACGGTGTGCTTCAAAGAAAAGATAAACGAGATTTCGGAGGAAAGGCCAGCTGCAACGTTCGTGAAGGAAACACATTGTCATCTGTGATCATGATCGTGCATCACAACAAACGACATGTTTATTCTCAACTCACTTGTTTATTCTTGCTTGGGCTTATTCCTCGCTTGCAGTTTATTGATATTCCGATGATGTCGGGAATCCCATATTTGCCAGCCGCTCAACCGCGAGTTTGGGGCTTCGTTTTGTTTGTTTGGATTGAGTTTGGTTTGATGTTTGGTTTGATAAGATAAGATAATTTTTTTTACATATATACCATCGAGGTGGCCTGTAGGATGAAGGCCCCTTGCGAGCGGTTCGAGCGAATGGTTCTAGGAGCCTGACTTTCAAGTGGTTATCCTCTCCTAACACGTTCCCATGACTTTCGTTTTCCGTATTCTGATCCAGAAAAGGCTTTGGAAATGCCAGGAAATTTGCCATAAATGGAAGTATACAGTTTCCACCGTGTGAAATCACCGATGACTTTCGCCACCCCAAACGCTGAAACTACCGTAAATGGCCGCGGAAAACACCATGATCAGTCTAACTGGTCGGGGAAGAGGCTTCCTGTTTGTTAATGGGACACCCTGGAGTTTTCCCTGTGAACAATGTGTTGATATTTCCGGAGCCTTTCCCGGGTCAAATACTGAACAATAAAGTCACAGGAATATACTGGGAAAAGATAGCCGCTTGAAAGCATATTCTGAGCAGGCTGACGCTCCCTAATTAATCTGTGCAAATGATGGTATTGGCGTATGAAATCTAAAACTATCGTCGCCGACGAAAGCCTTCGTTTTTACCCTCCCGAAAGGTCGAGGAATGTCAAAATTTCAAACTCCCCTCATCCACGCGGAACGTTTTTGGAAAGCCGGCCATTTTCAAATCGTTTTCCATGCCTTTTCTGCGCCGAAAAAGGTTGATTTCCCTGCAGTGCGTTCTCCTTCACCCTTCATCTGTATAATAGAAACAACACTTGCATAAATGTACCATCATTTCCCATTGCAGTGTCATTTAGCGACTTTGGCATGCAACAAAAATAGTCTTACTGTGTTTGGATGGGATAACTGAATGATGCTGATCTTGATTCACCGTGGATTGCATCAAGGCCGTGCTTTACACTTTGTGGACTTTCAACGTGGTAATAAATAGTATTTGAATGGGACATTGTAGTACAAGATAAACACAATATCTAACTGGGACTAATCCTTCATGGCCAAATTATTGAAATAGAATGGGTCAATGGTCACCATCGAGTTGAGTGTCGCAGTTTAGATCCTGGTGGATGTCCGCTCTGAACCAGGTACAAGCTGGACAGCCTGCTGGATCAAGAGGAATAAGACATCACCTACGCGTGTCTTGTTTTCATGATGACACCCAAGCCTGAGAATGAACGTCGTCCTTTGACGAGGTGAAGCTGAAGACCAGTTGATAATACTGACGTTGACGTCACCATATGACCGTTGTCGAAATTGCATGGGCAGGGCGGCACTTCTCGCCCTGCAGAGAAAGAGAATCTGGTCCTTGGACGAGGTGAAGGTGAAGCCAGCGTGATGTTTCCGCACCATGTTGACTGATCATGGGTGTCCATATCGATGCCCTCATACGAGTGTTGTGGACGTGGAATGAGCAGGGTGGCACTTCACGCCCTGCAACGAAAATGAACATCGTTGTTGGATGAGGTGAAGGTGAAGCCAGTGAAACCTGGCTTGAAGAGGCATACAGGTGACTATCCCGTGCATCGTGGAGGCAATGTAGGTGTAGAAGGCACCTCTTTGTCGTATGGTGCAGGACATGGTAAGGAGATGATGGTCCAACAAGCGCAGTGCAAAGGAACGTGCAGGCATTTGGTCCGCACATGTAGAGAATGTGTTGAAGGTGCTGAGGGTGCCTCGACACCATGTCGACCGATGAGGAATGAGGAAGACGGCGTAATGTCCTCCCGCGAAATCGTCGGTTACCCTCGTCATCGGACGCGGTAGCATGAGCGCCAGCAGGGCCAGTGTGAAGGAGCTGCAGACAGTTCGTCTTTACGCATGGCGAACGTCGCTGAAGGTGTATACGATGCCTCCAGGTCCAGTCGATCTCGAATGTATCTGTTGTGGAAGAGGGACGAAATCCTTGGTTCCTCCTCCGAGAACGATGTCAGTGCACCATGGGCGGCATTATCGTCACCGCCCAGGACGAGCATCGAGGTCAACGTACTTCGAATACCATTACCAGCACGTCCGATGACGTGCGGTGTTCCTTCCCTGGGATATCCCTGCCTCATCCCTCCCGTCATCCATCATCCATGGAGGGACAGTGTGATCAGGGACAATCGGTGCTGGTAGACGAGAGTACTCGGGACTCTCGTCATCGTGGATGCCTAGAGGGAGAGGTTAGTAGTGGTCGATCTCGTCCCATCTGCCTAATATTTACTAGGTTAGCGACAAAACTCGCCTGAGGTCCCGGAATGATCATTCGGGGCACACAACACGAGGCTCTTGGAACCTCACGGACCTCCAACGAGGTCAAGAGCAAGCAGTGACGTTGTGTATCACGACGTCGAGTGGAGTTCGTCCGTCGTCGTTGTGCACGATGAGCGGAATCGGATGACGTGACTCGGGTCATGCTATGTCACCCGCAGAATGGCGGAACATGGCATTTCATAGCATGCGGTCCCGCCGGGAGGCAGGGAGTACCCCATTCCCAATGTTGCCCTGAGATATATGAACCTGCAGTGTAAATAGTATTGCATGAACATCAACAAGAGGTGATTCATGAATAATATATTTAGGGAGTATACAGGAAGTAAGTACATCAATGATGTCTCAAGCCATCCCGCCGGGAGGCGGATAGTAACCCACTCCCAATACCACCAAATAGCTCTGCAACACAATTTATATACAGACTCGTCATGCCATGCACCAGCGATGGCCGTCAAGCCCAAGTTGTTGGGGGCGGGGTGGCATGAAAGGGAAAGACATTTTGTCCTGCTCAAATATGGGGAGATGTATGAGTATGTAATCTGGGCATAAGCAAATCATAAGAGTAAGGACGCGAAAAATGACAATAGGGGATGCCACAGTAGCAGATTAAAGGCTGTTGTTTCTTCGTCTCTTCTAGACAGACACCATCGATCGTTCCTCTGTTCTGTAGCTGTTTTCCCTTCTCAGCTGATCCGCCTCCCAGAAGGTTCAGCTTCACAGGCCTGCTTCAACGCATTGATGATCTCCTGCACGTCTTCTTCGTCTACCAGTAGTCTTTCATTGGTGTCACAAGCAAGAATGACCCTGCTCGCACCGTTCCGCACAAGCCCCACCATCTCGTTTACTCGCTCTTGGTACCCCTCTATCGTACAACACATCAACATGACGCTGAACTCCATCTCGCGTGCAGCAGTGGAGATTGCAGTGGCTCTGGAAGATCAGGGAGTACAAACCTTCACATAGAGTCTACTATAACTTGGGGACTCCACTTACCTTGCCTCTGGCTGGAGACGCGCACCCCCAAGCGATGCCCATGCTCTATCCATGTCATGCACATCCATATCCGCACCACAGATGAGGACACCATGTAATGTGCGGCGGATCGTGTTGAACATACGGAGGCGTACCTCCATCTATCAATGAGTATGAGTAGAGCTATTCACTCCGTGATACGGGAGCGAAAACAAATTGCGTACTGGGATCTTGGTAGAGAAGGAGACCTCGAGTTCGACAGTGATGTCCGGCACTTGAGTTGACGACGCTGTCACGCGATCGAAAAAGTAAAATAATGTCAAGTCAAGGTGAAGCTCAGCTCAAATAATACATACGGAAAGGTTGATCCATCCCATCGTGCTGCTCATCAACTGACTCTTCAACAAACTCCACTTCATCATCGGAGATTGACATTGACCGTTTTATGGAATGCGCTGGAGGAGGGTGCAACAGTCGTTCTGGCGCCGGAGGCTGGGGTACCGTCTTGAAAGGAGTTTTGAATGGAGTTTTGAAAGGTTTACTCAGGCTTGACGCAGATCCGAAAGGTTTAGTAACTTTCAAAGGAAGTGGCGACAAGTCCAGTGAGTTAGCTCGCCAAATGAACATAGGCACAGAAGCACGGCTTACCAAGGGCGGGCGCGTAGGATACCTTGGCCTTCTTCGAATCACTGTGACCTTGAAGACCATTTTCCACACTTCCTCGTTTCGTCGAGCCATATGATGGAGCACCTGGCAGTCTCCGCTGGGGCAAGTTTGAGTTTGAATCTAAATGTGAATTGTCTTTATCCTTGGAGGGTTGTCTCTGTCGTGCCTCCATCAACCTATTCGGCTGAGGTACTGGAGACATGTACGTGGAAAGCTTGGTTGCTCGGCGAATCGTCTTATCAGGGTACTTGCAGACCTGCCAGGTCGATGAGAGCATTTGTCAGGCAGAGTAGATGGGGAGGAATGCGCAACCTACATCACACATCATGTCGCAATATTTGTGGACATCTTCATGGTCATCATCGTCGATCTGTTCACCGAAATAACGACAAATTGACTGTATACAAAAAAGGGATTGAGAGGATTCGGCTGGTGAATAGGACAAGTCAACTCACCACATGACGACAGACGGCTGTGCTCTCGGCAAATTGGACCAGCTAAACGGTGTTCATTATGCATTGGGTTAAAGTGGAAGGGGACAAACACGTACTACGGAAAGACTTTCGACCGCCCTCTGGCTGGGGGGCGGGCCATCGCGATCATGCCGGGCAGCATGGTTGCCTTTAACCCAATTTCGGACCTCATGTGCGTCTTGGCGCGCTGTCAATGATTCAAGTTGAGCGAGAGGTGAATCCGAGAAAGGGGAGACCTACAGTAGTACAGTACACATTTCGAGGGCTGGTACAAATGAGTATTTTGAATTCATTAGTCGGAACAGAACATTGAGCGAAAGAGACCCAGAGCGCCATCACGCCCTGCACGACCTGCGAGTAGTTAGAAGGTACGTTCAGAGAGCGCGGATTTTTTTCTAACCTGTTTCTTGATAATATCCTACCCGCAGTACATAACTAGTTAGTCTCGACGTGTTACTAAGGGCACGAAATCAAATCTAACCTTCAAAACTCTTGGGAAGATCATAGTGAATGATATACCTAACGATAGAGAAATCAGAAGCCTGACATTGGAGGAGGCGGGAAACACTACCTGACGTCACTTTTATCGATTCCGAGTCCGAATGCAATCGTTGCGACGACCTATTATCATTGTGTAGCAGGTGAACTTATTGCGAAAGAGTACACGTACCACGTCAACGCCACCCTCACCGGAACCTCCAACAGTCCAGTCTCTCAACGTCTTGTCGAGAACACCAGATCTATCAATACGTCAGCTTTACCGCTAGGTACAAAGCTCTATACACACGATATTCCTCGATGATATGGTTTCGAATTGAGCCCTTTCGTGCGCAGGTACCGAGACAATTCATCGCAAGTATTCCGTTTCCTGCAATAGATGACTCCAGCAGAAGGTCTCTTCCGCCTTCTGTAGAGGGTAGTTATGTAGTCGAATATATCTGCCATCTGCGACACAGGATCGGGCTCTGATAGATATCTGACCTAGAAAGCACGACATGAAGACAGCTAATTGAGTCAATCAGGGTGGTCAGCCTACCTCGTAGAATAGGTTTTCCCTGTTGAAAGGGTGCATCGCACGATAAAGACGATCCTCCGACATTCCCAGGCTTCGAATAATATCGAGCTGGACTCTACAGTGGGAATCAGCGTGATCAATTTTGACATTTGTGGTAACGGAACATGCGTAGGAGTAGCAGTAGCCGTTAAGGCCATTATTGGGACTTTTGGGAATCGTTTCCGGAATATGCCTAGACGCCTATATTCAGCGCGGAAATCGTGGCCCCATTCCTGAACGAAATTATTAGAAGGGCAAAGCTGTGAAATGCTTCCTGATTACCGAAATACAGTGAGCCTGTCACTCGGTGATTATTAAAAACTAGAGTGAATAGGAAATGAAGCAGACGCACCTCATCAACAACGAGGCGATTCAATTCGCCTTCTTCGTAGACACCATCCAGCATATGCATGAAGTCTGAGGTGCAAAGTCGCTCGGGGGTAACTGCATTTGTCCTGTTGAGATGGTCCTGCTGTTATAAAGATCGGAAAGTTCTTACTGTACAGAAGCCGGTTTAAAGGGTGGCCAGAAATCAGGTCGTCTGTGATCTTGTCCGGGTAAGAATGGAGGGAGGCATATAAGCCAAAAACCACACCTCTTGTTTCTTAAGCATTGGAGTTTCAGAAGTAAAGGATGCAACAGTGACGTCCTTGAGGCTAAGGCTTTCGACCTCTTGTGAAAAGAGAAGGCGTTTGTCATGTCTGAACGGGAAAATGAACCAAATATTGACTCACGATTCTTCATCAAAGCTTCGGCAGACCACCATACAAACAGTGAGAATAAGATAAAATGAGGGGGACCTTTGGCTTACCAAGAAGAGGCGAAACAACAACAGTAATGCCCGACTGCGGCGAAGAGATGGTGTCAAATCAAGCAGTGTACAACAAGAGTATTGTCGTCACGTTTTGGGCTACTGCTGGAACTTGAAAGCATAGGCTCTTTCGCAAGTCGATTAGATGAAGAAGGGGGAGCGATATATTGCGCATTCTCACCTTGCCCAGGCCGGTCGGAGCTATGACGAAAACATCTGCGCCTAAATTATCCGCTCCTGGTCAGTTCTGTCCGAAGTTCTTTGCAGTTCATCAACCTTGAGCAGCAGCCTCAACGATCTCCTTCTGCTTTCCTCTGTATCCTGGGTGGCCGAACACTAGAGTGATAAAGTTGTTAGGGGTGAGAACGCCGATTCGAAATTTTATTGAACCCACCTGTGCCGAGAACCCTGCGTAGTTGGTTTTTGTGAAGCCGCTGATGAAAGAGAACAACATAAAGAGCAAAATTACCGATGGCAATTGGCAATAAGTTCTGAAGATCGGCTTGAGTCCAGACGTTGGCGAATGTCAGCTTGACTTGCTGCCTTAGCGTTGCCTTCATATAGAAAGCTCATCGGCCAGGCACAGTAGAGGCTATTCACAGGAGATGGTTGTGGAGAGTCGTGGTTGGCAAGAAACTCGTGGCCACCCGTTACGCGAGCGTGATTGTATGGTGATGTGACCGATCGCGCAAACTCCGTCCAACTTGGGACGGTCCATCATACAGAAAATTCAAAACAGACAAAAGAGTTCAGACAAAGAAACGAGCATAGACAACTTCGGCAGAACTTCGATTCATACATGATCTAATATTAACTTACAGTATCCGCTCTTACAACAGTTTCTCTTCGTTCAAGACAGTTGGAAGCCCTGCAAGCTTCATCTTTACTCCGATTTCGAAGAGGTAATCAAGACACTAAATGACAAGACGAGAAAGTCAGCGCGAAAAGTAGATACAAGTGAATTAAACTTACCTCTGTTTGGGTCTTGGCTTTCTCCCAATCGGCACCTAGCTTCGTGGTAAGCCCACAAGTAGATTGACAGTAAGTCTCACAAACCCCAAACATAGACGCCGTGGCGGCGAACCAGAACGCCAGCGGCATTTGGATATTTAGTCATTGCTTCGGCCATGCTGTCCTTGAGATCCTCTTCATTGGGAGTGTTTTCGATGATGGGTAGTTCCAGGGTATCAAGATAGGATAGTGCACGTCCAGTGCCGGCGATTCGGACGCCTTTAATCATCTAGCGATATAGGATTGGTCAGGGGTTCTAACTTGAAGTCATAAAATAAACAATGTGCGTACCTCCTGTCAAGTTAGAATTAGATCAGCGAAGATCTATGCCCAATAAGCCAAATTTGTGAGCATTACTTACTTGGTGGGAAATTTTGAAAATAGGACCTGGCCACAGGAGCGTGGCCATTACAGCATGTTGAGAGTGGGTGTGAATACAGCTGCCTGCATCACGTAGGTCAAAAGAATTCCAGAAAAGCGGTGTGCAAGCTGATTCCTTGAGGTTTAAGGCGGGCCGCCGGAGAAAAACGCGGTCGGTGTGGGGAGAGGGATCCGCTTGCGGATAAGGAAGAACGAAGATATGAGATGGTTCAATTCGTTCTTTCTGTACTCCAGAGGGTGCGATGAAAACTTTATCGCTTGAAATTCTCTCAATAAGAGCATATATGTTGAGGCTTTGGACAACATACCCAGTTCGGATGCAAATACCACCCCCAGTTCCGGTAACCCATCCAAGCTTTCAACGAATGAGCTGGGCTCGAGAGCCTCTTTCGTCCTCCTCACCTGATAAAAAGATCGACATAGTTCAGGGATCAGATTGGCTGGCTATAGGAAGATCGACTTCAGATGCAAATTGCTGAAGGACTTGATGGCATTTCTTTACATGAAGCGGATCCGACGAAATGACCAGGCTATCGTCGTTTTTTTCGGACATTTGAGATGCTACGGACGTGGAATCGATGGCAGAAGGGCTTAGGGAGGGCTATAACATAGTCACCAGTAAGGACGAGAGGACTTTAGTGCCTTGGTCCTCGGAGACAATCCATGTGACTGATGAGGCAAAATCGCGTGATTCGGCCCTCGGGAGTCGCCGCGTCGCGTGGAAAAATCTCAATCCGGATTCCGGCCTTTTGGACGCTAATAGTAAGTGGCAGCCAGTGACTAGTTACGGGTAGACTCGTTGTTGAACTCAACGATCTTCCTTGCTCAAAAGACAGATGCGCTTTGGCTCGTTCACGACCACGGCCCGCTGGAAGCTTCACATCTAGCACATGATATGAGGCCTGCTCTTCAACGGTCCAGCACGGGCCCTATACTGAATCATGCGACGAATGAGATGGCAACAAGAAAAGCTTCTCAATTTTTTGAACGGACCGTCGGGATACCTTTAGCACAGACACTTGCAGATGGATAGACTTAAAGTACTCAGCCTTCGAGCAGGAAATGCGCCAGTCATCGACCCTAGACACGATGTTTTCCAGCCCTTCAAGGCTTCTTGTCCTATTCCTCACCTCGACTTGTTTGGCATTGAATAACGGCGTCGCACTCACACCTTCCATGGGCTGGAACCCATATAATGCATTTCTGTACGCGTTGTCTCTGTTTCTATTGTGCCAACTGATAATTACTTAGATGCACTACAACCGAAACCCAGTACCGATCAGCCGCTCAGAGCTTAATTGACATAGGACTCAGCGCGTTAGGGTACAAATATGTAAATCTGTAAGCTGCACATATGTTTTCTGGTTATCGGCATAGGTTAATGCAGTGACTTCAAGAGACTGCGGATGGCAAGGCAAAGCGCGAAACTCAAGCGGTGGTTTCACATGGGACACAATTACCATACCTTCAGGCATCCCCGCATTATCTACGTTCATTCATAACTTGGGGCTCAAGTTTGGGGTTTACTCAGATGGGCAAGATTTCTCATTTTGATCCGGGTTCTCTCTAACTGTCTCTCTAGTGGATATCTCGCTTGTGACTTCGTTGGAGGAACAGCGAAATATCTCGGCAGCCTCGGTCATGAAACTTTAGATGCTAACACTTTCGCGGCCTGGGGGGCGGACTACCTCAAGGTGCGTGTAACATAGCC
This sequence comes from Hypsizygus marmoreus, assembly GCA_013433165.1. Classification (NCBI taxonomy): domain Eukaryota; kingdom Fungi; phylum Basidiomycota; class Agaricomycetes; order Agaricales; family Lyophyllaceae; genus Hypsizygus; species Hypsizygus marmoreus. The sequence goes on along the minus strand of CM024090.1, from coordinate 2,350,727 downwards.
TGGTGGAAGATCCATTCTTTGACAACTCTTTCCTCAAGTATGACAACTGCTATGCAGGTATATACTATTTCTAAGTCGCTAATTCTGGAAGAAAAAAAATCACAATGCGTTCTAGTAAGCGACACCGATTTTGTAAACTTCAACCCACCAATCGAGGTAAGTTTTTTATATCCAGTGTTGCAATCCATGAATAACTGCCATAATTGTGTAGATCAAAGTGAACGACTTTCTTTCTGTCCGTTGTCATGCATCTAATCCAAATACCAGCCTCGCTATGTAACAATGAGAGATGCTTTGGCAGCAACGAAGCGCCTTATAGTCTTTTCCATTTGCGAATGGGGGGTACAAGGCAAGTACAAGTGCAACTAACCTGCTAACATCCACTCGTCATGCTTATCAAGTCTGTCCAGATCCTGCCCGGTGGCCGGCTAGAGCAGTGGGAAACTCGTGAGTAATCCCATGGATTGTTAAAAATATCCCCCTTATTCTCCCATGCAGATGGCGCATCCCGTACAACAGCTTCGACCGAGCCTTCTTTGATAATAGTACTAACCATGTGTGCAGGAATGATATTGGCCCTCCTGCATCTTGGGACAATCTCTTCAGGATCATGAACCAGGTTGTCCTAATCACCTAGTTTGCTGGACCTGGGACATGGAATGGTTCGTGGCAAGTAAAATCTTCGTCTCAAACAGTCAGTGATATAACGTAGATTTGGATATGTTGGAGGTTGGCAATTCTGGACTCACGTTCGCGGAGCAGCAGACACATTTTGCATTCTGGGCTGCGACCAAGTCCGTCGGCGTTGAGATTTCTTTTTTTCTTTCTAATTGCTTATATTATGGCCTTGAACCCAGATCTCCTTTGATCATCTCAACCGATCTGACGAACCCTTCGACCCAAACTCTGAACATCTTGAAGAACCCCAGGATCCTTGCCTTAAATGCACGTGACGCTTTCCTTTTGTCGAGGTAAATTCCTCAGACGCTCGCTACCCAGCAAGATTCTCTCGGAAAGTCCATCAGCTTCAAGCGTCGATACACCAATGATCATGATGTATGGGCTGGTCCTTTGGAAGATGGATCTACGGTTGCCTGTATGATGCCTAAGCCCGATCTTCTTGCTATTTGTCGATCTAAATGTCTGAGATAGTCATCATAAACTGGCAAAGTTCTTCCAGGTTATTGACATTCAACCTCGCCGACGTTGGCTTTTCTTCAGCCACTGCCACGGATCTCATCACGGGTGCATCCTTGAGTAAATTAACGTCAACGTAAGCGGGCATGGGTTCTCCGCGACTACTGGCTCTGATCAGCTATTTTCAATAGCTACACTTCGAGCGTGGCAGGGCACGGATGTATCGTCCTAAAGCTCACCGGTACAACTGCTGCACCTCCGCAGTCCTTTACATTTTACAACGCCGCAGCCTCCACCAACACGCTTGCTGGTGGTGCTAACACCCGCGTCATCAATTCCTCGGTCACAGTTGTCGGATTCGTAGGTAATGGAGGTACCCTGACGATCAATGGCGTTGATGGAGGCGCGTCAGGGGGAACAAAGACCCTGTCTTTGGATTATATCAATGGCGACTTTGTCTTCACTAACACCGCCTGCTCCAACTGCCGTAATGCTTTTATTAGCGTTAATGGAGCTACAGCCGTTCAACTGCAGATGCCGATTTCCGCGCAGGTGGGCTTGCTCCATCGTTCCTGCTGAACAAATTTTGCTGACGCCCGTGCATTTAGAGCTGGGATATCCTATTCCCGGGTTATCTCGTCTCGCTCCCCGGATTTAAGGCTGGGAAAACGAACACGATCCAGTTTTCGAATCCTAACGGCTTCGCGCCTGACTTTTACCGCGTTGGGATATCTGTGTAGAAAAGAGAATCGTGGCTGCAGCTGGATGCACTTAGATCCTATGATCGTTATTCATTACAGATTGATTACAGAATCGTTACGGAATCGGATACCGTACCCAACGGTTGGCTCCCTTCATGATGCATCACCGCCTACGCTAAGTATCCCACAGAGCCCCAGATTGCCTTTGTTCACAAAACACCTGTCGGATCTTAGGAGATCCCCAGACAGCAGCCCAACCTTATCGAGTTGGCGCATTCCCATCAGATCCAGATGCGAATGTCCGCGTAGAGATCTAGTTCTCATCCTTGTCTTCTTTCAGTCCTTGACATCTGGTCCTTGAGGAATTTGACATTTTTGGCGATTGGTCGCCACTGTAGTGGGTCGGTTCCGTGCACCATGCGGTTTATCGTGGATATTGGAGTACATTTCACAAAATTCAGTGATGATAGCTCGTACAAAGTACATGGCGAGTATTCGAGTATACTTCGATCTACAAAAATCGTAACTGTATAAGTAGTAGGAATAAAAGACGGCCGACAAGTACAACAAACCGAAAGCAGGGGAGGAGTGTATGTACAAACACGAGAGCAAAAAAATGTATAGCGAACGATAAGTGAAACATTGGTGTCAAGTTTAAACGGCTAGGCAGAAAAAGAGGAGGCTGGGGAGGCATAGCATCGCGGGATCGAGAGATGGATGAACTAAATAGAGAGAACAAAAAAAGGGAAGTCTACTGCTCGCTTCGACGCAGGATCACCATGAGCCCATCGGAATGGGCAGAGAAGATAGCATCAACAGGTACTTGTGGCGAAGGGCCTTCCGGCAGTGGCAGAGATGATACATGGGTGCGGACAGGCGGAAGGTGCGTGTGGCGGCCAACATCACGGTGATGGCTACGCGATGCGCGATTCCGCGCACCCTTGTGTCTCGATGAAGGCGCAGAAGGCTCCGGCAGCCGTACGCTATGCGAAGGGTATCGAGGATCAGTGTTGTCTAGTGGGATAGAAAATTAGATGGCCACGAACTTCGAGTCTCTGCCTTTTGTCAGGAGGACGAAACGCCCAAATCCAAAACCACCGTCACTTGGCTGGCCGAGTTCATTGACGCCCCAGCCTTTGACACAATCGATCCAACTCCGGACGGTACTCTCGTCCTTCTCGTGAACGAAATCGAAGAAGCTGCGTGTCATCGCGGATAGAGTGGTGACTAAGTAGTCGTTGGAACAGTACATGATCGTGCCCCTGCTCGAGAACCGATCGAGGATGAAGAGGGTGCGAAGGGATTGGTTGGGGAGATGATCGAAGGAAATCGTGTCCTGCCGCCGAAGTTCTGGAAGAGGGGTACGTTCCTCGGAATCGCTTGATGAGCCTCCGGGGCTCCTGGGAGACCTGGAGTGCCATGATGACGACGGCGACGGCGGGGAAGGCAGATTTGAGGGCCCATTCGTAGGGCTGATAGGAGAAGGGTCATGCCAGCGCTAGAAGACCAGGTTTAGCTTTCCATGGAGGTACGTGAATCGCGTTGGTATGCTTTACTTTGAACTGGAAATTTGTGGCACTTGGCGTTATGACAGTAATTTCCTGGGCAGTGGATGCATTGTGCATAGCTTTCCCTGGGTTCGCAAAAGACACACTCCCAACCAAGACATTGTGAACCACGGTTCTGATAAGTAAGAAGAGTTAGACGTTTGAAGTGAGGGGATTAACGCTCAGACCAGGACACCGCAATACTGACCTTGACTAGCGGGGAGAGGGTGTGAGCGTCAATCCTGAGCTTCAGATGGAACGAGGGAACTAACAATTCCGCAGAGGATATATCCACGACTTGGTATCTTATGCTTCATCCGGAGGTAGACGAGAACAGCGGCCTTGTCTTGTTTGATCGTATCGCTGGGGTGTAATTAGCCGGAGACTTCACAAAGCTATAGACAGTATGTCGTACTAGTGGAGTTGTTTTGTCCTGGAGAACTCGTCAGGGTGCACGAGTTCGAGCGACGGTCGTCCAATGAGCTCGTGAGGTTCATATCCTGTGCGACGGCTGATGAGAAAGCACCCAAGAAAACCTCAAACAAAGACCTACCAAGCAAGTCCGCAACAGAATTCGTCATGAAAAGCCATTTGGCCTGGCGAAAATGGTCGGCATCGAATCAGACTACAGTTAAGAAGCGGCGAGTACCTGCTCGGAAAAATCGACGATACCGACTGAAAAGCAAACGTCAGACGGATTTTCACGAGAATCCCAAGATAGAAACGTACTGAAGGATAGGCCAGGCGTGGTGCTGTCCATATATGAAGCGGAAAAGGTCAGGATGATGTGAGAGGAAGGAAGGAAAAAATATCGGGGGGACAAAGCTTCGAGGCGCCGGGGTTGAGTTTGACAGTTAAGGATGGGTGATTGGTTTGCTCGAAGCAGGCGAAAGATTATTTATTCGTTTGACGGGGTTGATTGGTGGGATTCTTTAGCTATCTATTAGTTATACTTCCGTCGGCCACAACGCCCCAGATGGGGTACAAGATCGCCATTTCCAATGGGAATCTGTCCGGGGCACAGTTTTTGGCGCCGCCGACCACGTCCTCGTTCCACTTCGATCCATTTTCAGGGCTGCGCTCGCTTTTCTGTGGCATTCTGATGCGCGGCTATACCTGCTCACTGGTCCGACACGGTGGACCGTGGCAGGGATGGCAAAAAAACATGTTCGCTGAATTTCATTTTTTCCAAGGGGAGTTGAAGAAAAACGTGTTGGGCCGGCAATCTAGATTGATTGCCATTTTCGATCTCAAATTTGTGGTCAATCGTGAACGTTCCTTGACCCTTGACCACGATGTGGTCCACTGCTCGAGAAATTGCGCCTGGAGACGTCGTCATTATATGGCTCGTGAGTGCTCAGCTTAGGTGTCCCCGCGTCAATGCTGATCCGAGGAATCAGACACGAGACGTTATCCAGCCTCTTCTCATAACACCAGGCAAAGATTTCAATAGCAAGTTCGGCCACTATCGCCATGCAGATCTCGTCGGAATACCCTATGGTTCCAAGGTCGGCTCTCGCAAGGGGAAGGGTTTTATCCACGTCCTACGACCTACTCCAGAACTTTGGACTATGGCCTTGCCGCATCGCACGCAAATTTTGTATCTTGCCGACATTGCTTTCATAACTTCTCACCTGAACATCAAACGAGGCAGTCGCGTCATCGAAGCAGGTGTGTACTGTCTTACGATTGCAGCCGCCATGAGACCTGGGACACCCTGTGATGCATGTTTCTCCACCTGTATCCCTCCTGTGACCGTTTGACTTGTCAAAATGTCTGCATGTCACTTGTGCTAACCAAATAACCAACCACAGGTGTGTAAATATGGGAGCCTCCCCGCTGCATCTCGGCCCCTCATTCTCCATCTCGGCATGGAATATAGGTACTGGATCGGGATCATTCTCTCATTCTGTCGCTCGGACAATTGGGACCGCTGGTCATCTATGGTCTTATGAATTTCACGAGGTAAGGGCTTCCAAAGCGAGGTGAGTCTTATCCGAATTGCCTTGTATTGGAAAGTTGAATGTATGGTCTGTAGGGAAGAATTTGCCCGACATGGAATGGACGACATTGTAACACTGACACACCGGAACGTCTGTAAAGATGGATTTACGATAACGGACACCGTGGATTCAGGTAATTCGAGTGCAGCTTTGATGTGTACAGTCAGTGACTGCCTTGCTCCAGTCTTCCTCGACCTGCCTGCGCCATGGGAGGCTGTTGAACATGCGAAGCAAGCATTACGAGTACGCATTTTAAGAGACTTAATTTTATCCTGTCTTCTCAACACAGAGCCCGGTTTCCATAGAAAGATCGCACTACAAGAATATGTTGCTTCAGCCCATGCATGGAGCAGGTTTTGCGGACTGTCAACGCACTCAATGATGCAGGTTTTACAGGTTCGTCTTCCCGAAATTGCAAGTGACATAGCGAAACACACCCCAACGCACATATTGTATACACAGATATCACGATGTACGAAACCCTCCTCCGCCCCTTGGACGTTGCCCAAGTCCCCATGCTGCAGCCGATCAGCGAAATCAGCGAAAAATTAAAACAGGCAGAGCGTAAGCGGGAGGATAAGCGCCTGAAGCAAATCGCCGCAAACCGGCGCAATGCGAGCAAACGAAAAAGAGAAGAAGATGGCCCGGGCGCGGATACACCAGTGGAAACCGAGGATGAGGCCAGCAGTAAGCGGATAAAGACGGACGACGAGGATAGCACTGGGCTCGATCCGGAGTCCACCAAAGCCATGGATCTGGATGTGGATGCACTCCCAGCATCGACATCCGCATCTGCATCCGCCTTCTCGGCGCCCGAGCCCACGCTCAGCCCTGCTCAATCGATCTCGCCTGCGAAGATCAGTGTCTCAAAGGTGCTGTCCGAAGTGCGTGGGCACACATCTTACCTCACGTTCGCATCCCTCCAGCCCTTTACGCCCCCTGCCGAGCCTGAGGCTTTGACTGAGGTAGTAACGCCCGAGCCACAAGCTCCGGTGGATGGTGTGGTCGGTGCATGATCATTGTACAACAATAGGTATTATGTATATAGTATGGTTGTCATGTACACGAGGTATAGGATGCGATAAGACAGACGTAAAAAAAGTAGGGCGATGGTTCCGATAATCCAGATGATTGCCATTCAACATAAATGGCTGAAGTCACTGCGCTGTGGCACGTCTATACGCCTCCTCCTGTTGAACTGCCTCCCGCAACTGGGCGGGAGTCTTAGACGCACGGGGCCTCAAAGTCCGCGTCGATGGGGCTGGCGAGGGTGTCGCTGTTCCACTCGTACCAACCGCAATTGTAACCCGTTTCTTCGGTGAAGGTGGGGAAAGATCGTCTTCGGCACCAGCATCATCTTCATCGTCATCTTGATCATCGTCCTTCCCCCTTCTCCTAGAGTTCGACTTCGATGTTGACTTTGTTCTCGTAGAAATACGTCGAGGAGTACTTGTGCCCGAGCTCCGTTTCCTCTTCGCCGCTGTCCCCACTGCTGAAGGGGTTGATGTACCAGAAGGCGTCGCTGAACTAGCTTCAGGTGCCTTCACAAGTACACGCCTTGGCCGTGGCGATATCTTGATCTTCAGTGCCCCTGCATCATCTGCCTTCCGACCGTCTGCTGGGGGACGATACATCTCTTCTGTGTCAATGATCTCGACATCATCGCTGTCACTGCCCCCATCCCCACCTCGTTTGAACCTCGCCACATCCTCAGCCAACTCTCGCATGGTTTTTGGGGCGGTGGCGGTAGTGCTGGGAGTGCCAGTGCCCGTGGTGATGGGGACCTCCTCAAGGTCGTCTTCCGAGTCTACATCCATGGTATGCAGGTCGTATGCGACGGGTGTCACTTCGGAATCCTTGTCTTGCCCGGGAACCATGGATACATCATGAACGGAAGGACCAGAAGTTCCGGCTGCTGGAGCAAATGATGCCATGGGTGGCTGATACTTGTATTTGGGCAAATGGAACGGCTCGACGACCTCATCGGCACCCGCGAGGAAGCCACCACCAGTGTCATGGCTGGGCGTGGCGACGGTGACTTCCATTCCTTCCTCCACAGCAGGATGTTCCAAATTTTGCTCTGGCTCTCCTTCCGTCTTAGTAGCATATTGCTCCTGAAGACGCTGGCGAATCCTTAGTCCCTGGATGAGTCGCGTCCACTGTTTCAGTACACGCTCTTCCCGCTTCACACGTGCCTTCTCCTTTGCATCTTGTTCAGCTTCCCAGTATGACTTTTGTATCAAAGAGTTCGATGTCAGCTTCTGTGGGGATTATATTGGACGCGGGGACGTACCTCGAGCAGCGGCGCCTCATTTTCTTTTGCGACGACGACGCCTTCAATGACGGGAAAGGCGCGGCGTTTTTTAAATTCGAAACCCGTCTGAGAGCGATATATCAAATGAGTAAAAAGCTTACATAGTAGTTGGGGTAAATACATACCACAGCCTCTGCGAAATCGAAACCGAGTTTCCTCGCAATTTTCGCGACGCCTTTGACTAAACGTTATTCAGCGAGCCACTCTCATAGAAAGCAGTTGTGAAGGAAGGAGGCTCACAAGGAACATGAACCGCTCCCTGCGGTAGCATCGAAGGAACATAGAGGTCAATGTTCCCAAAGTTGTTCTTCGGAATTTTCCCCTAGAGATGGGACGACCCAATAGATTAGTAGCTGGATCAATGAAAGTAGAGTAAAAGTCACCAACGTCAATGACGGGATCAGGCTTATACACCTCTGTCTGACTCCGAGCATAAAGCCCCTGCATCATCTCACCATTCGCACTTCCTTCACCCCCTCCTGCCCCAGCCTCCCTGAGCTCATCCCGTAAAACCTCCAGCTCCCTCATTTTTCCAATCGTTCCTGCCCTCAGCTTAACCATTTTGAGCGGTTGGCACCCCTCCTTCACAGTTCTTCCTTCGCTGCGCATCCAGTTCTCTGCGGTCTTGAGCGAAACGACAGAAGAACGTGGGTAGACTGATTCACCGCGGAATTTGCCAAGCTCCGGGGTTTCTGGGGGCGGTGGTTGAATGACTTGGCTTTGCTTGAGGTGGCGCGAAAGGACATATCTGGGAAGGTAAATATGATATGACTTGTAACATTCACGACAGATACGCACAGTGGATGATCTTTGAATCCGGCGATGGTGGTGGGCATACCCTCCATCATCTGAGCGGCCTCCAGCTCCTCGTCTTCAACGTCATCTCGATGCTAAGCAGAGTCAGCGAGAATACTTCACAATGAGCATGAGACCCACTAATCTATAGGGTCGACTGACACCACCCACCACCCTCTGCCACCATTGCTCCCTCGCCTTCCCTCCACCCCCAATTGTACTACTCCCGCCCTGTACTTTGGCCACCCGTGCCCCAAACTCCTTCGCGTATCGCCGTGTCACGTCGCGCGCATAACCATCCTCCTCAAACGCCAGCACATAAACCATCCTGTTCTCTCGACTCGTATCGGCGAAACTCCTCTTGGGGGTGACAGGTGCGGCGGCGTAGGGGTGCTGAAAGAATCTAGATCCGGGAGGTGCGGCGGGTGGAGCGGCAGTGGGTGTGGGGTCAAAGACCTTGCGCTTATTGACGATGCAGCGAACGGGGTCAACAGGAAGCCAGCGTGCATCGGGGCGCGAAAAGACTTCAGTCCAGAAGACGGGGGGCGTTGTTTTAGGATCTGGAGACGCTGAGGGAGCTTTGTTGGCTGCTTTGTCGATCATTAAGCAATATACGGTACTTACGTTGTGGGCTGGAACGGCCACTTGAAGGACCAGAACTGCTTCCCAGAACATTTCCTTTGCTCTTCGCCTTGCGTAGTGTAATCACAGGTTTTGCCTTTTCTTTCCCTTTGGCCTTCTCGCTCTTTCCAGGAACCAGCCTTCCGTCAAGTCGCTGACCATCACCTAAGAAAACCTTCGCTTTGCCCTTGCCTTTCGCGTCAGGTTCGGATACAGAGGCAGTAGGTGTCCCAGGGATCTCCACCTCTTCCATCCCTTCGTCATCCTCGTTTCCTTCCCCAGATACAGATTGTGCCTCCTTCATTTTCCCCTTACTTTTGATCCCTTTAGGCTTACGCACATATGTCGGTCTCGGCTTGCCAGCGTTCGCCTGCCATGGCACACTCTGCAAGCTCACCACCAACCTCGCGGGTATGCCTAGACCCCGGCACAGTGCAGTGAACAGCTGTGCACTAGTATCTCTTGACCCGCTCTGCATGAGAACATGTTTCATCAGGCTCTTCTCGCTGCGTATAACCTCACCATCCTCCCCAAAGATGTCCTGGATATCTTCCGGGCCGAGCACCGCGTCGGCACCCTGCGAGGAGAGCCCATGTTTCGCGAGTTTCGTTTGAACCGATTCATAAGTCCAGTTGCGTATGTGGCCCCCGTATGTCACTTCGAAGAAAGAGGACCACCATTCTGCTAGCTGAGTGATGGCGGCTTCAAACAGCCGTCCGCGTTGATTCTGGTCGGGCACACGAGACTTGTGAATCATGCCGAACGCATTTTGAAGCGATATGGGTGTCAGAGAGAGAAGCCGTGCCTGTAAACGAATCTAGAGTGTGGTTTCGAGAGTAATTAGCATACGTACATGAAGTAGTGGGTCATTTATCCACTTGTTACGGGTCCATGCATTCACAAGCAATGAAACGGTGTGTATCTTGTGGCAGTCGATACGAATAAGCCGCTCCGCGTGAGATATACCTTGCTTCCTGTCGCATAACACAATGAATATGGTTCGAAAGGCTGGAAGGCAAACACGCAGACTTGTTGGCCGCGTCTTTCTTTGGGCGAGAGGCGGTTGTTTGGATAGTGATTTCGAGATGTTGCTGTTTGGGAACGTCTATCTCTTCCCAGTCATACTCATCTTCACTGTCTCGCTGGTTAAGCAGGTCGTTCTCCACGCTGGATGGCATACGAATAAATAGGAGACGACCAACTGGTCATTAGTTGACTCCACGAAATTTACACGGGTGGTCACGATCGCCAACGGGGTGTGACCATCGGCAAATGTCACACTAGTCGGTGCCGGGCAAATGCGAGATTGCAAACTGGTTGTCATTGAAGTCATTCGGACCACCACAACAAGTGCCTTTCGATATTGTCACGCCCCCCCTCCTCGCGAGATCGAGTATTTATACTATACTGTTCACCCACCGGCTACTGAAGATGTGTGGTACGGGCCGTGGACGTCCATCCTAATGACAGAGATGTGGCGAAAAAGAGGATGACCGGCAGGATGCTCAGCCGCTCAGCGAATCGATTGTCATCATGTCACCCACGCCCAAGCATCATTTAATGACCTTCAAAACGTGTTCATCTTGTTGCCGAGTTTTAAAGGTCTGTTTTGGATTCTTCACACATATCTTTAATGGCATGCATCACTAGACATGACGACTCCATCCCAATCTCTGCAGTTAGCGTCCACCATTGAACGTAACCAACCTCGGTGTAGAGGAATTCATCGACGTATCGGCCCATCCTTACCACCAATCTTGATACATATACCGCCGGCTCCCACGTAGACTTGCGCAGAAGTTACGAAGAACTCCCAACCGCCGTTGCAAAAAAAGCCTGTCCGAACGTCGTGGAACTCTCCTCCAGGTCCTTTCGGCAGAGGGTCATCTATTTTTTTACTGTGTCCAGATGTCCCCAGACAATTTCAGGGTCCTCTTGCTCGGGAATAAGCTTTGGAAGAGTGTCTATCACGAGCTCACGGTTTTACAAAGGCATGGCTTCGGATTCGGTATGCGTTGCAGATACGGTGCTCCACCATATTATTGTATATGGTGATTTGCACTTGCCACTCCTGGCCAGGCTGGCCTTCATGCGTTCCTCACATCCCAAGAAAGCATATACAAGTCCATTTTATATCCAGCTCCACTGAAGGCAGACATGTACTGTAATTGAATGCGGACATATGCATTACTCTTTGCCCAATAGTACTTCTTACTCAAATCAAACTCGAACTCTAATCTGAAGTTGTTAAGCCATACTAAGATACTATGTTCCTTACAATTTTGATGGTCTTTGCGTCTCTAATAAGTGACTCAAGTCTAGCAGGAAAATTACCACCCTGTTACTTAAGTTACTCGCAAACCAAGTCATGGCCAAGCGGTGATGTTGCGATTGCCGACGATGGCTGACAACGTCGCTGACAAAGTGACTGCACATTCGGGTAGAAGTCTAAATCAGGAAGTGTAATTTATTGCGCCGTCTCCGTCAATTGCGCAATTCACGTATAAAAAGCTCGCTTACCGATGCAATGGCCTCAATTACTCCCCGCGCTTCCGGATTGTGGGCAGATCAACACTCAAGAATGACGTCCAGCTACTTTCCGGACGAGGACGAGGACGTTGAGAACCAGAGTCTCATTGTTGAAGACGAAGTGGGCGATGGACGGACACCAGTACGTATTGCACATCATGGACTCGAGAGACAAGCCTTAATCCAGAATCTTAGCTTGACAAGACGATAGACCGTATTGGCATGGGGAGCTACCAATGGACTTTATTATCTCTTTGTGGATTTGGTGAGTGTCGTTTTGCGCTGCTGCGGGAGCGCGAAGCTGAAACGTCTGCTTGGAAGGTTGGATGGCAGACAATGTATGTTGTCGTTTTTGCTTTGTTCGACCTCCCTGACGCGACAGATAGATGTGGATACAAGCAGTAGCCATAATACTACCTCGCGTGCAACAACACTATGATGGTGGGTTATCTAGTTCTTCCTTCTCCTTCAGGATCCGTGCCTAACTTTGAGACGTTACTAGTTCCAGATAGTTACATCGGCACTGTTTCGTCTTCGATGTTCGCTGGTATGATGTTCGGGGCGGTGGGCTGGGGTACATGTACGTCTATGTTTTTAACTTACCCCCTCGTTGGGTCATGTTGCTCGCAGGTTCCGACCTCATGGGACGCATTACTGCTTTCAACGCAACACTATTCTTCACCGCCATTTTTGGGCTTCTTGCATCGTGTGCTCAATCATTTCCCGTGCTATGTGTCCTCCTTTTCTTCCTGGGAAGCGCTGTTGGGGTGCGCTATATCCATTGATTGCTCCCGAAGACAAATGCTAACGATATCCATAGGGTTCGATGCCTACAGATGGAACACTCCTCCTGGAGCACATGCCCAAATCAAAACAATACCTTGTCACCGCGCTATCCGTCTTCTTCTCCGTCGGCGCCGTTTTCTCCGCTGTCGTTTCTCTCCTGGTCATACCACAAAATTCATGCTTTCCGTCTCAACCCTGCGATGTAGATTCTGAAAACCAAGGGTGGAGATATCTCTTGATTTCCCTCGGGCTCATTGTGCGTTTTTACTCCGTTATCGATCCCCCGAGCCCCTCCCCGCGTTCCGACCTCGGTCCTCCTCGTATAATATATAACCTATCCATGACAGACCCTCTCGATGTTCCTCGCAAGAATCGTATTCTTCCGTCTGCACGAATCACCACGTTATCTGGTACACGCTGGCCGTCCTTTAGAAGCCATCGAGTCCCTCCAAATGATATCGCGCTTCAACGGCTCTGATCTCTCGTTAGAAATAGAAGACGTCTATGACCACCAACATCCCCACCCCGTCGCCTCGTCCAATACCGTTGAAGCACTGAGAGTCCCAGCTCTCCCCCCACTGCAGCACAAGAAACACGACCCGCGTGTTCGTGCAACTTCAACGACATCATTCAGCGCGAATGCCATGCAGGGCGATGAGTTACCTTCGTCGGCCCCCAACGGCACTGGGGCGGGAAATGGTAACGGAAGTGCAAGGCCATTAGTCACACATTACAACTCCACAGACGCTTCACCTATCGTGTTGGACGGGCACTCCTACGCTACACCCGCAGTCGAGTACCCGCCCATATTTCCGACTCCGGAACGTCGAGAAGAAGACGAAGAAGATAGCGCGTTACTCAAAGAGGACCATCCAACCGACCCCAGCCTCCAAGAAACTTCACCCATACAGCTACCTTCCTCTCCCTCCCACATTCAGATACCATCGCACACCCCACGACCCCGGCGTCCCTCATCGGCAAATAGAAGTGGTCACCGCATATCGACGGCGTCCGCCCGCCGAACATCGTCGATATACGAACAGAAGGTGTGCGAGTCCTTGCCACGGTGGCTACGGAGGCCACTGTGGGCATGGTGGGACCGTGTGATGATGGTGCTGTCGCCGGAGTGGTTGCGAACGACGGTCTTTGTGTGGGCAACGTGGTTCTCCATGTCCCTTGGTGCGTCTCTTCCTGTTTTTTTTTGGGGGGGTATCATGCTCTCGGATAGTAAATGCTGATGATACAATATAATAGCATACACGATGTTCAATGTCTTCCTTCCGAAGCTTTTAGAGACCGGGTCCAGCAAAGGGCCTGCCGTTTCCATTCTGGAGGCTAAGACGCTAGAAGAGAGCTTGTGGGATGTCGTAATTTTCACGATTGGAGGATGTCCTGGAGCCATTGTGAGTTTCATTTTTTCTCGTCGTTTTCATGGGTATCTGAACATATATGTGATGAACAGCTTGGAGCTTACTTGATTGAGTCGCCTCTGGGACGCAGATGGTCCTTGGCGGGAAGCACGTTCATCACGGCGTTCTTTTGCGTAGTGTTTGTTATGGTCGAATCGTCATGGGCTGTAAGGGCGAGTACAGTGGGCATTAGCTTGAGTGCCACGGTGTGTATTTCATCTGTTCCCCCCCGATATATTGGAACTTACGCGAATATGGCTGTGTAGGCTATGTGGGCTGTTCTGTATGGGTAAGTTTGTGATACCCACATACCTTTGCTCTCTGACTAAAAATTGGCGCGCAGGTGGACACCAGAGATTTTTGGGACGAAAGGTATGTTCATTGCAACAGAAAGAAGTTCCCGTACTCAAGTTTACACTAGTGCGAGGCACTGCATGTGGAATTGCATCTGCCCTATCTCGAATGTACGTTTCATAGCTATTTGTTGCCATCACTTCCATAGATTACTCATCTAATTCCTTTAGAGGGGGCATGATCGCGCCTATGCTCGGTGGCGTCCTTCTGATGATGGATCGCGCCTTCCCGGTGTATACCAGCGTCGTTATTTTTGCTATCGCTGGTTTATGTGTATTGATGTTACGAGAGGGTGAAGGTGACAGTGGCGACCGCGCCAAGGGGGAGCGGGTGGTTGTGCATTGATGCCTCTCACCTGCATGGACGTCTGTACTGTGTATATAAATGGTTTGTTCCTGCTTTCGCATACTGCATCCTGTATCGTATTACGATTTCTAGTTTTCCTGCATGCAGGAGCATCAAAGCATTCAGGAAGAGTTCTGTTTTGCGGATGATTGAGCAAAGGATATATGGAGAAAGTCAGCACTGTCAACATGTCACCAATCGGAAGCGTCTCACCACAACGTCAACATAACAGCATCTGCCTCAATCTCCACTTTCATCTGTGCATCAACGAACTTCGCCCCCAGGATCATCGTCGCAGCCGGCCCAACGGCACCAAAGCTTTCCTTCAAAGCGCGTCCTACATCCCCACTATCTTCGTCTGCCGTAACGAACATCCTCACGCGCACGACGTCCTCCCGCGTTCCGCCCACGGCCTCCACCGCACGCACGATCTCGGCGAAGATCTGACGCGCTTGTTCATATGCGGACTCTGGGTGCGGCAGCACGCCCGTGGTGCCGTCGGTCCAAGTGGTTCCGGAGACGAAGATGAAGGGCCCACGACGGACGGCGCGGGAGTACCCAAACTGCTTTTCGTATGGGTTGGAGGTTTGAAATTTTTGGGAGTTCTGGGTTGTGGTGCTTGCCATTTCTTTTATAGGTGCAGCTCAACCCAGAAACTCGAACGCTTGTTTATTTACATAGTCGCAGCGGTCCTTGATCGAGTCATTGGAAGTCACAAGTTATCGATAGTCATCGAGAACTCAATACAGATGGCGATGTCAATCTCCTTTCTGCTGAGGCTACTTCAAGGAGTTCGCGGAAAGAGCCTTACTTTAAGGATAGATGTTGGGCGCTTTCATATGCTATCTGCAGTTGGTATAGTTCACGAAATATCTGAAGCAATTCGACGTTCTGCATAAAATGTCCCAAAACAAAATGGCGCCGTGGCACTCCACATAGGCCGAATCTTCCAATTAGTCGAGTAAAATTCGACGTCGGTAAGTAAATGGATGAGACGACATCAGGCTGGCAAGGGTGATGCCATGGGGACAAAGGGAGGGTCCCAGGCCCACTTCGACGCGACAATGCCTTCGAACTCCCGAAAGATATCCTCGTCCAGACGTTCCAGCGGATTTTTTGGTCTAGTAATAATATGAGCCTTTGCTAGCCAGAAAATGAGCTCGTAAGCCAGATCAAATTGCTGGCGATCCATTCCATCCTCAAAAGTCAACTGCCGAACCATCCACAGTGTATCCAACTTGTACGCAGAAGAACGTCTGGCATTTGACCAGTCCTCGTTAACGTCTTGATGATATCGCTCCGTGCCATTGAAGACGACCCAGACGAAAACCCAGATAAACGACTCCAGGTCATGTCGATACAGGTGACGAATCTTGTTACCAGAACGAAGGAGATCGATCGCGATGAACTGGACAGTCCCAGAATGCTGGAGGTTAGCACCTGTCCCGGGATTGCGCAAGGTTGCGAGATCAAAGTCGTTGAGTACTCCTTTGTGGGTGTCCGGATCACACATGAGATTACGGAGACTGATGTCGCAGTGCTCAATCCCCCCAATCCAAAGGGCTCGGTGACCTGCAAGAATATATATATCAAAGAGGTCCAAGTCTCATGGAAAACAGGAGCCTACAGCGATACCACTCCACCCATAGACGCATGAGCGTCGAGGGTTCTAGCGTTAGGAATCTCGAAGCACTCCTGGACCACCGAACAATGGGAAGAAGGGCCTTAAAGAGTAGAACGCGAAGAACTCGCGGAATACCGTGACTGGCAGTCGTGTTTGACTGCATTCCAAGTGCACATCGGATGGTCGTGGTCAAATATCCAAACTCATAATGTGCAATGAGTTGCGGGATGTGTCCGGTGACGTACTCGTTATGCAGGTCCTCAGCTGCTTTGATAATCTCAGCCTCACTGCTCCGACTCTCTTCACCCCAATAGGACTTGAAGACAAGGGTCTTCTCGCTACTATAGGCTTCCGTCGCTCCTAAGATACGTGTCGCACGACCAGTGAGCTCGAAATAGCAATGGACCGGCTTCAAAGGGTGGATGACAGTTAAGACGTCAGAGTCGGGGAACCTAAATTGCAATGTGGTGTTAGACTTGAGATCATGAGGATCGGACTGAAAACCCTCTATGACACCCCAGTCCGCCAGATCGAAACGTTGAAATGCAACGAGGAGCACCACGAAGTAAGGAAGATCATGAGCGAAGTTGATGCCCGTCGATTGGATAGCCCCTTGACGGTCAAACCACCACACCCAGACAGCGTCATCTGTATCCTGGTCAAACTTTATCACATAAACGGTCAAGGATTCATACCAACGACTAGGAGAGTGATGGCATGGGTTGTATACATTCCACGACATAACAGTTCAGCCCCATAACGCGCATTTTGTATCAGTGGAGGCAGTCCATTGAATTCTGGCGGTTCAGGTGTGGGAGGACATGAAAAATTTCCAAATCGGCATGCAACTTCGGTTTCATCATCAACGACACACAGGTACACTAATCCGTGAGACCTAAACCATCACAGCGGCAATGGTGTATACTGTGTCCTGTAGCATACTGTTAACGCCCATGTATGTAGTACAGAAAACCGCTCCGTTCCTAATCGGGACCACTGCGGCAATATCAACCTATCAACCTATCATCATCCTCTTCGGTTTCATCATCATCTTCGGTTTCATCACAATCTGCTGTACTATGAGACGCGATACGGACAATAATATCGAGGAAAGCTTACCGAGCCCTAGTCTTGCCAGCTCAGACGGTCTCATGAGGTACTTCGGTTCGGGTGGACTCGGGGTCTCCACTGGTTCGGGCTTGGGTCGCTGAGAGGGAACCTTGCGAACGTCGGATTCGCATGGGATCATATGCTTGAGGGTCGTATCGTAGTGTTCAGGTGGCGCCCGGAGCTCCTCCTCGACAAACGCACATGTAACGACTGAGAGATATTCGCCCCAGTGACATT
Source organism: Hypsizygus marmoreus (assembly GCA_013433165.1). NCBI lineage: Eukaryota > Fungi > Basidiomycota > Agaricomycetes > Agaricales > Lyophyllaceae > Hypsizygus > Hypsizygus marmoreus. The sequence continues at coordinate 2,333,215 of CM024090.1, read as the reverse complement.
GTTGCTCCCGGTCCAATGATGCGTCCGCAGGCTGACCTTCCAGGGCTCGAGGTGCCGGGCAAAGGACGATGCTGGGATCTGGGTCAAACGCCGGAGTATTGCCATCTGTATTAATGGCCTTGCAATGAAATCGGAGTCTACGGCTCAAAGCCTCTCGCTGGCCAAGGAAGTGAAATGGCGAGACAGATCCGGCATCAGCCTCGTCCTGTTCCAATTTTTCGAGTTGCTCCAGCAGGACGTTAAACCACTCGATGAGCTTTGAATGACGGTGGGGTTCCATTGCAGGAGTCTTGCAACTACCTTGGTCAGAAGAAACGGCGATGAAGACATTACCCAGGACTCACTACTCTCTCGCAAGGCGTTGTATTTCTGGACCATTGCATATGGGCAAAACTACGTCCAGACAGCGCTGAAGAAGCTGAGCAGAATCATACGCATCGTCTAGTCCTGGATCTCGACCTCGGCTCAAAAAATGGCTCAGAAGTGTCCTAAAGTCGCAGGTGTCATGCTGTTGAATATCCCCAGCGATGCCGGAGAGGGTGGAGTTCATTGGGCAACGCTGAAAATTGGCTTGAACGTGGCATCCTCGACTCGAAGGTTCAAGGACAAGAATCAGGCTCCGCGACGCGCGTTTAGATGGCCCTGCAAAAGTTCACGTGGCCGCCGTCTGCATTGAGTCTGCATTGTCAATAACCAAGGTAGCGCGCTGGCGCCGCAAAGCCCGCTACGGAGCAAGGCGATTGTGAGCATGTCTGTACATGTCGTAGAACAGATTTAATTTATGTTCTACGTATGTATATCTATGTATATGAATATATTTTTTCTGCACAGATCTCAGAAAGTATGTATGTTGGAATAGACGGCGGAGTCGTGCTGGTGTTTCATAAGAGGGACTTATGGAGGATTGCTATTAGTTAAAGAATTAGAGAGTAACTGGCTGCCGAACATTGGTGGCCATGATGAGTGAAAGCGGACGAGGATGCAAAAGTCGACTGAGACGAAAAAGGGGAACCAAGCTGAGCACAACAATACGTCATTTTCCCGTGACACTCTTGCATTTCTCACTGTGGAGCTTTTTGGTGTCCGGGTCCCCAAAACCCACTACTAAAGTAGCGGGAATTCGAACGAGCAGGGGACTCGGAGGCTCGTCGCGACTCCCAACACCTGGATAATCAATTGGCCCTCATGCCTCAGGCTTCATCATGACCTTTCGCAGTTGCATCTGCGCTTCTCCAAAAATACTGGTATTCACTTCCAGCCAAGACTCTTCTTAGACATGCGATTCCAGAATCCAGTTCTCAAGGCTCGTAAAGCAAACTAGGAACGTTGTCCTTCGTCCTGCCCCATACGAGCCCAAATGCATGCATACGTCAGCTGCTCCTCCGGAGACTATCTATGGGCATTGATTCCAGTGGTCGTTGGCTGTACAACGACAAACAGCGAGTGTTCATATTTTGCGAACCTTCATTCAGAACATGGCCTTCGGAATACCCACTTGATATAGCTTTGAAGGAGTCAACCTACCAGCCTGTTGGCGCCAACGGATATCTCAATCTCAAAAAACCAGGGAAGATTTCCCTGCTACCTTTTGAACGCGAAATACGTCCCCGGCATCCCGCTACTAGGCATATGGTTCAAAATCCGGGGCAGACTCATGGGCGGGGTAATCGCGAAACCTCGTCATGAACGAAATTGTACTGGGTTTCCCAGATTTCCAGCTTGTATTTCAAGGGCAACGTCAGCCCCCGAGCTTCAGGCGCGGCCACTTTTTTTTGCGGGAGAGAGTAATCTTGATGATCCAGAACACACATCCCAAAAGTATCGTATCGAACCCATTGTGGACCGGGAATGGTGGTGGGGAGCAAGGGCGAAGCATTGAAGCCGACCGTGGAGCTGTGGGTCTCACCGTGTCGTTACCCTCCTGTCTGCAGCATCTGACGTGGTACTCAGGGCATGATACAGCATGGTACGTAGCTGCGGCGGCTCGTCTTGAGCGATGCTGCATTCTCAGAAATAGGGTTTCAAACGGTGTGTCCTGGGAAGAGTCTCAATGCAAACGAAAGACAAACGTCAATGTACTCGTACTCTACTCTGCCTACAGATAATACTTGTACCTCTCCATAGAGTGAATATAAGCCACTACACGCCGGCCATTACAATTCAGCGCGTGCTCCCCGTCCTTGCGTTTACTATACTCTACTCTACAATACCTCGTTGTGAAGCTTCGCGTCCGTTCCGCATTCTGGATTCTGGCGGGTGCATGTACAGTACCCTTCAAAGTTCGTCATTTTATTGCAAGTACGTATGGCACCCTTTAAATCTCACAGCACATCCCCTACAAAAAGATAACACACACACCATCCACAAAAACAGAAATCAAAAATCAAACAAGCAAATTCCACACCCTAACACCCTCCTCCCTCCTCCCCATCATATCCAACAGCTTCGCGCGTCCCGATCCGGCGCGCATGCTGAATATCGCCGAGGAGCCCGCGAAGGTTTTGCCTGTATGTATTTGTGTGTCAGTGTGAGTGTGTGGAAGAGTGTGTGAGTTGATGGTGGTGGCGGTAGTGAGAATGGGGTGAAAGAGGGAAGAGGGGGAGAGGGGGAAGAGGGGGAAGAGGAAAAGGAAAAGGAATAGGAATAGGATTGGGGAAGGAACGCACCGTTCTCGGACCCGAAGCGGTTACACACAACAACAATAGTTTCACGCGCGGGTTTTTCTTCTTCTTCTTCTTCCCCTTCCTCTTTCTCCTCTTCCTCCTCCTCCTTCTTCTCCTGCTCCCTCTTCCTTTCATCGTCCCCGTCCCGCATCACAACATCCCCATCCCCATCTCCTTCCTTTGTTTCCTTCATTTCCTCATTTGCCTCCCCACTCGCACCACTCCCGGTACTCGAACACAACGTCTCAGTACTCCCTCTCCTCCTCTTACTCCCCGGATCACGTTTCCACAACGGCCGAAGCCTTGCCGTCCAGTATCTCAGCGTGTACCAATCCGGTTCCTCCGCGTCCCCATCCCCGTCCTCGTCTGCAACATCACTCTTCGCACCCTTCTCTCCATCCTCGTCCTCTTCACCCCCACCCCCATGCTCATCACGCCCAGAGAACAACCACGCATCAAGCATAACAAGCACCTTTGTCCCGGACGCAACGCAATACTCCGCAAGCTCGTATGGGCCTTCGGTGCTCGTCCATTGGGCGGGGGGGAAGGGGTTGAGGTCCATGCATATTGCGAGGGTGAGGGTTAGTGTTGGTGGGGGTGTTGGTGGGGTGGGAAGAGGAAGGGGGAGGAGTGTAGAGGTGGGTGGGAACGGTGGCATGGATTCCGACGTGGGTGGGAAAGGCGGTGTGGATTTCGATGTGGGTGGGAGGGGTGGTGTGGATTCCGATGTGAGTGGGAAAGGCGGTGTCGAGGTGGTGGTGAATTCGGAGCTGGACAGGGAAGGGGTGGATGATCGGGACGAGCCGTAGACGGAGCGCGTGGAGGAGATGGAGACGGAGCTTGGGGAGGGCGTCGGGAGAGGCAGGGTGAGAGGGAAGGTGAGGGGTGGGGGAGTGGGCGCTTGCGCTTCGGGCATTGGGGTGGTGGTGGTGGTGGTGGTGTCGGAGCTGGACAAGGACAGGGAAGGGGTGGATGATTGGGACGAGCCGTAGATGGAGCGTGTGGAGGAGATGGAGACGGAGCTTGGCGTGGAAGGAGGAGAAGATTTGAGGATGATTATAGAGGAAGGAGAAGGAGGCGGAGGAGGAGGAAGAGGAGGAGGAGACGAGGTCGATTGGGGGAGGGGAATCTCGAACGAGGCGAACCCGGATCCGGGCTTGGCCCATGTCATGTCTGTCTCGAAGAGGTTCGTTTTGCGGTAGGTGCCTACGCACGAACCGGTGGGGGCGTAGATGACGGCGGTGTTTGCGCCGACTTGGGTGATTTGGACAGGGGGCTCGTTGGTGTGCTTGGATGCGGCGGCGGCATTGGTAGGGTGCATCCCAATCGTATCGGCGTCGATGGGTGGGATATCCATCAAGTCGCCGTCGGAGGCTACCAGTGTGCTGCCGCCCGTGTGGTCTGACGGGAGATCTAGAGACACGACGGCGACCTCGTCGGGTGGGAGTCGCTCGGGGTAGCCTGCAGCGACGTAGCACCCGAGGCGTGTGGCCATTTCTTTGGCGAAGAGGGAGGTGGGCCCGGTGTGTGGTGCTTCGAGGTAGGGCGATATGGATGAGGCAGAGTCGAATACGTAGCCTGGGTGTACAGTAGCTGTTAGATGTGTGTGGGGATGCGGGGATCGGGGAACGGTACCTCACCGGTGAAAGCCATCTCGGGGAAACATAGCAGATCGAGGGAATGTGGTTCTAGTCTGGTGCGAGTGTTAGATTATTGAGATGGAGGGGGAGAGGACAAGTAGTACCCTCGACAGAGATCGCGTGCGTGGGCGATGTTGGCATCGACTTGGCCGATCTGGGGAGTGTGGTGAGGAGGGGATGTTGGGGGTTGGGAGGGATACATACGAACTTTGGGGTTGAACTGGACGACGCCGATGCGGAGTGGGGTGCGTTGGGGAGGGACGGTCATCTTGGTGAGAGTGTGGAGGAGGCGGCGGGCTTTGGGGAGTGCCAGGATGGAAGGTGGTGGGATGGGTGTAGGAATGTAAGCTGTCCAGTGAACCACCATTCGGATATGGTGTAACGGCTAACATTGCCGCCTCTCATGGCCGAGAGCATCGTAGTAAGTGCTAGATCGCGGCAGCTCGGGGTTCGATTCCCCGTATCCGAATTTCTTTTTTGCCCATGACGTATTTAGAGCTTGGACAACAAGCGCAAACAAGAACTCTTTCTATGTAGTTGTGTGTGGAATTGTTGTTGGAGTGAGATGCAGCGATGGGGAACACATCTTCCAATGCCAACTCACCGCGCCATTCCACGATCGCACCCCGTCCGCGCCAACCCTCGACATCCCCGACGCCAGGCCATCCTCACTCCTCACTACGCACAAAAAAGAAATCCCTTGAACTCCCAGACCTGGCGTCATTATCGCTCTCGTCGTCTCGGGGCAGGCAGCACAGCAACCCGCCCAAGTCCGCCTCGATCCCCATCCCCGTCCACAACCACAACCTCACCGCCATCCCCGGAGAGGCCGGCCGCACCCGTGCCCCGATAACCCTTCCCTCCACCACCGATGTCCTCATAGCCGACCACACCCCGCCGTCCACGCACCAGCGCCTGCCGTACCCGCCCCCGTCCCGCGCCGCCGCACACACCCGCTCTGCCCGCATCCAGGAGCTGTACAACCAGTCCCAGGCACCGTCCCACCCGCCTCCTGGTCCCGCTCCACCTCCCCCCTTTGTTCAGGAGACTGTCCACTCGTCCATCCCGATCGCACTGGGGAAGGCTGTGAGGGACACGAGCAATGCGCTGCACGATGGTCCGCCTATCCTCGTCCCTGTCAAGATCACATGGCGGGGTGGTGGCAAATCTGTGTATCTGGCCAGAGCAGGCGACGACGACTGGAAGGGACGTCTTCTCATGGATCGAGAGTATGTCTCCCACTTCCATCTCATCCCACGCCATTGACTCACCAATCCTCATCCAGATCACCCACATCGGCCGTGTACAACGCCACAGTCGCTCTCGCCCCAGGCACGCACCACATCCGCTTCCTAATCGACGACCAATGGCGCGTAGCCGATGACCTCCCCACCGCCGTCGACGACCAAGGCTCCCTCGCCAACTACGTCGCCGTCCCCATCAACTACTCCCCTCCCAACACAACAACAACATCCATCCCCCCGCCCAAACTCAAACCCGGCCAATCCTTCTGGAGCGCCGCATCCTCCACCGACGACGAGTCCAATGATCTCTCACCCCTCGCCCCGTCCTCCTCAAAACACCCCTCTCAAACCCAAACCCAACCCCAATTCCAATCCCAACAACCAGGACCCCAACAACCACACCAACACCAACACCACCACCACCACTCGCACCACCAACCCATCTGGACAAACGTCCTCCCACCCGAACTCATCGAAGCCGCTCGGGAAGAGGAAGCCTACCTCGCCGCGTCCGCAGGGCAACTCGACACCTCGACCCGGTCTACCGTCGTATCCGGGTTCGTCCCCGCGCCCAATATCCCGCCCGCCCCCGGTCTCCCGCGACACCTCGACAAGCTCATCCTCAATGCGCGCATCGTCACGGGTGGGGCGGGCGGGGCCGTCGGTGGCTCGGGGAGCACGAAGGGTGGGAGTGGCGGAGGGGCAGGGGGAGGGGGAGGGGGTCCGGGAGGGGATGGAAACGGTGCGGGGGGGAGGAGTGGGAGAGATGCGGGCGGGAGGTTGGGGACGGGTGTGAATAATAATAGTGTTGCGGGGAGGAGTAAGGGGCGGGAGAGGGAACGGGAGAGGAGGGAGCGGGAACGGGATCGGGATCGCGATGACCGCGACAGAGATCGAGAACGAAGACGAGACAGACGTGTGCCTCCCCCGCCGCCTCCGCCTAGCGAAGCAGGCACGGTGGACGGTGCTGTCGAAGTCGTCGTCACGACCCCAGGGGAGGACCGCCCTGGAGCAGCAGCCACGTCCAACCCCACCAGCCCCGTCCAGAACGTAGCATCAGAGTCGTCCTCCACGCCTACACCCACTGCGTCGCCCACACCCGCGGCTTACGTGCCTTCTTCCCTTCTGCCGCCATCCACACCCACCAACACATCCACGCCCCTCACATCCACATCCACACCAGCGCCAACACACCCCTCCACACCCTTACCCTCCACACCAACACCAGCACCAACACACCCCTCCACACCCACCCCCACACCAACCCTCCCCCCATCAACATCCCGCCCCCTCACACTCGGGTTCGACCCCTCCCCCGACGCAAACACCCCCGCCCTAACAGACGACGCGAGTGTCCTCCCCGTACCCTCGCACGTGGTGCTGCACCATCTCTCGACGAGCGCGATTAGGAATGGGGTGTTGGCGGTGGGGAATACGACGAGGTATAGGAAGAAGTATTTGACTACTATTTATTATAAGCCGACGTAGGGGTGTGGGTGGGGTGGGGGGAAGGGGCAGAGTGTGTGGCGAGAGCGGGTGTGGGGGTATGGGGCATGCATGAGTGGGTGGATGCTTGGGTTGGGTTGGGTCGGGTTGGGTGGGGGTTAGTGTGTGTGGCGTGTCTTGGTGTGATTTGCGGGGCAGGGGCAGTGTGTGGCGAGGAGTGTGTGGGGTATGGGGTACGGGGTATATGGGGAACCCTGGACCGGGAGCCGAATTGGTGTTGAGATTTGAGGTGTTAGAGTGAGACAGAAGCCCCGGGGGTTCTGTTTCTATTTTCTGTTTTCTATTTTCTCTGTTCTGTGTTCTGCGTTCTGTTTTCTGTTTCTCGTTTCTAACTACATGCATGCAAGATCATACATACATACATACTGATGCCTACATATATACATACATACATACATACATACGTGCACGAGTCCGAGTTCTGTTGTAGTTGTTGCTTTTTTACCTATCCTATCCTGTTCTGTTTATCATCCCTGCGCGTGTCGTCCTGAGTCCTGACGCGCGACTCTCAGGAATGGTATCTGTAAGTATGTATTTTTTGGATGGGGGATGTACATTGTATTACAGTATTCGACGTACGCGTGCTTTGCACACTAGTACTGTGCTACATAAAAAAAACCATTCAAGATGGAAGAACTCGCCAATTCGGGTACGGGGAATCGAACCCCGAGCTGCCGCGTGCGCGATCCTACTCAATCGTATGAGAGGCGGCAATGTTAGCCGTTACACCATACCCGATTCAACCGAAATGCCTTTTTTTCATAACACATAAAAAGCTAGCCTTACATTCTGCATCACAAGACATTGTCCTACCTACACACAGTCCGTACCACAAACAACGCCCCCCCCCACACACACACAAAAAAACACCCAACCTCAATCCCCACCCAACATGAACCCCTCTCTCTCGTTGAACCCCAATCACGAATGCTTCGCCATCGCCCGCGCAGCGACATAATCCACCGTCGGCAACATCCTATCCGTACGCACCTCCGGCGTCGTCCCACGACTAAGCCCCGGATTCTTCCCGCTGATCATGTCGAGCTCGCCGATGAGCGTTTGGTGGCGGAACGCGAGTCGGATGTCTGGGACGTTTGTCTGTGGATGGTGGTGTGTTAGCTCTTTCCAGGTAAGGTAAGGACAAAGGGAAGGAAGGAAGGATGGAAGGATGGAAGGATGGAAGGATGGAAGGAAGGAAAGAAGGAAGGGATGGATGGTGGCTTGCCTTGTTGATATCGTTGCCTGCGGAGCCGGGGAGGTACCATTGAGAGCCTAGCCAGTGCCGCTTGACCTCCATCTCAAATCCGCTCTGTATGACTGAGTTGCGTGCGAGTTCTGCGAGGGAGCTTGCTGGGAGTTTGTATATCTGACAAAGGCGATCGTCAATCCTCTCTTTACCGTGACAAAATATAAAGTGAAATGTAAGCGTACATGCGCTGCGACACTGTATTCCTCCAACAGCGGTTCCTACGAAGAGGGGCAGGGGCTAAATGAAAAAATGTATTGCACAGCCAAAACAACACCACCTACCTTTGTGAAATGAAACTGCAGTGGATCGTCCGTGCTCAGACTAACATTAAGCCCAGTCTTGAAGAAATCCGGCAAGGGGTTGCGTTCATACATCAAGAAAAGCGCGTTATTGCTCAGCGGGCTCATCGCGATGCCGATCTGTTTCAAGTAGAAAAGGTACTGCAGCGCGGGGACCTTGCGTAGCAGAATCCCGTGTGAAATGGAGTGGGATGTAAGGAACGCGGACGTGAGATGGTCAGTGTCGCCCGCTTCGCCACAGTGTGGCCGGAACACGAATGTATCTGGGCAGTGATGATTTGTTAATTCGGGGGTAGAGAGTTTGGGCAAAAGGACGCACTGAAACCGCGTGCATGGCGCCAGTTGTTCAAGCTGGACATGTTGGCGAACATGTAATAGATCCTGGATTGAGCAGTCAGATGACGAATCTGTTTTATATGAATGTGAATGGCATACCAGTAGGAGTATGGCGGCGACTGCTTCGTGTTCCAGAGTCGAGGGTACGGGAACTTCTTGTGGATTCGTCGCTCGACCTTGGATTCATCATCAACTGTGTCGAATCCAACTACACGTTGCAAGAAGACGTGGAGCTCGGGATGGGTAGACGGGTCTTTTGTAACCTCGAACAGCGGTCGGAACACATCTAATAATAGAAAAGGGTTGGCCTACGAGTGGATAGACGATGGAAAACGCGTGCTCACTAATGACAATATCCTCAAAGGTTTCCACGGAACCGTTGGCCTTGTACACTTCATACAAACGGGGAATCTGGATCAGCCAACGGACGTTGTGGGAGAAGAGCTTGTGGTTTATGATCCACTTCGCAAGCTTGTCCCACTCGTCTGCAGAACGTCCATAGATACTGATACGCCATTCACAGTTCTAGCTTCTAATGTCATACTTTGACACAGAGGGGGGAAATGGGTTAAGATTTACCTGGTACTTGCTCTGTTCCAGGTCTGTCATCAACTCTATAGATGTAACAATAATCATTTCAATTGCAACACCTTGGGAGTACGTGACCTTAAACCATACCATGCGTGAGTTCTGCGAGGTAACGGCCTTGGATGAAGTTATCCGTCTTCAAGAAAATCTCTCGCAACCGTGATTCGCCTATGGGATTGTACTTTAAGTTGAACTTGTCAAACCGATGGAAAGAATCATAGTGCGCGTGCATGTCTAGCGTGTCGATCGACAGGTCGTATGCAGTCAGTTTTAGAGACTGGAAGACTTCTTCCAATGTCAATTCAGCACCATCACGAAAGATGACAACGTCCTGGATAGTCATGATCAGCAAGTGGTGGACGACAGCATAAAATGAGCAGACCTTTGGGCTGCGCTTCATCTTTGACTTGATGAATCGAAGCAAGTGCTTTTGGTTCATACTACTGGAGTGATGAACGTGCGTATCGACTTTCCGCACATTGTAGAAGTCTCTACAAGAATGATATCAAGATACATTGATTCACGCTCTTCTCAAAGCATACCTATGAGGAACACTCTACGATAACTCGCGTTAGCTGGTGATAGTAGCGAAAGAGTGGTGAGACCAACCTTCATATCTGCCAGCTCTTGAAATTCGTTCAAGAGGGTATACATTTCAAATTTGCTGGCGAGGTATTTCAGCCTTCGAAAGGCGAAACTTTTTGTGGGGCCATCGGCGATGACGTTGAGAACGTAGTCAAGATCTATAAAATATTCCCGAATACTAGGAACATCGAACACCGGCATTCTGTTAGAAGAACCAGAGGCTACTAAGAGTGAGCAAAAGGAAACGCGAGAATGAAAAATGGTTCCACCTTTGGTATCATCGAATACTTGGTATACACCCTTGTCATCGATTTCGAAAGTCCAAGGATGTTCTCCTGGGATATGACATTCTTCGAACCGGAACTCGTCTGAGTTAGTCCCATTGGATCCATCACTACTGACAACCTTATCCTTATCTGTCCAATGCCAGTGAGGTGGAGGTGGTGCCGGGTATATTTTCCATGGTTGGAATGGGCCTGCAGTGGGGTCACCTCTGGTGACATCCTGGAGATCGCTCGACCCGGGCGAACTATCATCGTGGTCTTTTGGATTATCGCCTAGCCGTTGTAGAGATTTGCACATGTACTTATCCCGTAGATCGAGACATTTCTGGAACGACTGGAATAGGCTGGCATATTCACTGTTCAAGATGGGCTCTGTGGGCGGGATAAGATCTAATGCTGTTCGTGTGAAGTTACTCCTACCAGATACGTGCGCTTCCGCCGCCAAAACGGCTTCGTCTTCATCGATCATAGCATTGGATGAAGTCGGTTGTTCCTCAGGAACATTTGGATGCAGTGGAGTTAGTTTGAAGCTCCCTGCGAAAGACGCATCGGATGGCGCATCGGAGCCCCTTCTATGAGCCCAGTATTTTTCCTCAATCTAAAAACCATGATCGAGAGTAACGGTGGATGAACAACGCAGGAACTCTGGATAGATCCCGATGATGGGCGGGAAACGTACGTGTTGAAGGCTCTTTTCTTCTGAATACCCAAAGAACCCGTCTTTAGCTTCAGGGATGACGAACCCAGATGTCTCTCCAGAGGAGTTTGGAACAGGCTCTGATTCTGGTCTCTGTTCTAGGTTGGATGGCATCGCTGTTCAAGAAAGAATTGTTCCTGGCCGAGTCATTGTTTTGTTGTCCCTAGTCTTGACAAACATTGAAACAGCCGATCGGGCCGGCAATTTGACCCAGTGATGACATCATGAACTTGGTTGCGCTGGTAAGATTACTCGGTAGCTAGGTATGTGTCAACATTTAGATTTTCATGCGAAGCTTCCCCGTCAGCCTGACTTTCAGTGTAGACAGTGGTTCTTACCATTTCACGATGCAATTGAATATGAATGTACTCGAGTACAGTTTGTGTACAGTAGCATAGCTTTTTAGCAACCGAGATTGGTCTGGGAGGCTTTTAAGGCAAGTGATTTTTTAAGGTGAGTCGTATTCCTCGAGATAGATTCAGGAGCTTTAGACCTCAAGGGCCGTCCTGTCCTGCTAGTGTGGAAGGCAAAACTGGAAAGAAGCAAGCCAAGGAGGTGTGAAATCAGGTGACCGCGACATCAGTATTTGTCCATGTTACATCCAGACCCTTCCGAAAAAAAGTTCAAGCCTCGAAATTCAAACACGATCTTAAGCTTCCGTCTGAAAGATCCTAATGCCATCCACAGACAAGGTCGCCAAAGGCTCAGGCAAAAAATCAAATTCCAAGAAAGGGTCTAAACTATCGGAGAAGCCATTGGATAAGCCTGTCCCAACGGCCGCAGAGTCATCTTCCGAGGAAGACGAGAGTGAGGACGAGGGTGTTGATGAAGAAGGTATGGCAAGGCTTATGAAGGCCCTTGGAGATGACGGACTGGATGATTTTGATCGGGCGCAACTAAATCTGGCACTGGGGGAGGACGAGGATGACGAGGACGAAGAGCAAGAGGAAGACGCTGAAGCAGGGGAAGGAGAGGAGGCCGGCGAGGATGGAGTGTCTGGTGTTGACAGGGAAATGTCGCCCGGCGAGGATAGCGAAAGTGGTGAAGAAGGATCAGCTCAGGAGGAGGAAGACGAGGATGCAGACCTACATGAAAATCATGAGGAAGAAGATGTCGCGCTCGAAGAGGCAGATTTTGTGGACGACGACGCTGTGCCCCGGCAAAAACTCGAGATTGACGACAAAGTGCGTGCTTTTCATGACGTTCTCTAACATTTCTCAGTTCTACTCTTTAGATTGCTCTTGAACGGATTCGAGAAACCATTCAGCTTGATCCCTCTTTCCCTTGGACAGAAACACTGGTACTATCATACCCTGAAACGATAGACGTTGATGTGAATGATGACTTGAATCGCGAGCTCGCATTGTACGTGGTTGCTTATGGTTTTAGGTAGTGCCAATGCTAACGCTCTTCACTAGTTATAAACAAGCATTGCATGGTGCTAATGCTGCCAGGGCCCTCGCCGCCAAACATAAATTCCCCTTCACACGACCTTCCGATTATTTTGCAGAAATGGTCAAGACTGACGCTCACATGGAACGTATACGACAAAGATTACTCGACGAAACCGCTGGAATCAAGAAAAGTGAAGACAAACGGAAGGAGAGGGAGGGCAAGAAGTTCGGGAAACAGGTGCAGGTGGAGAAGCTCAAGGAGCGAGAGAAATCGAAGAAAGAGATGGAAGAGCGGCTCAAGGGTCTCAAGCGGAGTATGCCATCCTTTCTCTTGACTTGATACCAAGTGTCACTGACCGCGATCATTTCCAGAGAGAAAGGATGTTTTGGATAACCCTCAAGCAGATGACGACGCGTTCGATATCGCAGTTGAGGACGCGCTCACAGACCGGCCCGCAAAGCGCGGGAGAGGTAGAGGAGCTGCAGGAGGAAGTCGTGGTGTTAGCCGTCAAGCGCGGGACTCGAAGTATGGCTTTGGAGGTGGCAATAAGCGGTCAAAGCAAAACACCAGAGAGTCAACCGACGATTTCGGTTCGCATTCAAGAGGTGGTGCTCGAGGGGATAGAGGAGGCAGAGGCAGTGGAGGAGGCAGAGGCAGTGGAGGAGGCAGAGGCAGTGCAAGGGGCGGGAGAGGTAGTGGTGGTGGTGGTAGAGGCACCAAACGGTTGGGCAAGGGACGACGGATTGCAGCTCGCAGTAAATCATAGCTATTGGACCAGTTCGTAACACTTGCTCAAATGAGATCTGGCAATTCGGCAATGGCCACGGAGAACAGAAGTCTGTCTTAAGGAATAGAATAATAGTACGGAATATTGATCGCTCGTGACGAACGAGTAAAATAAAGGACAGAGCCCTCTCCATGCACAAGGGAAACAGGTAAGAGAAATAGAGCGCTTTAGTTCGTTCCGGCGTTTGTGAACTGGGTGGAATTGCGAATCCAACTTGACATTTCATCGTGTCGTAAACACTGTGGAAGCGTTGGAGGAACGCAAAGCCATCTTTACAAGTCCATCACATGTGAGATACTTGACCATGATTTGAGAAGACATACTTATGAAAACAAGACCGCCGCCATTATTGCTGCCCAGATCTGCAATTATCAGGCATATTTTGTCTTCCTGTTCACCAATGATGCTGTTCGATGCATGAGGCCAGATTTGAGCATCGGAAACACGCTCAGATCTCTCCTGTATACACAGAACATAAAAGATATGAGTCGCTGCAGCAAATCAATTTGGAAAAGGTATTGCTCACGGAACCAACGGTGAGAAAGAGGTTCTCCATATTGTTAAATGGTCCTCGGTGACAGTCAGCGGGGCGATTTCCCTGGGGGCTGTTAACGAGCATCCACCACAAATCTACAGCTCCGATGCAATGCGATCTTGACAAATGCACTGCATAGGAAAATTCGATAGGTGCGAATTAACCCAAAAATTCCATCCTCTCCATCAAAGCCCTGAGCACTGTCTGCAACACCGATAGATTCTTCCTCCATGAGTGCACGATGTCTGTTTAAACAGTCACTGGTCAAAGAATTGGAGAACTAGCAAGGAACATACATTCTGTGCCAGTGAAAGTTCCCGATCCGTACATGACATTCTGCGATGCTCTTCAGCGGGTCACGTAAAGGACAAGGTTCAAGCGACTTGCTATTCTGTTACCAGTGTTGGAGCTCATTGAAGTACGTCGGTACTGTTCCTCAGCCTCTGCACATCTGTGCAGCGTTGAGATACAGTCTCATAATTCAAAACCGAGCCTACGTGTTCGAATTCGAACTACCTAGACGACATCCGTCGACATAGTAAGCATTTAATTTGAAACGATATCCATCGTTGACAAACCAGTGTCGATGAGAAGAGTATACATAGTGGAGGGCTGTCCAATGTAGATGGTCACCGGATATGTTACCCCTTCAAAAGTTAATGCCGTCGATAATGAGATACACAAAGACTCAGTAGGACAAACCAGCATCAGTGACGTCAATCGATTTTCCAGGTGCAGTGGGATCGCCTGTCAATGGGACAGAAACATCAGAGGCGTCGTTTCTCTAGGCAAGTGGCCCGTGGGGATGAAGACCTGCAAGGAGTTTGCGGACACGGGCTTGATCGCGAGCAAGAATGGCGCCGCTTTGGAGGCGAGTGTTAAAACAGATAGCATTGGTAACGAAGTGGGACATATTGAGTGACGGGAAGGAGAGGGAGAGAGATAGCTGCCAGTGGACATTCAGACGCGATCTTTCAAATCTTAACAGGTAAATCTAGGCTTTTCAGGTTAGAAAAGCACTGAGTGAACAAAAGAATAGATCAGAGACTTCTATGCCTGCCGAATATTTCCCTCTAATAAGTCACAGCCTTCATAGCCTGAAGTGAAAAGCACGGACGCTCTAGTGGTAAGAGAGGCAGATAGCCCTGATGAGGTTATTTTTGTCAGAGGGATGGCGAAGCATGATGTGGTATTCTTATCTCTTTCCATCTTCACAATAATGTCATTGCGGTGTAGGCGGGTTCCATTGACACGCGAGTATGAATTCCGCCCTAAGTCAGAGCAACAGGACAAGTTGCTGCCGCTTTTTAGAGTCCAAGTCGGAGCTCAGCTCGGCAATGGCGACGGAATGACCATGTGCACTGCTTACGAAACAAAACCTCCGATTCCACACAACAACAAATGTTCACATGAGTCTCGACTCTTCCAGCCTGTTTGCGCCAGCTCGATGACCTACTATTGCTCTTTTCCTTTCTCGAGGAATCGCCCAGAAGACTATGTGCACAGTTGAATATTACAAAAAGCTCAAGAGGCCACAATGTCCCATCGTCCAAAACCCTCAGCGTTAGCTTCTATTCCGGGTCTCAATCGCTCCCGAGGCAGGCAAGACAGGTTGTCCTCAATCCTTGCAAATGGATATCCGTATTCCAGGTAAGGGCTGTCAGCATTTGTGACTTTTCAGTTTTCTGGAATGGCCCTAGGCACCTCGTAGGGCATGGATCGTGTATCAATGCTCTTACATTTTCTTCCGGTGATGGTAGATTTCTAGCAAGTGGTGGTGACGGTATGTGCAGACATCAGCAGTGTCTATGGATGAAGCTAAGCATCCATCGGTTAGATTTGAATATTCTACTTTGGGATTTTCACCAAGAGGACCTACGTGCTCCCGCATGTTCATTGCGCGGACCCAGGGTAACATTTCGTTCATCTTGACTGTTTGATTAGTCTCTCAGTGCAGGTTGGTTTAGGGCAACATTTTCTCTTTGGCTTTCTCCGCCACAAACCGGTACCTTTACTCGTTAGTTGTCTCTGTCTTCAGGATGGTAATAACCTTCTGATCTTGTGTACCCAAGAGGAGGCACAGATGAAACTGTCCTCAAGTATGACATCGAACATATTGCTTCCAGCCTAGATTCTTTATCGACCGCCTCTCCTAATTATACCTTTCGAGATCACGATGTTTGTCCATAATCCCTTACACCGCAAGCAGATGCACCTTATTCATGTAAGCAACTTAGGACACTATCCGGGCCGTCTCCTGTCATCCCTACCAGGACGAGGTTTTTTTGAGTGCTGGGTAAGTTTCATGTGGATCAGATATATTTTACTAGGCACTCATTATCCCCTCTAGCCAAGATGGACGTATTTTAAATCATGATGGGCGTGCTAGTAATCGTTCAACGCGAGCTCAGGGCACGCTCCAATTGTCTACAGAAGCCACATGCGTCCAATTCCATCCTGTGATGGAGCATATCTTCGTCACTAGTGACAGTCATGGTGTCGTTTGTCTCCGCGATACCCGAATGGCATTTGGCCCTTTGACAACAAGGACGCGGCAAGGTATCGTCCAGACTGTGAGCTCGATTCAACCGCAACGTGTATAACCATTTGAAGAAGAGCACACCGTTTCAGTATAACACGAAACTCTCGAGAAAGGCAAACAACCATTTGAGCAACCCGGAAACGAGCAGTGTGACATTCGACAAAAATGGTCAATTATTTTATCATGCCTACCTGCTTCTGAGTCCAATTTAAATATTCTTCAGGAACAAAGCTTGCCGTCACAATGCTTGTACGTTGACATCGTCCACCGAAAAGATGAATTACGCTCATGGTAGGCATAGCATTATTACCCAACAGTTTACGGCTTGTCCGACTCCAATCCGCTCGCGGTTTGTAGTGGAAGAAATCTTCCGGATGGTACACCGGTTTCTACGAACGAACGTTCTTACTCAAACTCTTGTACAATCAAGGTAGCTTGTCCATCTCCTCATAGACCTGGAAATGATGACAGTCGCTCCCAGCATGGTTCCTTCGGAAGCGCCGACTTGGATAGCCACGATCTGTATTCCGCAGGATCCGAGGACTTCCGTGCATACGTTTGGAAGATTCCCAGCCCCGCAGAATTGCAAGAACAGAGGATT
This sequence comes from Hypsizygus marmoreus, assembly GCA_013433165.1. Taxonomy (NCBI): domain Eukaryota; kingdom Fungi; phylum Basidiomycota; class Agaricomycetes; order Agaricales; family Lyophyllaceae; genus Hypsizygus; species Hypsizygus marmoreus. The sequence continues at coordinate 2,316,264 of CM024090.1, read as the reverse complement.
GAAGTCAGCTATGAAGATTGGACCTCTAGAGAATGGCCAAATACAATCGGTAAGATGTTTTGGTCTCAAGAAGGACTATCCATATAAACAAGTTAAATGCCTTTATCCAGCCTTTGCGGAAGGTATTGATAAGCCGCGTTACATTCCTGTCGACCTCGCTACACCACTTTGTCGGCTGACAGGTAAATATTTCATGAGCCTCCGTTCTCATTCTACTGTTGAGCTTCTCTAGGTCATAAATCTATCGTCAATTCAGTGCTTTTCCATCCCCACCTCTTGCATATCCTAACGTCGGGCGTCGAAAGAGACATCGTCCTGCACAGCCCCACACCCTCTTCACCCTGCTGTGCTAATCTAGAGCTCACACCTACAGAAGTCCGTTCCTTAGGCGTAGATGAGCAAGAGGATCGAATCGTGTATTTTCGGGCTTTGGCTGGTTTTGGCATGCTACTTGAGAACGAAGATTCTGAGAGGGCGACGATTATGATGTTTGACCAGTAAGCATTTTAAATGCTGCTTTATAAGTTTGGGCTGATTCCCTTCATGATAGTATCCTGAGGGAAGAAGGTGAAGTCGATGTGTTCAGTGTTCGGAGATGGTCGGGAGGTTCGGATTCTTCGGATTCAGAGGAGGAAGACGAGGACGATGATGATGATGAAATTGAAATGGATCATGGAATATGATGAGATTATTTTTCACCGACGCCTCTGCAGTCCCCCATGTCCGCCTCAGCTTATTCCTCTAGAGCCACTGAATGAAGTACTGCGGCGCAGCGCGCCTAACCAAATGGAAATATGTGACACTCAAAAAGGAAGAGATTTTGCCTCATGGGTAAAATTTGATACTTGAGGTGGGAGGGATTTTTGCAAAAGGCATTAAAGTTCTAAAGAAAAGACTAATGTAATCTATACCCCATTGAGTCCACAATCTACCCCTGAAATGAAGAGAGAGTGCGATGAGCAGCTTCGATCACTAATACCAGATACTTCGTGTTCGGTGAGTTGGCACCATCTCAGCCGTCTCAAGCCCATCGATCTTTTCCTCTCCACTCTCTACCTTTTTCGCAAGATCCCATAAATAAAAATCAATCAACACACTGCTAATAGCACCGTCTGATACGTCATTCGCCCCATCCTCTTCTGCAATGATCCTCAATATCTGTTCCCGCACTCTTTCGACGGCGATGATGCTCGCCGAGCGTAGACTTAGTTCCTCTCTCGATCCAGACTCCAAAGGCACACCAGCCTGGAGCATGCGAATTAGATATGGAGGGTATTCGAGTATCCGAAGGTGGTGTAAGATCTGAGGCACGCGGTAATCCGCAAACATCGTGAGCTGGTGGATCTGTGGACCGCGCTGACCGGGAAAAATAGGGTGCTTTGCTGTGAGTGTCGCAGGGTAGAAAGCCGCCCATGTTTCCGCGACTAAAATCTGCGCCCGCTTCCAAAGGCAGACTTGATTTCGGAAGATAATGAGAATGCCGGTTTAGCTTTGGTTTAGGCATTTCTCACCTTTCACGCCCTCGAATATGACTTCGTCACGGAATGAGGGAAACGTCTCAGTAACCATATGCACAAGCTCGAGCGCAGTGCCTTCTCCATTGTGTTGCCTTTGGAATTCATCGATAAATCCCTGAAATGAGCCGCCAAAGTTCTGGGAGGAGCTACATGAGTGTGTGTGCGTAGAGCATAATAAACCAGGTGACTGACGCTGCATAAGATGCTTCCTACTTCTCGCATAATTGTTATGCGTTGCGGCAGAAGAGGAATCGTCTCCGTTGATCGCTTGCACGGGCGAAATATATGTTCAATCAACGAGTCCGGGCACAAGGTCTCCGAGGAGTAGAAGTTAGGATCCGTGATAGGAATATCGTCATCAACGAGGGCTCGATAAAAAAGTATGAGTCGCGCACGCATCATCATAGAAGGCAGAGAAGTTTACCCCTGTTCAAAGAAGCGACGAGGCTCCAGTATCCCGTCCAGACCTTCTTTCCTTCAGACTGCCATCCCTCTCTCCACTCTACGCCGTAGCGGCCAGGAGAGCCTTCCTTTTCTGACCAGAAACTGAAGTTCAAGGCAGAGATCAGGAATATCCAGTTCAGAACGGATTTATTTAAGGGATCCGTGGCGACATAGGGCTCCGGTGGACATATGTGAAGCGGGTGCGTGCGCCACGTACGAGGGGTATAGGATTCCACGAGAAGTTTGTGACGTATCTGGGAGTTGTCGAAGGTCAGATAGGTAGGCGACAAGTTATTTCCGATATACTGACGTGTTTTGCAGCATTTTGCACGCCTTCGTTATTGATCTTGACGACGTTGGTAGCCTTGAGGTCAAGAAGTCGCGTAAGGTTTGACTCTACCACGCGATGTTTAGGCTCTGGCCATACCTGATAAGCAAAATCTGAGCTTGTAATGACTGGGTTGCTCAGTTGTTGCACGTCTTCCATCCAGATGCCGGCCTTTTCGTTGACGGATTCAGGAGAGACATCCAAACGAGTCATTAAGTCAGACATCTCTTTCGATTCAGGATGCCGTGTGTTAGAATAGGATTTGGTATCAAAGGTTTCTCTAGAAAAGATGGAAGAGTTTACGAGCGCGGCTCAGGGCTCAAGCTTCCTAGGACACTTTTTGAGCTTGCGTTGTTGAAGAGATTGTTCTCAGCCTTCGGAGATTGTTGATTTGCCACACTGGGAGATTTTTGAGAGTTAGGTTGCCGGCGGTTCGGTAACTTAGATCTGATTAGATTCCGGGGGTCAATTGGTTTAAGTTCGCCTCGGGGTATGCTCGCTGCCAATATTATTGAAAAAGATGCAACTGCAATGGTGGGCAGGATACGTGAATGTACGCTACAGAACTTCCAACTTATGAAACTAAAAGTCGTCGTAATGTAAGGAGGAGTACTTCCGAATGGGGCAAGTCGACACCTACTTAGCTACTTACACATCCTTGGGCTCGTCTTGTGCGGTAGCCTTGCCTTCAAGAATCATCTCGCCTTGCTCTTTGACATCAGGCTGAAGGGCATTATTAGCAGCGCACATTCGGACGCAAAGTGCTAGACACCCTCACCTTTCCGAGCAGCTAAAAAATACGATAGCACATATTGAGCAAATTTTCGTGAAGAGGAAGCACTGAACATACAGTCCCACGCGTCTTCTAGGGAATCAAGAATAGAAACGGCAGCTACATTAATGTCATTCCACCTGAAGAGGAGATGAGGTTTACCTTCGCAACGCCTGGACAATAATATCAAAATAGATCATGAGGGTACAAAGAATGATGTCACTGGCCTATGACCTGCTCTTTGAAAGGAACTTTCGGGGCACCAGTTTGGTCGCTAGGTACCTCCACAATATTGGTCGCTGGCTGCCGTACATGTACTTCACTGCCATCGCCGGGTTGTGTAGCGCCTATCCATGCCGGGTCGACTTCCGAATACACGCAAGTGTCTGTGTGAAGTGCAACGTACCTTGTTGTGGGGGAGTATCGCTTCTTGTAGGGTGCACAACGTCGGACGGTAGTCGAACGCGAGCCTTATGAGTCTCAGGATCGACAATGGACTCGTGAGTTGGTCCATGGATGCCTTGATCGGGCTTTGGAATAGATGCCATTTAGAGATGGTAGTGGGGGTCTTTCAGCTAAGGTTTTCTGTAAATCGCTACTTATATATGTAGTGTCCAACGAAGCCAATGGTTTGTCGAGACTCGACACACTCCGTCACAGAGGGCAATGACCACCAACAAGGATGACGTCAGTAAATATGACGTCATCTATCTATTGTAGTTCAACGTTGGATGTGTATCCTCTGCATATTCGTCGAGCATAGAAGGAACTGAGTTCTCTGAGATAGTGCGGCGTCTGACCCCTATGCCTGCACCATCGGCGGTCCAAACATCCGTCGTGAGACGAACTGGGATTACTTCCCGAAGTTCATGGAAGGGAGACCGGTGGGGTTCTGGAGGTGTCACGGAGAACAGTATGCAGTCCTGCTCGACAAACGTGTTGGTTAGTTAGGAGCTTGAATCTGTTCAAAAGATGCATACCTTCACGCTCAGACCGCATGCTTTAAAACCGGAAACTTTGACTGAGTCATGGATCGTGATCTCGCCAGAAAACGAACTCCAGGTGGATCCATCACCCTGCAAAGTGAACATTAAGCCATCAGAAATTTTGATTGGAGGCAGGACTAACAGCGTGTCTGAAGACTCCTTCACCGATACAATCTACCCTCCACATATCGGTTTTTGCGCCAGCAATAATGGTATTTCTTGAAAAACTTGATCAGAGCAAGGCTCGAGACTCAGACCACGGCACATACCTAACATCCACACTCGATTGCCTCATCAGCTGAATCCGGGTAACTTGCTTGGGATTTAGATAAACCGGAGTTGGAGCAAAAGGAAGGAAAGCGGCTAGCGAACGTGCCGATGACTGAAATGAGAGGTGGAATGGAATTGGTTCTGAAATACAAAAAATGCGAGAGGCAGGAACGTAGAGTCTTGTGCTGATAGATTGACCGCCAGAAGACTTGGCAGAAATCTCAGATTCATAACACCGCCAAAGCGATGTCTCGATGAACCCGTGAGGAGAAGAGGACAAAGGAGCCGGGATCGGGACAGGAGGTCGAGTCCGAGGATAGTGGACGAAAGGAGTGGTGATGGTGCTGTGCAGAGGGTTAAATCTGAGTCTATACGAGGCTGAATGAGCTCACGTTGATCCAAGGTGTATTCCTAAAAGGTTTGATTTCACCAAAGGGCGCAATGTCGGTACAGAATTAGACCGGTTGATTATCGCACTGACAGCATACTTGATGAAATATATTCAGCCTTTGTTCGAAAAAACAACAGCAGGAACTTACATCAATAGATGCTGTAAAACCAGGAAGCCCTGAGAGCTTGACGTTAAATGTCGGAGGGAGAGGCTATTTGGTTGACATCACTGAGAGCTAAGAAAGAAAGATTCAACGGTGACTGACGTAGGTCTTTCCCTCCCAGGTGAATGTAGCTGGAAGGTTCAACGAGAAGCGCAATGAGGAAGGGCACAATGAGTTTGCGGCGTTCCTCATCCATAACAACGTCGTGTCAAGGCATAACTTGGCGGAAGTCGTACCACCTTCTGCGATCTCCTTCAGCCGCAGTCTGCCTTCAACCTGTGCTCTTTGGTTGAATGACTTCGGAGAGATATGGCTCTACATAGAACCTACCTTCACTTCGACGCTTACGACACTTTCGGTCTTCAACAATTCTATGATACCTTCAACACAACCTTGGAATCCATACGTTGGGAGGGCAATATTGTTATCCTGTGCTGTCAGTCGCAGATGAGCATCCCCGTTCCTTGACTTCTTGACAAAGTTTCCAGTCGGCCGAGGCCTTAATCGGTCAACCAAGGCAATGCGTCGCTCGTAGTCGTGGGGCTCCGCTGAATAGGAAGGAGTATAAGTGAACGAAGGGGCAACGTAGGAAGGAAGACTGCTGGTAGACATGATGGTGGGACCTTCAAACGGAGGGGAAATATAATCCAGGAAACCCTGACGGGTGTTTTCTCATAGGGGAAATCGGAGAAGCGTTGTGCATGGTACAGCAGATGAGAAACTGTGTACCATATGGACGCTCTGACTCGACCGCCGGCTCGGCATGGTATGGATGAAGCAGGTGCGGAACCCGGAGTCCAAAAAGTCTGCAGTAAAAACGTGGTCCGAGCTCGCTTAAAACAGAAGGCGAGTGCACGGTGCCTCCATATTTAAATGTAATTTTGTACATCGAATGAGAGAACGCGTTTTGGAGTACTTTTCCAATGATTTGCTTCATAGCGCAAAATTTCACAGGTCAAAGGCTGGTGCTGGACGAACGGAGGCTCAGCAAACACGGACAAACGCGGAGTATCCCGATGAAGTTCAATAGATCCCTGCTGAAGCATTCCACCGAGAAGGCGCATACTGTACGTCTACACTCCAGTCATTTACTGTCAGGGGACCTCAAGCCTGCTTCGGAAATGAGTGGAGTGGCGTCGCTTTCCTCTCTTCTCATTGTCAACCGCTACTCTGATACTGCCGCAATGGCGCCGCCGAACCGTGTGTATCTGGAGTACATGTGGGACGCAAAGTCAATTTCAAGGCCGAGGCTGATGCAGTCGATGGGGCGACGGGTACATAGGACATACGCGGAAGGCTCGTGTGCGACTGTGGAGGTTACGCGGTTCTCGTGATTGTTGAAACTTGAGACTGCGAGCATTCATGCGTGTCGAGGTTTCTCCCTCGTTGCTCCACCCTTCTCCCACATATAGTAGATCTCATGTGGATGGGACTTCTTGTCTATAGCTGGGGTAGCAGGTGATGATCGTATGGGAGGTTGTGCATGTCATTGGAGTGCACCAGAGTGTCTATTTCCCATGAACGGCCGCATCCCACGTGTAGAGTCTGCACCCAATACTAATATCTGAATACTTTTCGGTTCGGCCTTTGCTGCCGTACATTTTTACTAACCATCACGCAGCACAATTGAGCACATGTTGCCCTATGTTGCCGAACTGCAAGAGATCATTGTCAACAGGAACGAGCTCGGGGCATTCTCAGAAACCGATGATGATATATGACGAGTATACAAGGTACAGTATATGATAAGACATGATTGCACGAGAAAACAAGGTAGGCATGGACGAAGGGGATGAGAGAAGAATGACAACAAGGTCCGTCTAAGAACAACTAGAGTACAGGTGAAGCAGGTCCTACGAAGTTCATAACCACTCAACCAGAGCACATCAAGCAAGCCTCCTTATTCTCCAGTGAGCATTGAAGCTTCTCGTCTGCCAGTTCGCGATCCCTCTGCCGCTGAAGGGCGGCGGCGTACTCAGGATCAAGATCCCCAGCCTCCTCCACCGTGTCGTCAAGCCTCAAGGATGCGAGCACTTCCTCCGCAGTCTGCGCCTGCTTGAAGGCGGCTGAATCGGTAAACTTTAGCCCTGAGGAGGTCACTGGTTCTGGCTTGACTGCAGTAGGGGCGCTACCGCTGGAGACATTGCTTGTCAGAGTCGACAAAGGAGCGGTTACTATAGGGGAAGCCTGTGGTGACGATGAGGACGAAGACGTTGGGGTGGGAAGGCTTGTGTTCTTCTTCGCCAAACCAGTGCGGGCATTGAGGTTCTGTGCTTTGGCATCCTTGAGGACACTCGCGTCAACGGTGAACTGGATGGCCTGAGCAGCGGGCCTGGTCCGAAGGTAGTACATGCCCGTCTTCAAGCCCTTCTTCCACCCGTAAAAGTGCATGCTGGTCAACTGTCCGAGAGTCGGTGCCTGGAGGTGAATGTTCAAGCTCTGACTCTGGCAAATGAACGCGCCGCGATCGGCAGCGAGGTCGATCACTTTCTTCTGACTGATCTCCCAGACGGTTTTGTAGATCGCCTTGACGTTGTCAGGTATGGTGGGGATGTTCTGGATTGATCCGTTATGAGCAATAATCATGTTCTTCATGTTGTCGTCCCAAAGGCCGAGATCGACAAGTTCACGGAGAAGCCACGGGCACACGACTTGGAACTCGCCAGCAAGGACGCGGCGAGTGTAAATGTTACTATTTAACGATGCGTAAGGCCCTGATTATGAGCTTATGCAGAAAATGGACATACCTTGTGTAAGGTTCGAAACACTCATTGAAGCCCAGGATCTGACTTGTGGACGCGGTAGGCATAGGAGCTGTAAGCAGCGAATTTCTAAGGCCAGTCCGTGCGATTTTCTCCTTTAATGATGCCCAATCCCACAAGCCGGTCGGAGTTACACCCCACAAATCAAACTGGAGCTGTCCTTGCTGAGCCGGACTGCCAACCCAGGTTTTATATGGACCATCCTTCTCAGCTATCTCAGCGCTCGCTTCCAGTGCACCGTGATAGATCGTCTCGAAGATTTGAATGTTGAGCTCCTTGGCTGCTGGTGAGTCAAATGGCATATGCAGAGCCATGAAGGCGTCGGCCAGACCCTGCACACCGATTCCGATGGGTCGATGGCGCATGTTTGACCGCCGAGCCTCCGGAACAGGATAGTAGTTGACGTCGATGACTCGATTCAGATTGAAGGCAACAACTTTGGTGACATCGTGGAGCTTCTTAAAGTTGAATTTTCCGTTCGTGATGAATGTGGGGAGAGCCAGAGAGGCAAGGTTACAAACGGCGGTTTCGTCAGGGGAGGAATATTCGATGATTTCTGTGCAGAGATTCGAGGATTTGATGGTACCAAGGTTCTTCTGATTCGATTTACCTGGGGCAGGGGTGAGCAAGGAACAAAATAGCCAAAATGACGACGAACTATTTGCAGCATCCTTGTATAGCATGAAAGGGCCACCAGTTTCAATCTGGGCCTCGAGGATCGCATACCACAGCTTTTGGGCCGGGACGGTCTTCCTTTGGCGGCCTTCTCGTTCGTACTTGGTAAACAAGGCCTCAAATTCATCTCCGTGAACCTCATGAAGTCCGGGCGCTTCATTAGGGCAGAAAAGAGACCAATCAGCGTTGGCTTCGACCCTCTTCATACTATAGGACAACGGTTAGGCATGAGTCGCGTACAGCACATCTTTAGTACACTTACAAAAGGTCAGGGATCCACAGCGCGTAGAAAAGATCTCTTGCCCTAGATTCTTCCTTGCCATGATTCTTCCGTAAATCGAGGAAATCAAACACATCAGCATGCCAGGGTTCGATGTAGATCGCGAATGCTCCTGGTCGCTTGTTTCCTCCTTGATCGACGTAGCGAGCAGTGGCATCATAAGCACGAAGCATTGGCACTATGCCATTTGAATAACCATTGGTCCCAGCAATGTACGAGCTAGTTAACATGCATGAATGATAATTGGCAGCAAGGCAGGATGAAGACGCACCCGGTGGCACGAATGCAATGGATGTTGAGACCGATTCCTCCAGCCGTTTTGCTGATCATGGCACAACTTTTCAAGGTATCGTAAATACCCTCAATCGAGTCATCTTTCATGCAGACAAGGAAGCAGGAGCTGAGCTGGGGATTGGGAGTTCCGGCATTGAAAAGTGTCGGTGATGCATGCGTGAAGTGACGCTCAGACATCAGGTTGTACGTCTCGATCACACGATCTATATCGGAGCCATGAATACCAACGGCAACTCGCATAATCATGTGTTGTGGCCGCTCAGCGACTCGACCATTAATACGGAGGAGGTAGGAACGCTCCAGAGTTTTGAATCCGAAACTGCAGATAAGGAGCACCAGGTCATGGCGCGTAAACTGAGTCATGAAGAACGCAACGCACAAATTGTAGTTAAAGTCGCGGTTGTAAATAATTGCGGAATCGAGTGTCTCTGCGTGCTCGCAAACGACGTCGTAAGTTTCTTTTGAGATCATACCAGCAGCCCGACCGTTCTTGGGGTTGACTGAGTGGACCTTCAGCCACAACAGAGTATGGAAAAGAAACCATGTATACCATAATTGTAGAGGTCTTTTATGACCTGGGAGAAGTTTTTCTTCGTTTCCTTGTGTAGGTTGGATATGGCGATTCGGGCAGCCAGAACGGCGTAATCAGGATGCTTAGTTGTCAGATATGCGGCAGTCTCCGATGCAAGATTCTGATATAGGTTGAGTAAGGGCAGTACGAAGGCACACAGTAGACGTACGTCGAGCTCAACAGTCGTCACGCCTTGATAAACACCAGCAACGACTTTCTGAGTGACCCTGTAACAAGCGTGAGCTGCGAAGACATTAAAAGGAAGAAGAATACGCGTACTCGATGGGGTTCACGTAGTTCATATCAAGCCCATAGCAAAGTTTGTCGATCCTCGTGGTGATCTGGTCACCGATAAGTCCTAGACGCGACAAACGAGAGTTGCGACACCCACTTTATCGAACTGGACGCGTTCCTTGCGTCTGACCGTCAAAAAAACAGTAAGTAAGGGAAGAATCCACGCGTCGCGACGCGTCTCAGCGGAACGCACCCATCTAAAGAAGTAGATACATCTCAGACAAGTGATAAGCGACAGCTCACGCGATATGAACATACCTCGCTTGAAGACGAAGGCCATGGTCGAGTATATTGGCTCTCTCGAGCGGGAAGGGGGGAAGACGAGATGGTGGAGAAAGTGAGAAAAGAAAACCACGATGCCCAAGATTTATAAGGTGATGCCTGACTAAGCGACATGTTTGACACGCTCATCTGATCATTTCGTTCAACAAAGATAGAAGGAAAAGATCCCAACAGCACCTCATATATATTCTAGGGACACAGTTGAACCATCCAGGACGTTCGAGCTTTTCATTTCTGTCCACGTAGTGAGTGGGACGCAGGTCGCACGGATTCGGGTTCCCACAACCTTGCCCCAAATATCGGACAACGGTCTTGACCACCGTGACGACTTCGGCGGAGTCTGCTGGCTCTATCATGTTCGACCCGAACGGCACCGACGCTATCCCTTCTGTCAACTTCGGAGTCGAGAATGGGAAACGACAAAGATGTAGTTCTGATCCTCAATCTGAACAGACTTCCCCGATCATGAAGAGGGCAAGGGCATCCACGACGGGTTCGGACACGGACTGTGCGGACGCCGAAATGGCGATAGCTTCTCTGCGAATAAAGCGTGATCCCACCTACTACATGGAGGATGGTAGCTGTATTTTATTGGTAGAAGGCACGCTGTTTAACGTGGGTTCCTCGTGTTTTGTTGCTTTGTCGTACTTATGGTACATGATATCGTACGACAGGTTCACCGGTCAATTCTTAGCAAGGATACGTCGAGTTTCAGCACAATGTTCACTCTTCCTCAGGGTGGGCAGGATGCAGAAGGTCGTTCGGACGAGAATCCAATCGTCTTGACCGGAGATACGGTATCCGAGTTCCGTAACTTTCTTTGGGCCTTATATGCATTGTGAGGAGTTAGTTGCTGTGTTCACAACATTCTCAAGAGTCTTTCTCTCTAGACCCCCAGAACTGAGGGTGGCCACCTCACCAAACGCAGACCTTAATCAACTGATTGACATTGCGCGAGTATCCAACAAGTATTCCTTCAAGTCTCTCGAAACCTGGGCCCTAGATGCCATCCATGAATATGTGAATCGTAAACCGTCGCCCATCCTCGCCGCCATTCCTGCGCCCCACTCTTACACGTTTTCTGTTCACACCCCATCCGAGAGCGCCGGCACTGCGATTCAGAGCACAGAGCAACTCACCAAACTCATTAGGCTTGCTCAATTGTGCGGCCACGAGCTGCTACTCACTACCATGATTAGCCACCTGAGACAGTTGATGAGTTCTTCACTGCAGTACGCCTACCTTGCGATGACTTTGGCGGACGAGCTTGACATCCGAACTCTACGTGGTGTCGCATATCTCGAAGTCATGCAGAAAGCAGTGATCGTTAAAGTCACCAAAGCCGATACGGCGCTGGATTCGCTGGCGCAGCCCCGTGGAACCAGTACAGCAGGTCACAAAGAAGGGGACGTTGACGAGGAAGGCCGGCTTGTCGTCAATCGATCTCAACAACTTCGCCTCTTATCTGGCTACTATCGTCTAACTGGAATATGGGAGCGTTTCAGGACGACACCGCCGCATTTTGACCATACTTCGTCCTGCGGTGCGACTTGGCACCAGCACGGATGTACTCAAAGTTGGCTTGAATTTTGGAAAGAGAAGACGAGAACCGATTCGATTCTTTCCCTCGGTCTTGCAGACGTTGTGGGGCGGTTGAAACAAGTTCAGAAGGAATATGATAAATGGGGAAGCGCTCCGTACATGCATCACGATTGCAGGCATGCTGCGAGGAAAGGCATTCAGGAAGCCATCAAGAAGATTGAAGATGCTCTTCCGGATTTCTTTTCCGATGCTGGAGACGAGGCATAGTCGCCGTTGGCGAGTTGTCACTCATCCTATGTATAAGTATGTCTGGAACAGAAAATAGGACAATTACCAGTTGTACAACATACGTATTACTACATAAATCCCAAGAAGCTACAGTGTATAAATACTTTCGATACAGGTCAATTTCGCCGACTCCCATTCCGACTGCGCTTGCCGGTCTGGACTTCGCTCGGAAAAAGAGATTCCTTCATGAATCCGTCCTGGCCGCCATATCCATTTACGGTCCAAGGTCCATTTGTTACATCGGGTTGTTTGGTGTGGGTCGGTCGACCACGAGTATGACTGCCGTCGGTGGGGGAGGATTGTGGTGCCACCATCATGCTCCGCATAAGCGTGTCGATGTCAGTGGTGCTAGGCTGCGGTTCGAGTGCAGCCTGAGAGCCTCGAAGCATGGTACGTTCGAACAGCTCATTGTCCTCCAGTGATTGCACAGCTTCCCTCAGACAAATCATTATCCTTTCATGCATGCCTGAAACAATAACTCTCAGAATCAGACGGCGCATTTAGAGTTTCAAGAGGGACTCACGGCGTTCCTCCTCAGACCGCGGCTCAGGTCGAACCAGCAGAGGTTCCTGATTCGCCCATTCTTCCTCTTCGCGAGGCTTCCCCAACCCTATCCTATCCTCCCACTTTTTCTCAAAGGCTGCCTGACTTATTTGCTCCTCGCAATCAGAGAACGAAGTTTGGTCCTCTCCATAAGTAGTTCCAATGGAACTCGCAGGCGACGGTGCGCGAATGACAGGAGGCGCGTATTCGGTGTGATGTTGGTTGGGTGGCATTGTTGCACTTTAAAGTTCGCTTCCGGAATTGAGGGTGGAGACAGAGGTCATGTACCGACCAGTAGAGCCTACAACGCGCGTCTGTTAAGAGTACACGGTATCCGATCCATGGAGAAGCTGGACACTGGACGTGACGCGAAACAGTGAAGCGACCAATTGTGAATGTTGACGGGTGTTTATGTCTGAAGGCGTTGGCCTCCGCTTTATGGCAACTGAAATACTCGGCTTTCTCAACTTTGGCCTCTGACTCTGATTCCCTCACACAAAGCACCTCGATTCATGGGACATCAGAAAACCAGTCTACAAGCTGTTCCTGAACCTCCCTCACTTTCACCTGAGTCGCCCTCAACGCCGATTTGAAACACTGGACATGGATCCCATCAACTGCGCTTCCTGTCGGTATCTCATGTTCCGCGAAAGCCTTTACAACACTTTCGGCAAGCATGATCCTCCCTAGCAGGTCGACATCCTGGAATTGCATAACTTGAACACCAATCCCACCTTCCTGGTCAGAAATTATTAGCTTCCAACAAGAAGCCCACGCTTCCTCGCATCCTTCCCTCCATACGCAAGAAATGTGGTGTTCCAGTCGGGGTGGATTTAACGGGAGCTGCTCGCAAAAGCGAGATATGTTGTAGTATCCAGATAACAGCCGTATTCTGTGTGATCGGGACAGATATGGATCGGAATCCCAGACAGCGCGTCCCTCAAGCAACATCGCGTGGTAGGCCATCCCTAACAGTGCCCTAAGACTGAGACGTTCTGCCATAACAATGGCTTTGCTGATCGCCCTGCCTTCGCCCAGAAGACGTTTCCACTTGATTATAGTTGCGTCCAAAAGCTCGGGGTAGTCACAGAGGACAGCCACGTCGGTGGCCTGTACCAGGGTCTCAATGGAATACGCCCACGGCCTTGTGTAGTATGCTGTCAGTGCACGCAACGCCCATGCTTCGGTGGATCGAAATTGATATTTGTGGGCGATACGAGCAAGACGAACGAGTTGTACATCATCGCTGGCGGCGAGTTCAAGCTCTGATGGTCTGCGAGACACTTCAATACTTCGATAGAAAATGGGAACAGGTTCAACGCACAAACCATATAAAGAAAACATGAGAGCACGGAACTCATCCACTGTGTCATCCTGGAGGATAATTGGACACTCGTCGCTTGTTCCTTCCAATGGCATGGGACATTGATTAAGCTCCTCGTCTGTCTCGGAATGGGACTCGTACGCTCCAAACATCATGTCGAAAGTCGAGTGATCTTTCACGAGCATGGATTGGTGAACCTTTGAGATAAATTCGTGTGAGAATCCTAATGAGCACCACATGGGATACGGTATGAGGACAAACTTTGAACAACGTGTTTTCGACTTGAATAATCGTGTTTCCATCGCGAATATAGAACGAAGAATCCCGAATGGCTGGTCGCACTGGGCTGGTTGGACGAGTAGCGGACTCACATTCAGACATCCGCAGTGAAGCAGATGTCTGTGCGGGGCAATGGTGGGATAGGGCAGGGAACTCTGCGTTCAATAGAGAGTCGTGCACCAGGTTAACGAGATGCTTCGAAGTCCACAACCCGTGGCTCCACCACCGAAATTTGACACGTGACATGACAAACCAAACAACGCGTACACATCAGATCACGCTCTTCGAGCTTCAATTCGTTTGAACCGTTCCCCCGCCCCCGTCCCCCATCCCCAGTTGCTCGGATGGACAAAACAGACACAGAGGCGATACCAGGGTTCGAACCTGGGTCACGAGAAACGCTTATGTAATACCTAGGTTCAAACCCCCGGGCAACTTTCAAAATCTCGAGTGATAACCACTACACTATATCGCCTTATGTTCACATCCCCTCAGCAGTCTTCCGGAATGAGGTTGGAATGAGGCAATATAATAAACAACATCCATTCCAAAATGAGACTCGACAATGGTCAATGGTGCTCGCTGCAGAAAACTCTGAGCGCCCATTACACGAAACATCGTGCTACTAACTCAGACCTCATAAGTCGCGCAGGCCCTATGCGCCTACGCTGGATGGAATATAAGCAAGGAATTCAGCATGTTTATAACTTCACGGATGTCAGTTGCCGCCTTGATGAAGGTTGTGCATGCAAGAGAATATCGCTTACGCCAATGTTCGACCAGGTTCGACCTCCCATCTTTCAGTCCAAGCTTCAAAGAAGCACAGTTGAAAACCCAGATTTGTCGAGAGCCAGATCGAGACCTTAAACTCGTTGAGATGCAAGGTAACATCAGATGCCTGCAATCAGTCAGGCATGCATTAGAAGCGACGTCCAAACGAAAGAATGCGGCATAAACACGACTGACCAGCGCCTGTCCCCGGTGGGGGTATGAACAGCAAATAACCAGCCAAAGAACAAATTGCCAGGATAGCCGATGTATCTTTATTAATAATTCTGGAGAATACCTGCGCGCCCTGAAGTGTTGTACAAAAAAACATTTAGCCGTTTCTCTATACTTGCTGATGTCCGCGGTGTTGTTGTCAACGGGATGTTGATTGAGCAATGGCAAGATATTCAGGGACGACGGAGAGGTGGCATACATCATGTATACAATAAATTCCATTGTGAATTCCCAAAGAGGGGACAGAAAAAATAGGTATATCCATGCCTCGGGCCCACCTATTTGGTGCTGATGCAGAATGACATCTATGTCTGTTTTCAACGGGTGAGATTTGGGGACTGGGACAAACTTGAACCTGTTATCATATTGACGGCGTGCATTCAGAGTCGGACGCAAGATGCAAGGTGGATGCCATCACGACACGATATGGGATGTCACAGTTCTACAGCAGAGAGTAGATACGAAAGGATCAGATGATTTGGCGAAAGAAGCAATCAACGAACTTAGCGAGCAGAAAGAATATTGTCCGAATCGCGAGCGAAACTTCCAGGGCAACGAGGTAAAACAGGAAAGCCTGTCCCAGCGATGCTAAGCAGAACGAAGACGAGCACTCAAATCTGGGACGGAGAACCTTGTTTCGGAGTTTCTGATGAGACCGCGTTGTTGATTGTTCCCGATGAAGCAGCCTTTGAAGAAGACGAAGGTCACCGAGTCCAAATACGCCCGTTCTTCAATCTACGCGGCGTGAATTTTGGTGTGGTCTGGGCAACACCCATGGGCCAACGTTAACGCTCCAGCAGAATAGGGACAGGGCAAGAAGCAAGGTTTCCGTAAGGAATTAATCACCACAGTCGGAGGTCGCGTCTTGTGAAAAAGAATTCATGTCCCTCCTGTCAGAAAGTAAACGGCCACGCGTCTGCACCCCTCACAGGATGTGAGGCAAGCCAAGTTATTGGAGCCGTCTCTGCTGAAATGAACGAAGCCAGAGATTCCTGGGTCACAGGGCTCGAACATCCAGGTCCAAGCCCAATTTACGGAGACCACGCCTGTGCAGCGCCTTAGAAAAGGCCTTGTAGCCCACTACCGCAGCCAACGGGTAGAGGAGGACTACTACATGCAACGGCCATCAGACGCGCAACCTGGGGAACCTTCGGAGCGAATGTCATGTCACCCATCGGGAAAAGAATGCCTGGAAAGCGTGATGAAGGTGATATCTGTTATGCACCAACCATCAGGGAACGCTCGTCTTGGGGAGAGACGATCAGGGGCGAGAACCATGCATCACAGTGCCAGTCAGTTACATCGAGGCAAATGCGCAACAAGATACGAGTCTTCGAATTCTGTGGAATTGAGGTTAACGTGAAAAACGAAGAGTGTGTCCGTGTGATAAGAAATCTACCGTGGACTTCTAAGAACTCGGCGCAAAGTTTGTCCTGCACTGCGAGAAAGCAAAGATCGAGGAATGCGCTTTCCAAAAGCCAAGATGTCCGCAGTATGTTGACCTTGGCGCAAAAAAAAGAAGGGTTTGTAGTGGGCATCACACTGTCCAGTAGGGGACAAGGCCCCCTGAAAAATCCTGTGGGCTCGTAAGCAACAACGACACATTCCAAGGAGGGACATCACCGTTTCCCATCATCTTAACTCTCACACTAGGATGTTCAGCGGCACCCCCTCGAGATGCACTACACGCCAACATATTCAGCAGTACATTCCGTTCCCCCAAAGACCTAATTAATACATACAATCCACACTCTCCTGATACAACATCTGCACCGCCGCACACACCTCCCCAATCTTCGGCCTACACAACACATCGTCACCCCAGCACCGCTCAATAACCGCCCACTGCGCATCCGACACAAACGATTGTGCAGGCCGGCGTGGTTTCACGCCATTGTGCAGCTCGATGACGACTTGTGCATCTGTTCGTATGTAATGGTATGGTATTCGGCCAGAGAGAACCTCGAGCATGACGCTCCCGAAGGAGTAGATGTCGCTCCATGTACTGACCACGGGCTCTTCGCTATTGAGCCGGTACAGCAGTGCATCGGCCCAGCGGACGGCACCACCAATGGTGGAGGTGAAGAAAGCTGCCCCCTGCACCTCGGCGACGATCGTTGAGAGCCCAAAGTCGCAGAGACAAGCTTTGCCGTCATCTTTGATGAGTATATTTGACTGTAGTTTGATTGCGTGAGCTTAATATATGTGAGCAGATGAAACGGATTACACCAGTGAGGTCGCCATGGACAATAGAGCGCGAGTGTACTGGTGAGGCAGGGGCGCTGGTGAGCAGCTGTTCTACGATTGCGATATGAGATGACCGACTTACGATACGACAGCCCATCTGCCACCTCACAGAGCTAAAATAGCACAATCGAATAAACATAAGTTCAAATAGAAGACCGTGAAAAATACACCGTACCAATGTCAGCCGATCAACCGTCGACATGATATCCCCAGAGCGCTCCATATGTTTCGTAACGCTCCCATGCTCCATCCACGGACACACCATCGAGCTATAATGTCCAAAATCTGACGCGGTGCCATACAGCCCCAGAATATGTGGATGGTCCAGATTTTTCCAGATGCTCAGCTCGCGGCGAAGGCGCTACAGAACGCCAACCAACCAAAATACACAAAAAAGAAGAAAAAGAAAACCGTTAATGAATGAATAAAAACCGACAAGACCACGAACCCACCCTAATCATCTTATCCTCCATCTCCGGATCATCAATGCGCGACCTAAGCACCTTCACCGCGACCTGCACAGTCCTCTCCTCCTCCCCCACACCCCTTCGCCACACCCCCTTCCACACATCCGAGAACCCGCCATGTGCAGACGGATACCTCCCCTCCCTCACAATCTGCCCCGTCAAATCGAGCAACGCACCCGGATCGTCCGGAGAGCCTGTCAAACCCCGTGGTCAGTCTCCAAAAAAAACACAATCCAACAATTACAGAATACAAGAAGAAAAACAAAAGGAATAAGTTAAGAGCAAGCACTCACCGAACCCGTCATCGACAGGCGGCGTCGGAGGCCTGTCCTCCGAAATCACGGCGTTGGTCAAACTGAGCGGTGAGGGACTGCGCAGGACGTCGTGTGCAGAGTTGAACAGCGTCGGGAGGAGCCCTGGGCTGAAGAGGTATTGATCCTCGTCCTCTGCATTCGTGTCGATGAACGAGGAAGACTCCGACCGCGGAGGTTTGCGTGCGATGAGGCTCCATGAGCGGGCGTGCACGATTCGCTTCCCGTCATCGTCTTCGTCCTCTGGATGGTATTGTCGATTTTGGTGTGTGAATTATGGGATGGCGAGAGGAGGAGCACGTACCGGAGAGAGTGGCATCGTCTGGCTCTGAGCCGAGGACGACGCTTGGGATTGTTGGGGGACGGTATATAGGCGGGACGAACGGCTGGAGCGTCGATACCCACTGGTCCCACTGCGGAAACGACATTGAATGGAACGTCATGCAGCGCACATCCTCGTCCTTCCCCACCCATTTGATCTCAATAGAACCTGCATCACACATCCCCATCAGCATACAGGTCACTTATCATACCGAAGAGAACCAAAGACGAACTCGCATCGGGACATGACACCCCCTGCAAACACGCCGTGGGCACTGCATGCACAATATCCAACGGGGCCGTCCCCCTCAGCGCGGGACCCACCTCCCAAGCCCTAATGGGGTATTCCTGCTCATTCCCCTCCTCCCCTCCATCCCCGCCTTCACTACCACCAACACCAGTGCTCTTCGGGCCCTCCCGACAACACAACAACATCTCCTCAAACAAAAACACTGCACACATCTTCGTCCCGCCCTTCTTCCACCGCCCCGCCACCCAGCCCACGCCATCCCCATCCACATACACACAGTCATCCAGCAGGATGACGCCGAGCTCGTCCGGGTCTGGCGCGGTCCAGATGTATGCGCGTGCACGGAGGATGCGCACGCTACGCATGGTACGGAGCTGCGACCCGACTTCGTGCAGGGTGGTCGAGACGTCGCGGAGGCGGAAGAGGGCTTCGCAGAGGGTGTTGTAGGAGTGGTCGGAGGAGGAGGGGGAGGGGAGAGTTGTGTCGAGGATGTCCTGTGGGTTGGAATGAAGGGTGAGTATGAGTGTTGGGGCAACGATGTGGGGATGATGGACGAACCTGGAGGATGATGGTGTACTCTGAGATGCGTGAGATGAGGGAGGAAATGTTGTCTAGCATGAGTTGGGCATGTTCAGCGAGCGTAGGCTGCATTACAGTCGATTCAGAGGGAGGCATTGAGGGGAACAAATAGACTGAAACGCACCTCAAGCTCAGTATCCTCCAAAAACTCCACAAGACTTAGATAGTTGATACATATTGATCTATATGCACCAAACACCCTTGTACGAGTAATGTCATCCTACAGAATGTCAGCGTCAAGGACTGAAGCAAGGTCAGAAAAACACACATCGAGAGCAAAAACCCGTGTCCATTGCACCGGAGTGCTTTGCGATTCAATGTTTTCCAGGGACTGGAGAACGCGTTCGTGATATTGAATGAGACGGGTACGGTTGACGAGAAAACACTCAAGGCTCGGTTCCATAAACTGTAAACCAAGCGAAAGTGAGGTTGCCGCGTCCTGATAGTTTTCGTAAATCCTGCATCGCTGTATATGAATTAAGGTTCGTACTTACAGCTACGGCTTTTAGGATAGACAAATGAGCCTGCTCAGTGTCTATCAATTCTTGCAATAGCTCTGGGCGTCGCTCGTGTGACTCGATGGGCACGACGAATAAACCGGGGTATGATTCCTGCAGCGCGATAAGCAGGCGATATACTGTTCTCAGCACCTTCCCGCACCACCACCGTGTCAGCAAGGTCTATCTCAGAGAGCACCGTGCAGCACAACTCACCTTCGCGAAACCCGCACATGTCCCGCTCAAAAAGTCCTCACACCTCAGCACCTCCCCATACGGCACACGTCCCTGGACCTCCAGCATCCCCACCCTCTGCACAAAACTCTCAAAATACATTTCCCTCTCCTCCCTCGGCATCCCCACGCTCCAATCAAACTCATCCGCGCGTTGCACAAGATGGCTCGGCACAGGCGAGCCCAGGAGTGTGAGGAGCGTGCCAAGGGGCGCGCCGAATGCGAAGCAGTGGAAGAGCAGTTCGAAGGGAGGCGTGTCGTATTTGTGCGGCGCGACGAGTTGGGTGTGGGTGAGCCAGGGGCGAAAGGCGGAGATGAGGGAGAGGCGGGAGAGGATCTGGAAGGCGTGGAGGCGGAGGTGGTCGGGTGGGGCGCGTGGAGGCTGCTGCAAGAGCGGTGGGGGCGTCGGTGCCAGGTGCTGGGGCTGCCTGACTCTCATGGTGGATGGGGAACAACAATCATGAGTTGGACATCATGATGAACGTCGAGAACGGGGTTAACGTTGATCATTGATCAGCTCCGATGTCGCCTGACTATAGCCATCACCAAGTCGTGGCGCAACCGGTGATACCTCGTCCCAGCGCCCGTCGTTATAAGGACTGCCATTTTGCTGTGGCCTACACAACGGAACCTTTTCACTCGGCGGCACATTCGATCATGAATTGGTGACGTCGACGTTGGTATGGCAAGGTGGCAGTGCCGCCATGCTTGTCCTTAATGACCACCACCTGTCGGGGCAAACAAGCAAGACGCCCAACCCGGTCCGTCCCGCCCAAACCATGGCCGCCGGCGCAACGGAGAAATTGCGAAATCACCCCGCCCCTTCTCTCCGGTACATTTGTGGCGCGATCAGATCCCCATATAGACGCTATCTCTAAAACTAATACGGACCTCGAGGACGCCGGCATTGGCGTTCAGCAGCGCACGATGGGATTGGCTGGGACGTGCTGATTGTGAATAATTGTGTGCTCGACGATAATATTAAGCCGGTACCAACCATATGCGTCAACCTGCGACAAGCCAATCGACGATGGCGCATGATTGCTCCATTGACGGCCGGCGATTTCAACATGCGCGATGTTCGAGCGCGTTTCACTCCTTACCAAAAATATCCAACGCGTTTGTTTTTTTCTCTTTTTCCTCCCCCTCGTTACAATATCAATCAATTTACCCACATGCATACATACCGTACATATCCACCCCAACAACTCCCTGATTTACGCAAGAACATCGACCCAACGGTCTCAACGGCAACACACATACTATACTGCACAATTCGCCTTCCCAACTTCCCAACATTTTCTTCGCTTCCAATATTCCATATCTACGCGCGGACGCGGCATCCCGTCTCCCCGCCCCGAAACACGAAACATCTTCGCTAGCGCTATGGCAGTTGAACGTTGACAAGCAACACTTATCTTATGCTAACCTGTCCTTCTGTCATGAGCTTGATCAAGGATAGGCACGCGCGGACACGATGATGACGGATTATGTACTTTATTCAAAACAAATCTTCGGCGTTCTCGTCCTTCCTTCCCCAGAATCCAATTTCGAATTTTCAACGTATCATATCATATCATATCGTAATCCCACCCCACACGATCCGCGATGTCAAAAGTCTCCGTCAAATTGAAAACCTCAAAAACCGAAGTTTCCCCGTACATGGGGAAATCGCAGTGAACGCCTCGGACTGCTGATAATTTTCGGATACTTTCCGTTCAACTGTGTAGATATGATGCGAGGAACGTTGGTGATTTGGAACTGGGATAATCGGATGGTCACGCAACATGTTCACGTTCTCGTTCATGTGAGCTGAAGACGACACCGAAGCTCAATGCTTAATCAAGGGTCGGACTGAAGCAGCAAGAGCTTACTTATATATACGATGCAGTGCGTGCTCCCATCAGTCACATACAGTACATAGCACCTATGTAGACGTTAGAGCGTTGGAACTCGAAAGAACATGTATAAGATAGACGGCCTCCTCGTGAACAACCACAACGCGTTACAGAAGCCAGGAAGCAGCGAGCGAAAGATGTTTCATCCAGGGTCGCGACTGAACCAGCAAGAGATTACTTTTCCGTCATGTTCCTCTCTTCAAGCTCGAAGTACTCGTACACGGCCTCACGCACGACACGGAAGGTACGGAGCAGCGAGTAGTCCATTACAAAAGGAAATTAAGGGCTGCGGCAGATCCAGAAAGTCGCGACATATACAGAACAACAACACACCGCGCAGGACAGAATAGAGCATTCAATTCACCGATGTCCCCGCAAAGTCGCATGGCACACGTTAACAGCAGAGTAGAGTGAGAAGTCCCAAAGCAGTGAAAAAAGGCAAGGCCGCGACCGATCCAGAAAGCCGCGAGATATATACCTCCAACACACACAGAAATAGAACACAGAACACAAACGTAAAAACAGACACACCATTCCCCACCGGACCCCACGAACAGAAAACGCGGAGTCGGAGTCTGTAGCGTGTAGTACAAGAACAGCAACAGCTCAACTTCTACCGGGGCTGGGGAAGCCCACCTGCTGCGGCCTCCCACACTGCTGCACCCTGATCTTCAGGGTCTGGGGCATTCGTCGTGTACGGCATACGTCAAGAGATCATAGATGTAGATGCGTACACTTTGTAGAAGGAAGAAGGATATCCGCGGGGTGTATGTGCGCGTACGTATGAGCAGACACACGCCAGAACGGGTCCGTTCACCAGATCGCTGGCACCATGGTCTTATTAGCAGAATTCGAGCCACGAAGAAACCATAGATCCAAAAATTCCAAGAGTCCAAGAATTCACAAATCATCCGAGCTTACCGGGGCTGAAGAAGCGCTATGGCGATCTTCGAAGTAACAAGTAACTGGCCCCGGTGTAAGTCATGTCACCGCGTATGCTTAACTTACGGCACGCCCTACCACCACATCACATCAGAGCCAACCAACCGATGCATCATAATACATCAATGCATATCCATACATGTACAGGTTTCGTGCATGTACGAGAAGCAAGTTGCAACCTTTAGAGGATGAGGAAACTCCCGGACGGTGGGGACGGTCCAGCCAGCGACCTAGAGCGCCCGGGCCCCGAGAGTGCGTGTGTGTAAGAAGGGTGAAACCGGGATAGGGACGACAAGATGGAAGAGTCTGAGTTACTTGTGGAGACAGACGAGTGGGGTCAGAAGCGCTGAGACCGTACGCGTAACGGTAAAGGAAGGAGACAGACCCCAGAATGCATATGAATGAATACTGGTAATAAGTTGCGATCAGAACATCCGGCGTGGCTTTGACCATTGGAGAAACATTCAACTCCAGTCTCCAGGTGTAGCTAGAATGCTGCTTAGATTCCAAGGTTCAAAGTATATTCCGCATCAGGAAGGTTCAGTCTTTAGATACCAGACGTTAGCTTCAGATATCGATGGTGAGCTCTGAGCTCAGGACTGCGCGCAGGGTGGTCCTATCGTATCGCATTATCGTGTATCGGTATCGGTATCGCGGGTGATGTCGATGCGAAGAGGACAAGTGTTTCCGAAGATGATACTCGAGCTCGCAGCCCGCACCGTGCTCCGCGAGATTACATACAACAACAACAACGACAACGAACAAAAAAAAATGAAAAGCAGCCGCGAGACAAAGCATTATCGATGAGGTACGCATTGAGCCATTCAACACGACACTAGCGTCAACAAGAGCGCGATTTCGCGTTCGCAGTTTCTATGAACCGCGGTTCGTGTGCGGTCGGGTAACGACGTTAGCCGGTCGCCGGAAGAATTTTTTGCGTCCCGAAAAAAAAAGGGCGGATTTGCGTGTGTTTGCCTGGGCCCGTCACCCCGAACCGGTCTCCTCTCCACATGCTGGGTGAAGTTTGACGCCGCGGGGCGCATCGATGGGGGAGGGGTTCTTGGGGAGTTTACGTTGGGCGTTCTGGAGTTTGGCGGCTAGATCTTGAAGATGGCAATGTAGCACTAATGTAGCATTTTTTTGTTGTACGTTGTAACGCGTCGTGAAGTGCATAATTTGGCGGATATTGCTTGCCCCCTTTTGGGGTGGGGTTCATGAGCTGGCCTGTTCTGGATGCACCTCCGAGGACGCAATGCTTGTCTGTTCTTGGACGATTTCAGGACGAGACGGCTTGGGAGGAGACCGGATCAGGGTTGGCCCTGTCACAGTATTTGTATTTCTTAAGGACGGCTTCGATCGATCGCTCACGTTTTCGAGTATGACGCAGAAGAGAGCGGCGAATGATTTCGCTGTATTTCATCGGTTTTACAGAGGGGCTTGGGAGGAGGAAGGTGAATAGGTTCTGAAGTTTTGAAACGTATGATCATGATGGGGAGATAAATGTTGGCTGGCTGTCAACGTCGGAATGAAACGGGCGCGCAAGGGGGATATAATTCATGTCGGCACCGCTGGCCGGGGCGGCTTACTGAAGGATTAAACATGATGCGGGGAAGGACTGGTCGGCAGTTGACTGGGTAGTTGTCTTGGTGGTGAGATGGGCTACGGGATTCACATGCGATAAGTGATAAGTGGTGGATCTGCGATAAGGCTAGCCCTGGCTCGACAAGACAGAGATCCGAGGTACGATGGGGGGAAGAAGGGGATTGCGGGGTCGGTAATCAGATGTGAAGGCAAGATCACCCCCAGGCCGACGGCGGTGGTGTAAAATTCCGGACAACGTTCGTGTTATCAGAAAACGTGGAAGTTTGCGGGGGCCAAGTGTGACTGTGACGGGCCGGGGCTCCGAAATGCGACAAACACGGTGGAAAGGGAGACGGAGGTGTGGCGAGACATTGGATGCAACGGGTGTCTTCCTGACCTCGACCATCACCATCACCACATCCCAGACTCGCACCAGAACAGCCAAAAATTATTCGCACACGTCACGCTACTCGGTGCTTCCCCGGACTTTGCAATCAAAAGAACTATAAACTGACCCTTGACAAGGTCACTTTTCAATTTCTGCCCCGTCATGCCCTCTGTCCTAAAGCGCCCGTTCCAGGTCACACACCTCGACATTATAATGGTCGACGACAACCACGTCCCACCTCCGCCACAGGAAAAGGTCATTGCACGTCCATACAAGTGCCCTTATCTCCTTTGTGGCCGCGCTTTCAGCCGTCTCGAGCACCAGGTATGCATTTTGACATCTCTACACAGCTCCACCTCATACTCCTTTCAGACACGCCATATCCGCACACATACCGGCGAGAAACCCTTCACCTGCACCTTTCCCAACTGCGAGAAACGCTTTTCCCGTTCTGACGAGCTGACCCGCCATTCACGGATACATGGCAGCAGCCACAGCACCCATGCCAACGAACCCGTCCCCCATGTCTCAGATTCACGCCCACCCAGAAAGGCGCCCAAGAAGACCAAAGCCCGAAGCCATCATGCTGCCGAGCCCCAACATGTAGACGATGACGAGAGCCCCAGCGGAGAGGGCGATTTCAGACATGAAGATGTGGAAGAGCCATATTCAAGAGAAGAAAGGACTGTCAGAGTAAAGAAGAAGGCACGCAGCAGAGCCAACAGCGACGACGAGGTATGTTACACGTCGTCACCCCATTGTTGCAAGACTAAAACATATCCCCAGGGCGACTCGTATGCCCGCCCCACATCAATAACGTCTTCGGAAGCCCCGCTTTCTCGGCGGAGTCATTCCACGTCAACACTTCTACAGCATCAAACATCCCGATCAATACATCATAATGGATATCCAACGCCATCGACATCCGCCTTCACCACCCTCTCTAGTGTCGCCATGGACGAGCTCTTTGTTCTTGAACGCCAGGAGGCTTTGCGTCGTGCCGAATACGAGGCACGCCATGCGGAAGCCTTGCGGCGCGCAGAATTCCAAGCGAGGTTTGGCGCCGGTCAGGGTGTGCCCGTTGCCCAGGGTTGGAACCCTCGGCTGAGCAAGAGTGCAACGACAAGTCCGATCATGAATGCCAATGGCGCGTTGGCAGGCGAGTCGGGATACTTTGGTTTGTCAAACGAAAGAGGCGATTTCGATGGGCGTGTGCAGGAGGAGGAGTATAGGGAACATGAGCTGGAGAGGGAAAGGTCGGAGAGGACGATCAAGACGAAGAGGCGGTTGAGTGGTCCGGCGTGGTATATGACAAGTCTCAGTCAGGAGGGAGCCTCGTCGAGTACGGGTTTGGGCTTGACACATTCGGGACATGTGGTGGACGCGCCCTCTCGCAGTGCACATCACCAGGGGTGGAGTCATCCGTACCACACTTCGTCCCATCACCGACACCACGGTGCTGGACATGGCTATGACGATTCGCCCTCGCCCATCAGCTCAGACTCGGAATCTGCTCCCATACACATCCGCCCTCGCAACTCCTCTTCCCGCACACATCCCGCCTACCATCGCCACTCCCACCCGCACTATAGCTCACATCCTGTCCACCCAGAGCACCACCATGCCTACGCCTCCCAGTCCCCACCCCTCTTTCCCTCGGTCAGTGCTCCACGCGCTGAATTCTCTTTCACACCCTCGACATCGCCTTTCCTTGGGCCCCTCCGCACACTCAACATCCACTCTGCCAGCGGCTCTCGTGCCCCATCTCCCGTGCTCCTCCCACCTCCACACTACCCCATGACACCCGTCGATGAGTCCTCCCCCACCTCCTCGGTCTTCCCCCGCTCCAGCGCCGGCACAAGCATCACGAGTGGCAGCCCGCCGTCCTCCATCACCTCCTCCGCATCCTGGGGCAAGCTCCCCCCGTACTCGCATCCACACAAGGGCCGCGACAGCATATTCCCAAACTACGCTGCCGACCGTAGTCTGCTGCCGCTCCCGCCGAGCAGTGGGCAGAGCAGCGGAGGAAGCAGTCCTGGGCTGTCCACATATCGTATCGGCACGGGCAGCGCGTCGAGCTCGCGGCCGCCTTCACCTCCACAACAGTGGTCATCCCGTTCGAGCACAGTTGTTCCACAGCAGCAGCATGAGCACCCCGCGCCACACCATCACCACCTCGCACACTCTGTCCGCATGGCGTTCGGGATGACGCCGATTGTCGCGCCGTCAAGCGCGTCGTCGTCGTCGAACAACTCATCTGCGCCACGCTCACCGCCGCGGCCTTCCTCGTTCCCTGTTCCCCCGCCTCCGCCTGCCGCTGCTACTGTCAGCATGTCCTCCGCGTCTGGCGTATCCACGCCATTGCATTTGAGGAGCTTGCCCGGATCGAGGGCGGGGAGTCCACCGATTAAGCTGCCGCCGCTGAAGGATGTTGGGCCGGACGCGGATGATAAGGAGGAAGATGCGAAGGCGAAGGGTGGGGGTGAGGAGAGGGACGTTGAGGAGGAGAAGGAAAAAGAGAAGGAGAAGGTGGAGAAGGTGGAGTTGCCGGGCTTTAGCTTGTTTGAAGCTGCGGCGAGGGCGTCGTCGAGGTTTTGAACGGACTGTTCGGCGCTTGTATCTCTCTTGCGTTTGTTTTTTTCTCTCCCTCTCGCTTTCTTGATCGTTTTGAGGCCGTGACGATTTTTTTTCTTGCTTGCTTTTTTTGTGGCTACAACCACTACCACCACCCCTCCTCTGTTCAATATGCACATAACGCGTCCATCTTCCATTGTGGATCATGCCTCTCATGCACCCCCGCTCACACCTTTCTTGATTGAAATAATGTACATACGGTATCCTGGATTCCCGTGCGCCTGCTTACCTATAGACGATAGAGTTTTTGTTTCCTGTTTTGCTATTTTTTTATGATAGATCTTAGACTGCCTCTACCTCCCCCCCCCCCTCTCAGCATACATACTTGCAACACACAGAGTTCCATTTTAGATGTTGATTCTTAGTACTACCACTACTACTATCACTAGTGTTGGTTTTCGCGCGCTTTGGAATGGACGCTTATGATTATCGGCTACCCCCCCTCCCCATGACGAGCGCGTAGTAATTGTTGGATATACGTAAGGTATAATCGGTACTGTATACGGATATTATTGTTATACATTCACCCAGTCGCACACCATTTTGGTCGACCCGTTGCGTGAATATGAACGTGTGTGTGTAATTATCCCGTCGCGTCGCGTCATGACCGAGTCGGAATGATATCGACGATCGCCCACAATTGCAACTTGTTGAACGTTGATGCTGACCATCTACGGTCTAGTTATGTACTTTTATCATTCCCCCCCCGTTCCTTGCCTTATCCTCCTCTGGGCCTGAATTTCGTACCCTGGATTTGGAATATCTGTTCCGTTTTTGATACCGCCATTCCGTTCCACTGACTTCCATCATGCTGCGCACGGGAAAACAACTCGTCGTATGGTCACACTGGGAATTTTGAGTTAGCTCGGCATGTGCGGGGTGGTGGGGTACATGCCCGAGGTTCTCTTCGCGCGGCCATGTTTAGCTCTAACACGAATGCAGAATTCTAAAACTTTGGGGGGGGTGGAGTATGGTGTCTGTCTAGGAGAGACTAGGGGTGGAGTGGGGTGGGGGGGACGAAACGAACCTTCGAATTCGAACTTGCTAACTCTCGTGGTTTCTCCGCCGTGGAATGGAAGATGCGGCAATTGGAGTCGAAAAGAACCCATGCATGTACATTGTAGCGCTGTACAAAGATCAGTTGCGAAACTTTTTTGCATTATGGGGCGACGACCGGTATGCTGGCTCGTGTGCTACGGTATGCAGTATGGGTGAGTAAATATTCTTTGGACGCTTGAGTGAGTCACATCTGCTCATGATCTATCACTTAGGCTTTTCTCCTTTATTGCAGCCGTTTTCTGAACGATACAGTAGACTCCTTCGACTTCTGCCTATCTAGTTATTTGGCTGACGGCCGAGCTGCCGCGACTACGATTTTTGGCTGGAAACGACGACTGGAACACCAGAAGCTCTATTCGACACAACGACCCACCAATGACCGGGAAAGGATTGATGGACCAAACAACTAACACAAGCCAGACTAGTACTGCGAGCAGTCTATCGTTCAGAAAACGGCTGTAGCTAAATCGAGCCTTCCCCAAGCTCGTGTTGCAGATCATTGATTCGTGATCGCTGGCAGGTAGGCCATGGCCAGGGGATCACCTTCTTGACGTCCTGTTCAAGGTGTTTTCTGCCAGCGGGGTGGGGTGGAGTGACAAAGGACCTTCCCGAACACGCACACGCAGGCACGTCTAATTGTGACACCACGCAACAACTTCCGAATTCACATCTTGTATCTATCTAGGTACGCTTGTGCCAGTAGTTGGCAGTGACTCACTCACAGCTGTCCCAGTCCTCGTTCAGTGCGGTGCGCCGTATGGAGTTTTTCTTGGAAACTGGAACAGACACGCGAAGTCGAATTCCTGATCGTGATTTTCCACGGAAGCTGCGCATGTGCTGTTCGACGGGATGAGGGGGTGGTTGCCCCCTCGTGCCCATCCCATCTAGGGAGATCAGTGGATCACGTCTCCTGCACGCACAAGTAATTACGCGCTGGTATCTGCGACCCACAACCCTGTTACTCCTCTACTAGATCATGGAAGACACTCCTCTGGGATTTCACGCCCCAGTTCTAATGTGCCTAGGCTTGTATTAATATTCTCGGTAGCTCTATTGTCACGAAGATGGAAGGCCATTCCAATCGCCTCGTGGAAGCTCTGTCCTTCGTTACGCAGCCTCAAGCGTCCCTGCCTATTCCTTTAATTTTAAACCAAACTTGGCGACATGGCTTCAGGTTAAATAATCACCGCCGCGTTTCCCATCTTCCAACTTGATCGCTGTTGGGTAGTGACACGTCTGATTCGAATTCCGACGTCCTATACTACGTGTCCTCTGGAGGCCAAAGATGACCCGGAGGGATCACATCGACTGCTCAGCTCCTGCATCAGCATGCTTCAAGGCCACTCCATTTCCTAAAGTCTCTCAGGAAAGGTCACTTGACCCAGTCGCGGATTTTCCACCGGTCTCCTCATCGAAGCCATTGAAAATAGCTCTCAGGCACTCTACAAAGAGAGTTCCCCGCGCTGTCCTGGAGTACGTGGGCCTTCATATCTTCAGTGGCATTATTATCGCAATCATGCGATCGCCGGGACGCTCTTTCCCCATCGACACTTTCTCAGAGTGTTTCCCACCAAGAGGCAATCTTATCTGGTTTCAACCCATCGATCTTCGTCGCCTTGCCTGGCTCTATCTGATCGCTTTATGCAGCGTTCATTTCCCAGTGGATATCGATTTATATTTCCAACTTGCGGCTCGACCTCCGGAAGCGCGCATGTAAGTATGTCTGCCCGGGTCCAAGATTTCTCCGAGTTCCAAAAATTTCCCGGTGCTCTCTGTGTTGACGGATATACATATACACTACACGGTCTTATGCCTGGGCACTTGACTGACGGTCCCCGAGGTGTGTTTTAGTAACCCGCTGCCCAGGTCACCCGCTCATCGTATCGAAGCTGGAAACGATGGATGTGCGCACATGGTAGCAGCCAATTTCCCCGCCATCCCTGAACATCACCGTCTTCAAACTAGATATAATGCCCGAATGACGATTAGATTTTGCGGAGATAGCGCAACAATAGAGGCGAGGCCTCTCCTGCTTTGTGGCGCCGAGGATGCATCAGTGATCGCATATGGAAATGCTATGCCTATGATCCCGTGTGGAAGTTATCCCCAAGAACAACATACGATGTCTTGGCGATTTTGGCTATGGCTCGTTGACCACTGTTTACCTCATTCTTCAGGAAAGATCATCTGGTCGTTCAGAATCAGAGAACCTTGACGTCTGCATCCGTCAGTCATCTATCATTTCTGTTGGACAATTGAAGCGGTGGGGGTTCATGCTTTCGCGGTCGCTTCAAGCTCAAACTTCTTTGCTTTCTGCCGACGCTTTTCTGTGCACTTGGATACATCTCGACCTACGCTCGCGATGGATCTGGATCTGGGACCTGGGCAGTTATCATCGCTGGCTTTTGCCCCATCATTGTGACGTGTGTTCGCAGATCCGCTGGAAAGGCTATCCCATGGATAGCTCGCCGATATTCGGAATCAAGCGTCTATTGTTCTCCTTATGACAACTATCGCTCACGATCAGTACTCGCATGCCCGTACATATTAAGCTTGCTTCTCACATCTGGTTAGACGCGCCAGGAGATCATATATGAAAAGGGAGTCCGACGGAACATGTACCTCATTAACACACGATCCCAGAATACCTTGCACTCAAGTTCCTTTGAAGGTCCTGTGAAGGCCTCGCGACAAGGGAGTCATTTCACGTTGTGATTGCTTTGCTTCTGGATACAAATTATAAGAGGTTTGGTAAGGTCTGGCAAATAATAGGCGCAAGGTACGAAATAGGAACGAGAGCGAAACAAAACAAAAGAAAAATCAATAACGGATCCTCCTGCTACTCCGAGTCGTCTGAAACTTGGACGTCTCTCTCCTCAATCGGCTGGGAAAGCAAGGCATCAATGAGCTACCGCAGAACTGGCAAAAGAGTTGAAAATGGAGCACATACCGACTTGCCCTCTCCTTCTCAATCTCCCTCCTCTCTACCTCCTCCGCACTCAACACCTCAAACTTCGTCCGGAACTCCTCTGCCTCTGCCCAATCCCTCCACACACTCTTCAGTGACTTCGGACCTCTTCCATCTTTCGGCGCCCTCCCCCAACCAAGCCCCAATCCCGTCTTATCCTTCATTAACCCAAACCCACTGCGGTCCCTGGCTGGTCGCTCGCCCGTTGCCGCGTCATAAGCTCCGACTTCACGCTCACCCCCAATGACGCCCCACTCGATTGCATCCTTCTTGTGCTTCATAAGTTCTTCGTGAAGGGCGTGTGCGATGAGCGGAACTGCTTCGCCGCCAAGTCCAATTTCAGCGCAGAGTTTATTTGCGAAGGCCTCAGGCGTCAGGGGGGATAGCAGGTCCCATTCAATGTGGTCCATGAGGTGATAGTTTGCTATTTGGACGTCGATCTACGGAAAGGGTTGAATTTGGGAGTTGATTTTGAAGTAATTGAATTGGACTCACGCTGAGAATGACACGACATTCGGAAATCTCGTCCCCATTCGGAGGCGCCGCATCTACGTCCATGGCACCATCAATTCCCAGCTCCATCGACGCGACTCCCTCATGCTCTTCTATCTGGGCGCGTATTTGGTTTGCGACCGTTTCTTGCCAGGGCGTGAGTGGGAGATCCAAGTCATTGCAGAATGTTTTCGCAAACATCTCTGGCCGAATAAGGGTCTCGTTCAAGTTCCAAACAAAACAGTCGCGCACTCTGTGCGTTTCTGTTTCAAACTCAACACGAATTGGGATGAGCGTCGATCGGTTTAGTGCATGTCGTTCCATTATCTCTTGTGTCCTTGACATGGAAGTAAGAAGAGTTGTCCAATACGAATGTTATGATTGACTCACGGGTAGATATGTGAAGTCGGAGGCATTGGCCGGGATTTTATAAATCTTGCAGGAGGAACCATACCCAAATAACTCTGATCAAGCTCGGCCTTCTCTTGCTTTGGTGGTTGCAAGGGATGTGGGGACGACACTCCGGTGGCAGGGTTGAAAACCGACATACCGCCCGTCTGCCGACTCCTGCTCTGTCGTATTGACGTCCGCGTTCCTCCACTCGCGACAAAATCAGAATCGTCGGAATCAAGCGCCCCAGCATCTGGTAGATCATCTCCGGAGCCTGGGTCGGCGTAGTTTATCACACCTCCGCGTCGTGTGGCAGCACGAGTGCCTGTCACGGAAGTGGACGCCAAGATTGGCTGCACGAGAAGTGTAGCGCCCGTACGCAGTCGTGATGAGTAGGTAGATTGTACAGCCTGCGGGGTGGTGGGCAGAGGGGGCCGTGGAGGGTTAGGTGGCGGTAGAGGGACCTGTATAAGATTTGTAATGGGCATGGGTGGTTGGTATGTTGGTTGCACGTATTGCGTTTGGGGAGTAGTAGCAAGATTGCTCGACCGCGCCGTGCGTGAGCGGCTACTTCGTGTCGTCGCGGCCGGCGTTTTTGGTGGAGGTGTCGTGGTCGTCGACCATGTATGTAAATTCTTCATGTAAGCTGAATTAACGGAGGCATACAGTGAGAAGACCAGGTGAATGAAATAACGAGACATTAAAGATACTTTTTGAGTGCGCAGGCTGTGGAGTTGGCGACGCGTATGATGAGAGCTGGGATATCGTCTGCCGAAGCTGGTTGTCGGACAAGGCACTCATGTTCGTTGCCGAGAACGTCGATGACGATGCCCCCTGGTTATCGGCCATGTTGTTGCGAAGGCGCTGACGTGTGTATTTCCGGTCAATACACCAGCTTTTTCCGGGTGTTTTTAGCAGAAATTTGATGCGAGGGAGAAGAAATAGCAATTCAAGGCGAGACGATGAAGGGACGAAGACGAAACGCGACTGTCACAAAAGTCACAGTCCTCGTGACGCATTTTTCTTCCGACTCACTGTCAATCTGTTAGGCTCTTGCGCTCATGTTGTCGCGAATATCGTCAACCAGCCATTTACATAGGACACTCTCGACAAGATGCCTAGCTCTACGATACGCCTCTAATGAAACTTCACAGAACAAGGCTATCATTGAGATGTTGCGGACTGGTGTGTTTGCTACGTTCATAATCACCTCAATTATTTCACTAAATTCATGCTAGAGATTCAACAAGAGGAAGCTGCACCTGCTCCAAATAAATATAAACTTCGAAACTTTAAAAAAGCGCTCGCGGCCGTCAGCAATAGCGCCCATCCGATACAAACCGTGAAAGACCTAAAGCCTGTTAGTAAATAGCTGCAGCGCCTTTCAATTGCGGCGCTCACCTCCCACCCGTAGATGGATGGTATAGGGAAGGGGATTACACTGCGTATCGCAGAGTTGCTCTCTACAAGCTCAGGAAAGAATGTCCGTGAGTTGTGTTTTGCACCTCCCTGATCTACGTGTAATATTGGACCTGTGCATAGACCCGCGATGATGTTTCGACACGCAAGGAATTTCAGAACATTCTGCTTGCCCAGGAGCTGGAGCGCGTTCCGCTTATTGGGTGCGTAGCGTCTCTTCTATCCCTAAATAATGGTGCTCAATACCACAGTAACTCAGGAAACAAAAGGCCCAGAAGCTCGTTGAGGCAGGGTGCAGGAGCATTGCAGATTTGAAGGACCCAAAGTACTTAGATATGCTTGCACCAGCTGCACGACTGAATGCAAAGTACTTTGAGCACCTCAGCAAACCCGTTACACGAGAAGAAGCAGAGACCGTCGCTGTGCGTGGACTTTCTCTTTAAATGTCTTAACCGGTTTCTTGAATGATATACCTACTTTAGGCATTCATCGGTGACAACATTTCGTCCAAACATGAAATCATTATAGTTGGAGATCAGTATGTACCCATCCACTGTATTTCTCCCCAGGCTAATATGTCCTCGATACTCAAGCCGTCGAGGCAGACCAACGTGTAACGCCATCTACATCCTTCTCCTCCACCCCGACCATGTCCATATTCCCGTTCCCTCTGTCTCTCCACCACACCTCCAAAAGGATGGCTACCAGCCCAAGCCCTACATATCCCTCAAGATGCGCAAGGAAGGGCCTCTCCTCGCAATCATAAGGCTGTTGAAAGATCGGGGCCTTATTGCCAGTGACGGCTTTAATATTTCTCTGAACTGGCATGGCGTCATTCGGATGCCAGATAAAGACGGAACAGGGTCATGGCTCCCGAGATGGGAGAGGACCACGGGGATTGCGGCAGGGACGGGTGACTATCGGAGGCTGTACCTCAAGTACGTTCGCCTTCTGCAACACATCTCATCATCTATTAACCTGGTTCGTTTGTTCATTAGCTTCGCGCCCATAAAGTCGCGCGGCGCCGCCCTAATAGCTCATACTGGGGACAACAGTATGAAGCGGCATTTGAAGTTGAAAGCAAAGAGTCAAGGGCTTTACCTCGACGAGTTGGGGTTGTGGAAATGGCACCCCGACAGCATCGAAGGCGATGACGTGGGCGAAGCAACACCCGATGAGGCGGGAAAGCCGGCTGGGTTCTGGCAGCTCCTTACAGGGACAACTGAAGAGGCGATCTTTGAGCAGCTGGGAATGGAGTATATTCCACCGGAGCGGAGAAATATGGCATTCGTGTCATAGTGCCTCGCCCCTTAATTGTATCCTTTAGGTTTGAGGCCCAACAGCAGTGCACCATCCTATAATCCTAATTGCACCGTATGACTTATGTTTCACTTCGGTCCACTACCTCAGGCTCCAGTGTTTTAATCAGGTGTCACAAACCGTGGAGCTCGAAGCGTAACATGCCTCGGAGGCAACGTCGTCTAATTCTCTGTCTAGGCCATCGGGATGCTGCGCAGCTCCCGACATCTGTGCCACCCGGCAGCAGGTTGCAGACCATGCGAGGTAACTCGCCGAGGGCCTATCATCTTCCCCTTGAGTGTAACTTTTTCGATGGATTGCCAGTCACTGCCTCGTTCGGAACTCGTGGCTAGATACTTGGAGGAAGTTTTCATTTGGTGTGTCTTATTAACCAAACATGTACAGTATATAGGCAGGTAGAAGCGGGGAAAAGGAGAGGGGACAAATTATAGGCTCAAAACACATATCAAGTCCACCTGCGAACCCACGCTCGGCATCGGAAACGCTTGTGACATTTTCACGTCGATTGGTCCGATTGCCAGCCAAGATTCGGAAGATTGAGGATGGACAAACACTGGAGAGACGAGCAGGGAAGGTTTGAATTCATGGGCATGGGGATTGGTGAGAATCAAAACTCACACATACATCGAGACGCTAGGCCCACCTTGTTCCAATCAGCCGCTCCAACCGTAATAGCTGTTAAAGCATTGATCAGACACTCCGAGATGTTGTGGCCTCCATGAGTCCGGACTATAGGCTGCCGAGTGTTCCCATGTTGTTGATCTGATACATTTATGATGGACGGTATGTCGTACTGCTTGTCGCATTATATGCGCCACATACGCCACATCGATATTCATCGCGTATTAGGGCGTAATAATGACTTAAGCTGTCCAAGTCAAGTACATTATAGCCCTCTTTGTAGAGTTCATTAGGTAATGACCACGATAAGTCCTCCAACAGGGGAGTGTGTTCATTCTTCTGAACTAAAATAGGGTGACCTCAGTGGAATAAGCAGAATGTCCAGCCACGGAAAAGCGCACAAGGTACGATGAAGTCCTTCAGATACAATTTGCATATTAAAACGAAAAACTACGTCTAAGTCCCTGATAGAAGCAATTGCCTCATGCAAATGGTCCATCGCGCGAACAGTAACTCGTTCATCAGATGTCCCAGAAGTCGGATGGCCACAAGCGCAAGTATTTCGCCATTCTCCAAGTGCTTTGCTTCAATGTGCCGGAGACGATCATAATCATATGTTATAATCCAATTTGAATCTGGTGGGACTTGACGAGTCATGGACTGGGGAAACGGTGCAGCGGGTGGCATGGCGGGAGTGAAGTGAAAATATACAGAGACGAAGGAGAAGCAACTTGGGAAGGAGAGGGCCCTATTCCTCCCAATCCGATGATCGTGAGTGTGATCTGACGAGCGTGACCACTTATTTTACGCTGTCGACCTACTCCTTCCTTGAGGTAGAATCGATATCCAGACGCATTATGCCATGCATCCGCGATAGTCCTCAAGCTCGAGTGAGTGTTTCAGTTAGCATGTACATGATGATGCCAGTCTTCACCTCAATTTTATCCGAGTGCGAAAGGTATCCACAACCTTGTTTACAAATTATAAACACTGTCTATACAGTAAATTACCACTTGCCCGTTAAACACTAAGGTATAAGTTTACAGTGCTTCTACGACGAAAAACTCTAAAGAAATTAAACTCCTCCTCGCTGCCCAATTACTGTAACCTCCAATGACCTAATCAATGCATCACAAACGGCTGGACTAGAAACAAAGCGCGCTTCAACAGCAACCTCATCAAAATCACGTTCAATCTCATCCAGATATTCTGCGGCACCTGACATATGGGCCACCTTGCAGCAGGTTGCATGGAGTGCAAGGTAATCGGGGGAGGGCGCAGGCTTATTATCGGTGCCTGCAAAAGTAACTGTCTCGACCAGTACACCTGGCCCCTTCGATGGTCGTATAAATTCATAAACAGCCCGCAAGTAGTATTCGTTTTCGATATCCTAGCTTGTTTGTGAGAAAATTCATTTCTCAAGCAAAAGGCAAAACAGAGACATACGGTTGGCTCAAAGTATATATCAAGTGAATTGAAAAGGCTGTGTTCGTGACTACACAAAGTCAAGATATTTTCAAGACGGTGAATAAACGTGCCGTTCAGTTCATCAAGGATCGGAGGATGTCCGAAAAGGCGTAGAACTGAATACATTGAACTGGATTGATGAGCCTGAGATTGGTCAGGAGGCAACTCAACAGGATTGAACAGGGGAATAGGGTTTGCGTTCTTGTCAGGCTCAAATAATCCGTCAGGCAACACAGTTCTGGCAACTTCTCGCTCTTCTGCGTCTCCTGTAACATCAACAAATTTCAACCCGGAGCTCAGACCTTCT
This sequence comes from Hypsizygus marmoreus, assembly GCA_013433165.1. Taxonomy (NCBI): domain Eukaryota; kingdom Fungi; phylum Basidiomycota; class Agaricomycetes; order Agaricales; family Lyophyllaceae; genus Hypsizygus; species Hypsizygus marmoreus. Next base: position 2,278,866 of record CM024090.1, on the reverse strand, counting down.
GGAATGATGTGGGCTGCATTGGTTTCCCCAGCTGCTACCTTGTTGACTGAGTAGTGCTGCCTGGCCAGAGTTGCGATCTTCGGGAATTCCTTTGTGCTGGCATAGTCAAAGGCACCGCAGACGGAACATCTGTAGTCATCCCGTTCCAGGGCCTGGTGATGGAAGGTTGAGGCACAAGTGAAGAGCAGAAGAAGAAAATAACTTAAGCATACATAGTATTTTGCTGTTCTGTGATCATATTGGGCAGGTAAAAGCTGGTGATAGCTGTCTTCGCGGAGGTCCTCGAATGATTCACGTGACGGATGCTCCGTCGGGGCTGGAGTGGGACCTTTGTTTCTCCGAACTACACGTAGACCTTGTCAGTCGTGGAGAAATGTCGATCAGGTGGCAGAGAAGCGAACACGTCGTTATAAAATACTTGATGTAAAATTTGCCAAGCTGAACCAAGTCAGAGGCAGTAGAAACCACCCTGTGAATGTGGTCCACAGAGCTGTCGTCACGCAGCTCATTCATAAGATGCCCAAGCAGGCGGATAGGGACTAATTTATCACGGTCTGCCAGGTACTGAGCCTCGCAATCTCGAAGGAGGTTGTAGGACGTGATCCAGTCAGGGTTAGGAGGTTGTCGGCTCATAGAATGTGGTAGCGGTTTGGCCGGCATGGTAACTAACGGTGACGGACTCCTTCAAGGGGCTGCAGGGCGAGGTCTGGTGAGTTCAACGAAGGTTGGTAGCAGGTTACAGTAATGACGTAATACTTAATTGACCTTGCGCAAGTCTTGCTAAGGTCAAATCCAGGTCACCTTGAAACGATGACCTCCAATTTGCAAGCTTCACATACGACTATTATTGCACTAAAGCCAGGATCCGAGGAGTCCCCTAAGCGACAGAGGTGCGTATCCCTCTCAAAACTGTGCCTCCATCTGAAATAATATTGAGTGACTATTGGGTACTCACAGAGATGGAGAGGGTTCTGAGACCCCTATCGCGAAGAAGTCTAAACTCGGGCCCTCCGAATCATTTGCAGATGTTTTAAAGGACATGAAGGAGAATGAGAAGAACAGAGGTAAAAACGTCTCCAAGGCGAGTATGTTTACAATATATCGTTAACACGCGGCGCGGCCATTCCTGCGAAGATATCACCGGAGCCAAGGCATGGCGTCGACCACACCTCAAGATTGACGACAACGCCAAAGCCATTGGTAGTCATTCTATTTAGTTCTCTTCGTCCACGTCGTTTCATATCCGATTTTTTCAGTGTTTCAGCTCCTGGATGTCCGCGAGGCCTTAAATTCGGACGGGTCTAATATAGCGCTGCTATTTGGCTCTACAGAGGTATATTTCTTCTCCATAGCATGAAAAGGGGTAACTAACACAATGCCAAAGGTGGGTCACCCCGTTCTCGCGCGCGTCCTCAACTTCCTCCCCTACCTCTATTTTCCCGCTCCTCCTGGTTTCGTCGAAGCAGATCTCGAGTCCCTGAAGGAAAATCTAAACGTCAGTCGCTTTACTTCTTGCACGTTTCCCTGCTAGTTCATTTCGACTATGCAGAAGAATTTAGGAAATGGGTTGATCCAAGAGATAGTTCTTGTTAAAAAGACCATTTCACGATCGTCTACTGAACGTCTCTTCTTGAAAATCGATGTCAAAAATTCCCACAGTCTTCACCAACTTCGAGATATGTCTTTCTGCCACTTCAAAAAGTACAAAGGTGTTGACTCTAGGCATCACATGTCTTCAGGAGTGGACGATGTGACTACCGTGGCCTTTTCATCTTACCGGAGCAAACATACGAGACAACCGTGGATTACGCACAGCGCTTCATGCTGGATATGAAGGTTTTTATCTTGATTTTCCGTTCAGACCACAATATGCATGTCATGTCTTTGCAGATATCTGGCATGAGTTGGATTGAAGTTCCGGCTAACAAGTACACAATTGTTTCTGACGATGATAAATTTTCAGAGTCAGAGTGCCAACTGGAATTTTCTGTCAGGTACGTGTAATACTGCGACTGTTTATCATCCCTGTAAACTCCGTCCTTCCGCTAGCTATGACAATCTGAAGCCGCTTCCGCACGATCAAGGATCCAGATGGGAAAAGATTGCCCCTCTGCGAATTTTGAGTTTTGACATCGAAACAGAAGTTCCGCTGAGTGGGGCTTTCCCAAATGCTAGTAACAATGCCGTCTTCCAGATTGCCAATATAGTCAAGAACAATGGTATGTTCACTGATGCGATGGAATGATACACTCTCACAGTCCTTTTCAGGGGACAAAGAGCCTCTTATCAAGAATATATTTACTTTAAAGGCCTGCACTCCGATTGAAGGATTGGAGATCCACTCTTACGAGACAGAGACTGAATTGTTACAAGGGTTTGAGGCTTTCGTCCGTAAGGTCGATCCAGATGTTATCACGGGGTTCAATGTTGCGCGTTTCGACATACCGTTCTTGATCAAACGCGCAAAGACAATAAAGCTGGAGGGATTCAACCTCAATCGGCTTGATGGTCAGCCAGTTTCGCAACAGTTCTAGCCCTATGTTTGTACTGACGGGGACCCTACAGGCATGGAAACGGAGGTGCCACCAAGGGTTTCAGAGTGGCGACATGCGCCGACACTTGCCGGGCGAATGCTTCTTGACGTTATGCATTTCATAGTCACAAATATGAGCCTTCAAGGCACAGGTGCATACAAACTCAATGCAGTGACAGAACGCTTCCTAGGTCAGAAGAAGGAAGATGTTCATTTCAGCCAGATACTCGGTCTCCAAAATGGGTCTCCGGACACGCGCCGGCGGTTGGCGATTTACTGCTCCAAGGTGGGTGCCTTGATTTATATACTTTCCTTTTTGAAGTTCTCATTTCGATGGACCTGTACCTCACACCCTACAGGACGCGTATCTCCCACTGGCGCTGATGGACAAGCTTGAATGCCTTGCAAAGAATGCAGACGTTGCTCGTAAGCAATATGTTTGCCTTAATGCGCTTTTCCTCGAGGGGGCCCAAAATGGGGGATCATATGTGAACCCTCATCTGGCTAGCATGATGGCTGGCCATATCACTCCCGATCTCATGTAGTGCAGGTTGGCTGAGTCTTTTCATGTTGCATGCAATTCTATCTCAAGCTGTAATTCGCCCCTTTAGACAATACTTTATCTGAATTCCATCTCAGTCACGGTTATTGGACTGTTCGGAGCTGCGACACCTCATTTCTTGGTTCCATTCGAGAAGATGAATCACTTACTGTCGAGCTGGCTTAAACCCACTGTCTTGCAATGAACGAGCGACAAGTGCCGCTATATCATTTGCGATTTGCCAGCGGTCAGGTCATGTTCCCGAGACCCATCCTATCTCAGCGCCCGAGTCAAGCAAATCTACTCGAACTCCATATTATGAGTTTATAGTTTAGCACTGTCCTTCTTCCCTTTCGCCATGTTGACCTCCATGGGGACTATGTAAGCCATCTGCGTCGCCGTCGCCAGACAAACCTGCTTCTCCCTCCATCCCTCCGTGTCGACACCCTCCCCAATATTGCACGGCGCGCTCCATACCTCGACATACGCGTCGTGTCTTCCGTCGTTCAGGAATCGACCAGAGGAATATAAGCCTACGGTCCGGCTGGCGTAGACATCAGATGGACGGGGTATTGGGGCCTTGAACTCTATGGCCAGGACCATGGTGGGGAACCAGCTATACATAAGCACCACATCAATTATTAATTAAATTAAGGAGAGCTTATGCGCCACTCACCTCAACCCAAGGCCCTGCCTCTCACTCTTCGGAAGCAACGAAGGTAAATTAATAAAAATATCAACCAAGAATGCCAAAGATGGGTTCGTGATCCTGTCCCCCTCATCCACAAACTCAAACCATGCGCCCCATTCGAGCCCGCCCCCGCCCACAGTCGTACTGTCTGTCCTGCTTGTGCTCTCGGGGTGATTCCGCGCATGGATCGTGGGGTCGGAGGCGAGCTTCATGTAGGGTTGGAAGACCCAGGCCTCGCGCATGCGCTGGGGGGTAGCGGTGGAGGGGTGGGTGTGCAGCGGGATGCGCCGTGCATAGGGGGAGGGAGGGGCGAGTATCAGGTGTGGTGGTGGTGTAGGAGTGTTTATGCCGAAAATTAGGTGTGTCGTTACTATTAGGTTTCCCTACGGTGGGTAGCAAGTTAATTGATTGAATCAAATGAATACATTTAATGAGCACACCTGTTGGATCAGCTCGGCAGTGAGGTTCGTGAATCCGCGCCCGGTCTTCAGGGTGCGCACGCGTACTTCGAAATGGGCCACCGAGGTCGTTCGGAGGTAATGGGCAGTAACATGGATGGGGTCTTTATGACCAGACGTGGAGGTAGCTTGATATTGGATGGCTGCTTCGACAATCAGGGCAAGGACGTATCCTAACTCCAAGTCAATCCAGAGAAGACACAATAGATTGAGGTTTACTCACCGCCATTTGGCACCCTAGCATGATGAGTCTGTATGTGATACTGAGTTCGCCAGGCATCGGGAGGGACAGGGACTTACGCTCCCACTAACCACTGCGGGTCGATATCGCCGGCGAATATCCTGTACACGGCATCATTAGACGGGCTGCTCCTGACGTCGACAGCTCTATAGAACGGTGCCATATTAGGTGTGGGATATGTATCTGAGAAGCCCTTCGACGCGTCAAGTTGAACAAAACTGTCGTGCCTCCGGGAACGATGGTAGCCGGTCCGGAAGGAGTAGCGCAAGCAAAAGCAAAAATAGTCTCAGAGGAGCTCAGGGCTCAATGCACGACATGTGTCCGATAGTATCGCATCCAGAGGACTACAGTAATCATAATACGTGCAATGGTTCAATGTGTAAGCATTTGATCACTGATGAAGATGAACGACGACGGAAGCGAAAATGAAAACCTCTTTGTACACAGTGCCGACCTGCGGCCGTTGCCGCCGTCGCGCACATGCAGTGCCGCCGGTTACCAGCGAAGTTGACATAGAACCAACGCAGAACAAAGATCTTTATGCACGCCAACGACTTGCTCATGGGCCTCATCCCACTCCTCTTCTAGCGCAATGGCACCCCGTAAACCTCTTCTCTCCTTTAAACTGGCAACGCTCTCCGGCTCGGGCTCGTCGTCGAATGCATCTATACCTTCATCCTCCGACGATGACGATGACGCGGTGAAGAAGCCGTGGCATCATTACTTACCGCTATTTGGTGCGTATGCTGCTGCTGAATATTGCTATTCGCTCATTAATCCGTCGCGAATGCTTTCTGTTATCTAGGAACCGTATTTCTCATTCTCGCGCCACACCCGTCCCTGCTTTATGTCCTCGTCGATTTCCACCTGCAAACTCTTCACAAGCCACTCCTTTTCGCGATGCATCTCATTATGACATATACCCTTACTTTTGTGGCGCTTTCATCTCTCATCGTCCTTGTTGCCCGTGATCCGGGACGAGTTACCTCGGTTGGCGAAGGGAATGGTGATGAAGTTGGGTTGAGGGAGGCGCTGATGCCTGACATTGATTTCTCGAAACCTGGAAGCTGGTGCCGCAAGTGCTGGGTAGGTTGTTGATATAGTTTGCATGATTGTCGCTGAAGATGTCTTGTTAGGCGCCGAAACCTGAGCGGACACATCATTGTTCGGCATGTGGGCGTTGTGTATTAAAAATGGGTAAGCCACTTTGCGACTCATCTGCAAATGTATGTAGACCTGACGCAGCTCCTGAAGACCATCATTGTCCATGGCTTGGATCTAAATGTATTGTAAGCGCCGTACTCGATCTGACCATCAAGGACAATCTTCCTCAAGGCTTCTATTACAGGGCCATAGAACATACCCCGCATTTCTCCATTTTCTTTGCACTGTTTCCCTCCTGGCTACATATATCGCCGTAATGTCAATATCTGCTCTATGGTACGCGTTTAATAATGCCTACACAGTTGTAAGTCCGTGTCTCGTCAGCCATATATTGGATTGCTAATGTCCAATGTCCAGAACGCGGATACCCCCATTCACGAACTGTTTCTCGCAGCCGCCGGGCTCATATTCTCCCTGGTCGTCGGATCTTTCTTCCTTTATCACGTATACCTCGTCTCGTGAGTGATATGTGCTCGCAACGTGTTCAGTAGCATGACAAATACCTTCTCCATTCAGCACGAACCAAACGACCATAGAACATATTTCCCCGTTCATTCTCTTACGACATCTTCCACCCTTACCACGAACAGGACATACCTTGTCTGACCCCCCACTGGAGCCGGAGCTTTCTAGTCCGCAACGAAGACTCGTAAAAGATGCACATGGGGCCATACACATATACGACGTCGGCTGGCGTAAGAATTGGGCGCAAGTAATTGGATGCCGCCACACGTTCGGCTGGCTTCTTCGTTTGTGGATCGGCGGTGCTTCGTGAGTGTGAATTTGGGACTCTTTGTCTCTTCTGAATAATCAGCGACGAAGGGCTGATGCACGCTGCGACTTTAGGCCAGGCGATGGGAAGTACTTTCCCCGGAATCCACAGGCGGAAGAGATGCTTGCGGTGCTTGCGAAAGAGCTTGTAAAGGCGGATAGGGACATTTGATCATGTACACTGTTGCTGTTGTATATCGAGAGATATAGCTTCTGTCCGATGGCGTGCTGGTTGCGCGATCATGGCGTCTTAGCCATGTGAAGGCTTATAAACTCTGCTGTCGCGAACTGATAAGACTCTTCCCCGCGACGCTCTTTCTTCCAAATCTAACTTGGCATCAATGCACGACGCGCTATCAGGATGGCTCTTGAGATACGAGTTATACGACGACGAGACGTAACATGCGCTGTGCGATTTTCGAGGTGACAGGGGATATCGATATGGTCAGGTGCTCAATAAACGCTCAACAAAGTTCGGTGCGTCTCCTTCCCTTTCGCCCCCTCCTAGTAACCAGTACTACATCATCCATGTGCTAATTCCACGCATGAAGATCCAGCCGGTGGATCAGTCATCCTAGGGGTTGCTCGAGAAGACTCTGATGTGTAATGGGGGTGTTTTGTACCCTTCATTTTGTCGAAGCAACGGTCCGGAAAGGCGTGACTCCCTTGATGTCATTCAAATTGACGACTCCATATCCCGAGTTCCTGGTCATCTGGAACTCCGGTTTCTTTCTATTTAAGCACCATCACCCCACGCAGTCAAATTCGAATTCATTTTCCCATTTTCCCATTTCTCATTCAAGATGCCTGCTGAAATTGTGCACGTCCATTCCGCCGATGGGTCCGACATGTCAAGCCAGATCGTCAGCGGGCTCATGCGTCCTGCAGGCGAGAAGGAAATCCCTACCATGCTGCTTTATGACGAACGTGGTTTGAGGCTTTACGACGACATCACCACCAACGTGCCCGAATACTACCTCTTCGGTGCAGAGGAAGAAATTCTGAAGAACAAGGCCGACGAGATCGTACGCGCCATGCATAACGGAGACGAGGAAGTCTCAACGGACGAAGTCGTCCTTGAGCTCGGTGCGGGGTGAGTCGCATCCTCGTACCCCCTCCCCTATTCCTGAGACTAACAGGTGATAATACAGAGCCTTACGAAAGACCTCACACATCCTCCTAGGACTGTCTCGGCTCGTCCCAAACCCAAGCGCTCGCGCCCCAATTACGTACTACGCGCTTGATCTGGAAGAGCGCGAAATCGCACGCACGCTCGGCGAAATCGCGTCGTCTGACATAGGTAAGCACCTCGAGGGCCGCGTGGAGACTAAGGGCATGTGCGGCACCTACGACGACGGCTTGAAGTATGTTGAAGAAGGCGGGCTGAACTGTGGACGTAACATCCACATTCCCTCTGAGATGTTCGTGAATCGGCTGGGGCTGGGAGACATCTCGCCTATTTCCAGCGAGAGTGCATCGTCCGCGAGCAGCGCCGTGGAAGACGATGCCGACGAAGCCACATCCGCCCCGTCGACACCAGATGAGGCCCAGCCCCCATTGCATATCCTGTTCCTTGGCTCTTCGTTGGGCAATTTTAACCGCGAAGGCGCAGCGGATTTCTTGCGGTCTCTCCCGCTCCGCGCTGGCTCGGGTGATACATTGTTGCTTGGTATGGACCATGACAATGGTAAGGAAATCATTGAGGAGGCGTATAATGACCGTCAGGGTTATACGAAGCGGTTTATTATGAATGGCCTGCGAGCTGCTGGGAGGGCGCTTGGGAATGAGGAGATGTTTGACGAGAATAAATGGGAATACGTCAATTACTATAACGTTGTAAGTTCCATTTCTGTTTTGTCTAAGATGGAGTGATGTTGAATTAATTATGCAGGCTAAACGTACGTGATTGACGGATTACAACTAACTCGTCCTTTAACACGACAACATCTCTAGGCCAACATGAAGCGTACTACAAGTCAAAGTGCGCTCAAACTGTCCAAGATCCATCAAGCAAGAAGGAAATCTCGTTCCTCGAGGATGAAACCCTCAAAATCGAAGAATCCTTCAAGGTTAATTACCTTCCAATGTATACATTTCCCGGTCTGCTAAGGTTTAATCTTCCCCGCAGTTCTCAGAAATAGACGCCTTCACCCTGTTCACGAAGAGCAACCTGCGCCCTATCCAGCGATGGTCCGACACCTCAAACCAGTACTCCCTCTGGCTGCTTGAGCGGCCCCCTTTCAGTTTTCCGCTCCTCAAGGAGCCCACGCCGACGTTCTCCCCCTTCGGCGTCCCGACGCTGGAGGACTGGGAGCATCTCTGGGCCGCGTGGGACTGCGTCACGCGCAGCATGATACCTCCATCGATGTTGTATCAGAAGCCCATCGACTTGAGGCATATTTGTTTGTTCTATTTGGGACATATACCGACTTTCTTGGATATCCATTTGTCGAGGCTGTTGAATGAACCGCATACGGAGCCTGAAGAATATAAGGTACGCTGACATGGTTTTCCATTGGCGAATATAGGCTGATTGCGTGTGGTGATAGTACATATTTGAGGTTGGCTTCATCGTAACTCTAAGATTTAAATGAATCTAACATACCTCTTTACAGCGTGGAATCGATCCTAACGTCGACGACCCGACCATATGCCACGTACGTCCTGTCCCTTCCCCCCGCTCTTTTTTCAAACAAATCTCATCCATCGAACACACAGCCCCATTCAGAAGTTCCACAGAAAGACGAAGACTGGCCTCTCCTCTCCTCCATCCTCGCCTTCCAATCCCGCGTCCGCATCCGTCTCTCCAAAGTCTATGCGGACGCCGCCTCCAACGCGCTCCCCATGACGCGCAGAATGGCACGCGTTCTATGCATGACCTTTGAGCACGAGGCACTGCACGTCGAGACGCTCCTATACATGCTTCTCCAGCGTGCAGGTACTGGGACACTCCCCCCGCATGGCTTCACAGTACCCCCGTGGGATTCACTTGCGAAGTCCTGGGACGTGGCGCCGAAACCGAAGACGGAGACGGTAGTGCTTGGCCCGGCGAGCGTTGTGCTGGGGCATGACGATGATGAGGCAATGGACAAGGATCCGCATGCAGAAATGGACGTTGACGGGCATGAGTTTGGGTGGGATAATGAGCACCCTAGGAGGGAGGTATGCGTAGAGAGATTCAAGATTAGTTGGAGGCCGGTGACGAATGGGGAGTTTTGGGAGTTTTGGACCGGAGAGGGGAAGGGGAAGGTGCAATTCCCGGCTAGTTGGGTGCAGGAGAAAGGTGGGGAGGTTAAGGTGGGTTTCTTATTCCTTTTCGCTCATCCTCTTTGTTTGTTAAAAATTTTCGCTTGTGTGTGTTGCAGGTTCGCACGTTTCATGGACCTGTCCCGCTCAAAATCGCACGGCACTGGCCCGTCCTCGCCTCGTACAATGACCTCTCGACCTATGCCACTGTCAAAGGCGGGCGTCTCCCCACCGAACCGGAGCTCCACCTTTTCAGGGAGAAGTTCGAGTCCGGATACGAGGGCGGTGCGAATGTCGGTTTCAGAAACTGGCACCCTATCCCGTGGGTCTTTCTCCTCCATATCATCTTTCTCCGTCACATAAGGACAGGATTACTGACATAATTTGTTTCGCGGATGTCAGAGCTACGACCGGCGGAGAGCGTAGTGCGGGGAAAGGGAGTAACGGAGGGGTGTGGGAGTGGACATCGACTGTGTTCGATAGATATGAAGGTTTTGTTCCGTCCGAGCTGTATCCTGGGTATGTCTCCTCGCTGTTTTCCGTGCTTCCTGCATCCTGAAACTTATTTCGTACCGTAGATACTCCATGGACTTTTTCGATGACGCACACCAAGTTATTGTATGTCTTTCTTGTCTTTTCACCTTTTTTTTGTGATCGCTAACTGCATGTGGTCTGAAATTTAGCTTGGTGGATCTTACGCTACTATTCCTCGCATCGCAGAACGTAAGTCGTTCAGGAACTGGTACCAGCGCAATTACCCGTACCCATGGGTCGGCGCTCGAGTTGTGTATGATATTCGCAACTGAATTGGTTTGGGACGGAACACTCAGCGTCACTGTGAATCATGAACGACCAGACAATATCTGTACAATAGCCATGCATTCCCTTCCTTTACCATATTCTGCGTCGAAGTCTCGTACATTCATTTCACTGTTGTACAATGATGACTTAACTTTGTGTTTGTCTTCAGTTTAATGTCCTACATGTATGCATGATACATGTAGCGTTGTTGAAAGTATCCTGACCTACATATATTTTGCAATTGAATGCATTTGCCGGGATTGCTAAGGTACATACAACGTGTACATATAACGTTCCATGCCAATTCCTTCACGCACCACTTTGAGTGTCGTGCATATCAATTGCCACAGGCCACTTCCAACAAATAAAAGGGAACCTGGCAGTCGCGACATCACCGTGACAGAGGGGACGACACCATCAAAAGGGCTGCCGCTGACCACGAAAACAAGTACCCGATTTGAAAGTGATCGGTGGTGATGTCACCCCAGTTTGACTCTTCGTGCACCCAAGCAACACATTTTTCCTTCCAGGCGTTGTTGCCGCTCACGTGAAGTTCTGAGGTCTCTGAAGGATCGCTTGAACGTTGTGCTGCGCTGGTCGCAATGGCTCTCGATCTTTCAACGGTTCAGATAGTTGAGCGAATCGCGATGGGAGGCTTCGGTATTGTTGTCGTCACATCGTAATTGATACACTTCTAACTTGTGTAGGCATTGTCGACCGCGCCGTCACGGCGGAAGGACAGGTAGTTGCAATAAAGAGGGAGCATCGATCTCGAAAGCTCACGCGGTCACCTCTCGAGCACGAACATCACATTTACCAATTTTTGGCTGGCCATCCTGGTATCCCCTCTGTCAGATCTTACGGCCGCCTGGACGAATTCAATGTGATGGTCATGGATATGTTAGGTCCTAGCCTAGGAGATCGCTTTCGACGACGTGGTACCAAGCTTGATCTTAGGATGACTATGATGCTGGGTTTGGATTTGGTGCGTGCCCTCACCGTAAGTATCCATTGCAATTGCACTAGTACTCATAACTTATCAGCTAGAACTCTTGGAATACATCCACTCTAAAGGCATAATCCATCGCGATATTAAGCCCGATAATATCCTATGCTCTCTCGAAGGCGTTCATCCTTGCAGACTTCACCTCATCGATTTTGGTCTCGCACGACGGTACATAGATCCCAGGAACGGAATCCTTTGCCCTTACCATGATGGCGTCCAACTAATGGGGACCTTAACGTATGCATCTTTGGGCGCTCATCTTGGACAAGGTATGAAAGTTCATAATTTGCTGCTCTTGCGTGAATCTCACAAGTCCACTTGTAGCTCAATCACGGCGAGATGATCTCCAGTCAGCCACTTACATGCTGCTACGATTTCTGCGGGGTTCCCTTCCATGGGAGAACCTCCGCGGTGGTACAGAGCACCATCGGGAGCTACGTGTGCAAGGGAAGAAGCGATCATGGACAGCAGAAAGATTGTGTGAAGATTTGCCGAAGGAACTACTGGTATTCACAGAACATTGTCTATCACTTGGCTGGGATGAGGAGCCTCAGTACGATCTACTTCGAGACCAGCTTAAGATGGTGATGACGAAAGCTGGATGGGCTTTCGATTATCAGTATGAGTGGGATAATGAGGTTTTGGAAGGTCAGAGCTTCTGGTTGAATTTGCTGTGAAATCAATTACCATCCCTTTACAGTACCAGAATTGCCGCCCCCGAATATTATTGGCCCAACCGAGGTCAAACAGCCTACCATCCATAGGGGGGACATCGTCTTACTCAAAGTGCTCCCTCTCCAAAGCCTGGAGTATGAAAAGCCCCCACGCGGACAGGACCCGAGTTACCTCCCGCATCCTAGTCTCTCTGGTACAGAATGGAACTTTCCCTTCCGTCCTGCCGTCGTGCGGAGCGTCATGTCTCACGTTGGGACCCACACATTCAAGCTGGACGTCTACCCACTGATGAGACGACGAGAAGGTCTGAAGGGTGTGTCCCGCAGTAGGAGGGCATTGTTCCTCCCGCTGCAACCTGTTGTCTGTTCTGATCCCTCGTCTCTACCCGAGAACTTGATCCTCTTCGAGGATCTTTTTGTTCACAGGATCTCTCTTCGCAATCCTTTTCACGTCTTTCACCATCAGGCGAGTCAAATCTGACATTCAAGCCTTCTTACACCCTCTTTACAGTAGCTCGTAGGCTTCTTCCATCTACCCACGGTTCTCAGTGTTGGAAGAGACACTCGCCGAAATAGAGAAGGCACTAGAAGCAGTTCCATGTCCCTATTCCACGATATACGAGTCCGATGACGAGAATACGCGCGTGCTCTATGCTCATCTACCGAGGTCGTGGCTACCCAGCTCTCCCTTTGTTGCTGAACTCGCCGCCGTCAGTCACGCAGACATTTCCGACAGCGCTGTTGACTGGGGTGGTTTTACTGGCTGGATCTCCGATTTTGTCCCAGTGCAACACAAAAGAAGGGAAGAAAACCGAGAACTATCCGAGTACGTTTCCCGATACGGAGGTTCTCAGTACTTGAAGTTGACCATCCACCCATTTTACTGCCCTTCAATCTAGGGATGACGATAGCGACTCAGACATAGATTGGTTTGACGGTCCACAACCAGGTAATCGGAGGGAATCTTGTACCCTCCGTTTACCCAGCTCTGAGAGACAGGCCGGTCCTTAGCTCCCGATTATCCACCTTCCCCCTTCCCCCCTATCAAACACGCCAAAATAACTGCTCTGGACTCAAAGCCTATGCGCAAAGTCTGCCTTGGCCTGAACTGTGTCTTCTTATCTCCCGTCCACCGCCCAATATAGTGAATGAATATCCACGGATTGCGATGCGTTCTACATACTTCGCCTCGGGAATTCCGTAGCATCTTCGAAGATGTGAAGGATGAAATGGTTTTGCTTATAATATCTCTTCAGGTCCCTCGAGCATGCGTGTGGACGCGACATGTCATGTCCTTATAGACTCAGATGAGTATCCATATCTGGGTCTTTCCGCAATGTCACGTAAAGCTTTCAACTTCAGCATGTAGCCAGCCTGGAGTGCATCGATATCTAGTCGATTGTAAGCACATTAAGGCCCAATGGCCTCCAGGAAATCTTCGCTTTCATTTCCCTCATTCATCCTCACGACCGGAACTGCAACCTCACGCTCCACCGCCGCGTCATAATTATCGTAAAGATACTGTTGTGCGTATTGTATCGCGAGCCTCCCCTCATTAAGTGAGGCGCCAGCGCCAAGCCAAACGTATATTGTCGATCGACTATCGAGAAGGAAGGCGTCCGATGTGTGGAGCAATGAGCGAGAGAGCGGGCCTCCTATCGTTTCGAATTTGGCAGACCCAGTTGCATCTGAGATGCGGTGGAGAATGTGCTGTTGTGTGGGCGAGAGGGAGGGCGGTTCCGAGCGCGCAAGAGTCGTGCCATCGCCGAACTCTGCGAGGAAAGCACCAGCGCCTGGCCCGCCTTCATCTGCATAAAATTTGGGTGAGTAGGGTTTGCATGACAGGGATAGGACGACTTGCCATGTACAATGACCTCGCACTTCCCTCCTTTTTCGCTCGCTAAACTATGCACAAACTCGGCCGCTCTGAACTTCTCCTGCCCCACGCTCTGCTTCGTATTAAACTGCAAGATCTCTTCCCCTTTATCCAGCACATACACGTCCCCTTCAACAAGACTCGCTGCTTCAGCCTTGACCTCTCTGACTAAGAGGTTGGTCCTGCCAGAGACATGCGAGAAGGTGATTCTGTAGAGTCTGCGAACGTTGAGAGGCGGACGAACGGAGACGTGGTGGAAGCCGGAGGCGACGCCACCTTTGAGGAAAAGGAAGCGCAAAGTAAGATAGGAAGCGCTGAGATTCGTGGTTCTGAACTTCGCGATACTGGACAGCTTGGCCGTGAAGGTCTAAAATCAGAGCTTATGCGAGTTCCTGACAAGGAGTTGAACGATGAGACGTACGATCATCCAGCTCGACAGTCTTATACGCAGCTGTTCCTGCTTCGTCCTGCAAGGTTTCTGTTCCAAGCCAGAAATGGAGATCGTGGGCTAGAGCATCGGAGCTAGGGCTCTTCTTATGTGTCTGCGGGATTGACCAGACAGTTGTATATCATTGGTTATAAGTAATCAAGTAACGTTAAGCTACTCACATGCAAGACAATATACGCGTCCCCGTCATAGAACGATCCATATCGTTGCTTTGGCCATTCAACGACGTTGAACTTCTCAATTCGCCACACCTTCAGGCCAGGCTTTGTCCCTGCACCGGCCCACGCGCTTTCAGAGTTCCCGGGATCCTCACGGACGCATTTCTCGAGCTGGAGGATGCTGACATATCAGTGGGGGCGCTGTGAGTGTGCCTCTTATATCTGATCCCAGCAGAGCAATTTTAGAGTCTTTGATATCGTAGAGCTTGGGACGGTGAAGATGCCCCATACTGTATTTCTGTTGTCAAAGAGGAGGAGTGCTCAGTGGACCGAAATCACTCCCGAGATCAGCGGGGGCCTAGGGCAACTGAAGGTAATAACTGTAAACAATCCTTGAGTTACTCACGTGCATCAGCATGCCTTTACCGTTCCTTTGCTCGCACCCTTGCTTTGTTCGCACCCGTGGATTTGAAGCTCTGAAGCTACGAGATTTCTCCTCAAGGGATCGATAATGACGCCGACCATTCAGTATCACTGCCCGTGCTTGTCAAATTCTCCGGTGCCACCCCCGCCACATCTGCCCTCATCCTCATACAGTTTCCACCCTTTACACACCCTCTTTTTCTGCGAAGAATGCGACGCCGTGCGATGTAACCGATGCGTTTCAGTCGAAGTCAGCACATACTATTGTCCGAATTGTCTCTTCGAGGTTCCCAGTGCCAGCGTTCGCGCAGAGAAAAACAGGTCGGTGAATGAACGCGTAAATGACCGGGTTTCTTGACAAGATGGAGCAGATGTGCTCGAAATTGTTTCATGTGTCCAAACTGCCGCAACACCCTTTCCGTCGTTCCGTCAGATCCACCAGATATAGGTGACGGACGCCTCGCAGTGCCTATCAGTACAGTCGGTGAACCACCCTTCTTTCTCTACTGTAACCATTGCAGGTGGGATTCTGCCGAAGTAGGCATCACTTTCGAAAAGCCGACGGGACTTGCAGGTCACTTATCTATCACATTCATTGATGACTCTTAATGAAACGGAAACCAATTCCACAGCACAACTGCAGAAATATGAAGACTCTGCCCCCGAATCACTGGAGTTTGATCGACTAAAAGAGCATTTTGAACCTTTCATACGTGCAGCCTCACTTTCTTCTTCTACATCAGCACCCGCGGCGGTTGCACCCAGTAGCGCCGCTCACTCACATCACCTTCACTCCAACTCCATCACAGCCGCTGCCTCCGCCGCTTTGGCGCGTGATATTCCTGGGGTCAGCAAGTATAACCCCCTTGCTCGAAGTACGACTGGGAGAGGAGGAGCCAGTGGGAAGGATAGAAGCAAGAATAAGGACGAGATGGCAGAGTATCGAAGTCGTTTGGATGTCACCACTGCAAGCCGAATGGGTACTGGTGGAGGGGATGCAGATGTCGAATTTTTGAGGCACCTGGAGACTATCGGAGAGGTGGCAGGTCTCGATCAAAGATGGACAAGTAGCTGGGCAGTGTCCTTGCAAACACGGTTCGTCGTCGCGATTTAATGGCCGACGGTACAAAACTTATTGTGTGTTCCCTCCAGAGACCTAAAACCATTGCGTATTCCTCTCCATTCGAAACGATCCAAACGATGCCCTGCATGTACCCATATTCTCATCAAACCCGAACAGAAGGCGCAGTCGGTGCGCTACAAAATCAAATTAGTAGCAGCCAACTATCTCCCGGCGATCACGGTCGCTCTACCCCACGCACAGAAAGCTCAAGCTGAGGCCGCGAGGCGGACACTCGGCAAATCAACCTCCACAGTGGTGGACGACGATCGGAATGGTACTGGGGTCGGAATGCATGCGGGCAAGACTTACCCCTTCCACCTAGCCCTGACAAACCCGCTTTACGACCCTATCCAAGTCCGACTGTCGGTCCAGCGCATGCATGTATCCAATGTGGCAACGTCCTCGGCCGATGGTGGGGCCCCGGAGAAAGCACGTCGGCCGCCCTTCGCAGTGTCATTGCCGACGTCCACATTTCCAATTGCTGCATTTGCTGAGGCGTGGGAGTATGAAGATGACGAAGACATGTTTGGGGTGGAGGACGACGATGATGTTGGGACGGGGAGAGGGGGGAGAGAGAAGGATGGGCGAGGCAAGGTGAAGACTGTTGGCGTTTTGGAGAAGCGGGCGAATGTCACGGTTGTGGGTGGAGAGGTGGTCATCGGAAAGGAAGCGAAGGGAAGCGTTAAAGTGAGCTGGCCTCTGTTTGTCGCCTTGGATGCATTCTGAAAACGTAAATATTGTACAGTTCAATATGCTTGTGTCCTACACATACCGCTCCGATGATCCCGCTCCTTCAGAAGGCAACGACGGAAGCCCCTCGAAAGCTACTACGAAAGCTCCAGAGATTAAAACCTTCGCATTCTACACCGTAGTTGACCTTGGCATCATCATACCCAGAGAGGACCAAAGAATGGATTCGGATCTCTGACGACATTACTTGCGCCTCATGCCAGTCCACCTGGAATTATACACATCTCCACACAGTACCTCTCCGACATTGGCAGAACTTTTGATGGAGGATAACTACTGCCTTTGTCACTCAGCCATTGACCACGGCGTTCACGGAGGAATGAAGCACTTAATGTTCATCAGCGATCTGATGGTTGACCTGCAGAGTGCGCTGTTGTTGTGTTTGAACTTTACAGTATGTTGCGTTGATATCCAGAATCCGGATGTTCTCAATCTTTTAGGGTGCGTTTCATTTTTCAAGATCCAAAAATAATGGTCGCCCAAGTCCTTGAACTGTTGCCAACAAAGTTGAGCACGAGAAGACCAGAGAAAGTAGCAGGTGTCAGGTAGTGAATGTTTATCAAGTACAATGGTGGCAGACCGAGAAGCCCACTAAGCCCGATGCTGTGCTGCCTTGAGAAGAAAAGTCGTGCCATTTCTCGCACCCTGCTCCATCCATGGCGAGGCAGAAGAGTGGAAAGAAAGAGCGCCTGAACCTAGCTGTCAAGTCGGGAAGAAGTGCGATCGAAATGGAAAGAAATTCCCACCAATGTGCAACCTAACAACCAAGCTGTGATAGGCTGTGATGGACTTCTACTCCCCCCGTGAAGAGTGAGAAACGACGAGTAGGACGGCCTTCACATTCCTTTCTTTTTCTTGTTATACCGACTTGCCAGGGGCTAGTTTTTTCATTTCCAGACTTGTCAGCCGGCCGACAGGAAATCATGGCGTCGATCGCTTCATCTTCTAATTCCACAACACCTCACGACAATTCGCGAATCGAGGCAGGTCCCTTGCCATCAAAACGGGGGGAAATTGGATTCGTGGAGGATCCAGACGAGCAGAGAGCTGAGGGGAGAAGTACAAGTCCTGAAATCGCGATACCCGCCAGACATCCGGCCGACAGGGACACTCCCGCGACGACCACAGGCCCAGAATTCCCAGATACAGGTTCCACACTCATCGCCACCAACACACTCTCCTCACCTTCGTCTACGACCCTCGCCTCTTCAAACAACTCAATTTCAAAGAAACAACGCGTTCTGGGCTTCTTCAAGCCCAAGAAAGTGCCAGTGTTCGGCGGGTTTCTGTTGAGCACCTTGCTGGCATTCCTATGTCAGATCCTCTTACTCGGGGGCACTATTGCAGCCTGGGTTATCTCTGGCAAGCGCGTCTCGACACATAATATTTCTGGATTCGGTCCGTCGGCCATCTTCCTCCATGTCGTTTTTGGTGTCGCTGTCTGCGGACAGCTCCTGTTCCTCGAAAGACGTGTCTTTCGTTTAAGGGCAGAGAGATATAGCTATGTCCACCCAGGTGAAATCCTCCCGTCGTCCAGACATCTCGGCGCACCCAGCCCCAGCATCGCATTCTCTCCCTGGAACCGACCCCCACTCCCAACGTACGCGGCTGCTCTTGCCCAGAGCGGCGTGGGTACAGGGGACGTAGAGGATCATCTCATTGCTGCTCCACCACCCCCAGCATATGGCAATACGAGAGGAAGCACGATGCTGCTCGCGGGTTACCTGCGCGACAGCCTGAGGGCCCAGCGGCCCATCTCTGTGCATACTCAGATGAGCCAAACGGATGAGCGGCCGATCAGCTATATCAGCAGGGACGAGCAGTGGGAGGAAATTCAGGATGCAGAACGGGCTAGACGACTTGAGGAAACGTTGGCCCGGCTCGAAAGACCGGTGCCACGTTCGTAGCAGGCAACCTCAAAGGTTGGTGGCCCGACTCGAGGGTTCTTAACAAGATCCTCTCCGTGCCAAGCCAACTCCCTCACCCCGTTTTTCGATTCCAGATCATTCTTCGAACGTCATACTCACCTAATTTTATTTCATCAACTATTCCGTTTCACCTACTGACATGGCCTGTTTTTCCTGGAATTGACATTGATGCGGGATGGACTATGATCTTAGGCTTCGAGATGTATCATGGAATGTTTACTGTACTTAGTGCATGCAGGAATGGTGCGCCTCTTATGTCTTCCAGGTCCTGCAGGTCCTGCGTTATGTTTTCTTGTTTGTTTCCGTGGCTTCAGAATTTCATCAGGTGCGGGACGGCGGCCCTGGACAAACTTGCCGTGCCTGATCAAAACTCGAGTCATGTTTTCCCCTCGCTGACAAACCGCATCAGTGGCGATCACTGTAGTGGCAAGAATCCTCAAGAATTGCAACAGCAACAACAAAGCCTATTCCTGGAACCACGGAACTCGGATGTTTTCTGTTTATTCGGACTGCTCACAAAGCAATGATGCACAGGTGAAGATGGTTCGATGGTTGCCCAACCCCTTCCATGACTCATTTTATTTTTGTCTAACATACAAAACGTGCCTAACTTTCTTTTGGAAACTCGAAACAACTAACCCCAACATCCTTTGCGTCTCTCACAATGTCGACCTGCTCGACCAATCCTGTCAAGTTCGACTGTTCCTTGCTACCCTTATATACCCCTTCTGAGCCCTCTCCGAGATATTCTTGCGAACCCGCTTTTGATGAGAGAAGGTTGCAACACACGCCCCGTGTCAACCGTCCGGCCCCCACTGGGTCGTTCACTAAAAAATCTGGGAAGGTCACGGTAACACTTTTCGAACAAGAAAACGGGATCCAAGTCCCTACCTATGGACGACACGGTTTTATCAACGGCACTGTATTTCTGGATGACCCACAAAGGATCACCAAGGTGGTCATGAAAGTGAGTCACAGAACGCGCGCTTATTTTTGGCGATACTGAATTCTAGTCCTTTAGATTGAGGGAAAGCTCGACTCAACAATATCGGAAGGAGGCTCGACATCGATACCCCTTTTGATTCGTCGCTGCGCGCTTTGGGAACGAAGAGAGGAAAACGTCGCATGTCCTACCTTACTTCCTTTCTCCTGTATACTTCCCGCGACGCATACCTCCGGTGGTTCGGAACAGCCATTACCACCGTCGTACAACGTAGTATATCCTGGCGTTCCAGGCTTCTACGTGAAATGCCATTATAATATTTCATTCGCTGTAACGCGCAGTCGCCACCGCACTCTCGACTTCTTCATGACACAATCTACCTAGTAAGCTCACACGTTATTTGGTCCTCAACCATCCTTTTCACTGACGCGGTTCTTCTTTGATTAGTGTAAAAATATCTTTCACTTACTCTCCGCGTACTCGTGCTCATCGACCAATCGTCCCTTCCCCCTGCTTCTTCTCCGCTGTAAAGACAGCGCCCGAAGAATGGTATCAAGTATTCTCTGAGATACGAACGCGGCCAAAGGCGCAACTGGAGTCGATTTTCTGTCATGTATGTAGCCACCTTAGCCACTCCAGGTTACTTGCTTATGCTCCAACGACAGCTTTTCATCCCTGCGTCTCGGGTCTATGGCCTTTCCGATAAAATACCCTTTCACATCCAACTGAATGGCCCCTTATGCTCGCTCCGAAAATTCCTCTTGCCACAGTTTGAGGATCCTACGCCCGCTGAATCGTCCGCTTATAGGTCGAAATCTTACGAGAAATGCCCCTTCCAGACTGTTAAACCGCGGTTCAAGGTGTATATCCTGCGTCAGACACACGTAGCTACACGAGGACAGTCGGCGTGCCGGAATACCATTCTCGGAGACGGTGAGGTCTGGGAAATCCCTCCCGTCGTCTCGCCAATCTGCGAACCTCAAGATGCTATACACCTGGATTGGGAGGGTGAAGTTCGATGTAAGGAGAATGTCACAGTAGGCGGGTTCATGGCGGGGAACGTCATCGTCAAGGTACGTAGCCGTCGGAGGAGACGCATTCACCCTTATGCTCAATTTTTCTTTCATGACAGGACTTCATTGTACTGGTTCTCGACCCACCGGAACACCAAAAAACATCCCCATTTCTAACGCTTCAAATTACGGTGCCGATCAAACTGGTTACCGATTCCTGGTTGGAGGTGACAGACTACGAACAACCTGTCGCAGCTGTGTGATGGTCTTGCCAAGGACTCGCTGTCGATGCCGACCACAACTGAACTCATAGTTCCTTCGTTGCCGAGAAGAGATCTCCGGCTTGCCATGCCTCTTACCATAGGCAGTGAGTCGACGTTAGGATTCCCGCCAATTGATTGCGTCTTCGCATTTGGGATGAACTCGTCTCCTTGCTGGCTATCTCACAGGACCCACGACCAAACGATTTTTCAACGACTCTTTGGACCGCTTCTTCAGCTTCCTTACATATGCATTGATCACCACCATATCGATCTCTTGTTTTTATAGCCCAATTCGACACAGTTGTTCTGGGTTGGAACCAGCTCTGGGCGATCGTTTTACATG
The DNA here is from genome assembly GCA_013433165.1 of Hypsizygus marmoreus. Lineage (NCBI taxonomy): Eukaryota > Fungi > Basidiomycota > Agaricomycetes > Agaricales > Lyophyllaceae > Hypsizygus > Hypsizygus marmoreus. Next base: position 2,257,472 of record CM024090.1, on the reverse strand, counting down.
GTCATTCCAGCAATTTGTCCATGGTATTGATACCCATACCGTCTCTGCAGAAAAATACTCTACATAGACTTGGTCCATACGCCATTCTTACACTCACAAGCATCATCTATTCGGAATCCAACCGGAAGGTCCCAAAGATTGCCTTTCCGAACGCGTTTCGCGCTTCTTCTGGATATGAGCCCGGTCTTGAAGAAAGCCGGAATCGGGGTTTGATCGCATCGCCGGTCATGGCAAATATGGTGCCGCTGAGTTGAGAAAGAGGGGTAGACATGCAACGCTAATCGTACTAATTCACATATGAATACTACAGAACAATCATAAGGATTAGATGTAGCGTTCAGGGTTCTCTAAAATCGTAAAATTTGTCGCGATATATGATACAAACGCACAAAGAAGAAAAACCATCGAGCCAGGGCTCGGTTTCCCAAACACCATCCTTATAAAACGTACCGGAAATCACGATTCTGGATGTCTGTAAGATCCAAGAATTCCTGAAATGCATGTCAGACTAAGGCAGATAAAAAATCGGATACTCGTTATTACCTTGTCAACTTTCACCTTCTCCACAACGCCATCCACGGTCCTCTCGATGTAAACATGGTCATGAGAATGATCGGCAGGTTGTTCGTCACGACGCTTGTTCTCCCGCGAGAGGTACCATCGAATCGTCAACATCAACACGATGCAGCTTACATAGCAAACCCCAATGATGATCCACGGGACATGATTTCTGTACCAAGTTCAGAAGGAAAACTACAGGCACTGAAAGAAGAGCGATCACCTGGGTTTGTATTTTGCCTGCCACATGAAAGGAGCAGCGGCATTTCCAATGCAATACGCCGACAGCATGACTGCATTGACTGTCACTCGCTTGGTATGACCTGCCGTCACACTGGAGAGCCAAGACAACGAGATGACAAAATTAGTGGTACCAACACCTATACGCCGTAAGTGGTGGCTTATGAGTAATAATATATAGAACGGACATACCGGTTAGCCATATAGCGAACAGCAAGCCAATCTTATTCGTCCATGGTAGGAAGTTGATTAAGAACACGCCCAGTATGTTCGGGATGGTGTACGCGGATGCAACGTAGGCGCGACTATTTGGGATGTGTGCTGCGATGGTAACGCCTGTGTAGATCGTGACGATCTCCACCACTCCATCAACGCACCCGAGTAAGGTCGTTTGAAGAGGTGAGAATCCGAAGGATGAAACAATTATCTGCCGCTGATTCGTGAGCGAGTTTGGAACGTTATCAAGCGCCGAAAAGAGTGCGAATAGCCAGGTTTTTGGGTCTAGCAGAGCCTCAATCATCCTGGAAGATGTTTGACGTTAAAAAGGTTCAGTCTTGCCCAAGCACAGAGCTTACTGTTCTTTCTTGAAATGTTTGTTCTCGACACCGGTTTGATTAACCTAAAATTTCTGTGAGTGAAAGAGCCATATGTGTGAATGCACAATTCACCTTGATTCGTCGGACTGCGATTGATCGTTCCCTCGGTGTAAGGAACCAGGCATTGGTCGGTGAGTCAGGGAAAAGGAACCTTGGCACTAAAATTAGCTCCTGTCGGAGTGATGAATCAACACAATAACATACCAGAACGACAACGCAGTGAGCAGAGTCAGAATTCCGGTAATAATCATGAGCCTGTCCATCGTCAGCAAAGCCACCGATGACACAAGCCGTCAAACCTCACCATTGCCACGGTTCGAATGACTTTGTCTTGATATGGAGAGCGCCAAAGCTGATAAATCCAGATATAATCTGGGCTGGAGTCCCATGTGAGCTATGGTCCTAGTATGATGGGAGGGGGCGGGGCCGGCCTAGACTTGCCTGTGCCATTCATCAAGACTAGGAAGCCAGAGTTAGCGCCAACCCAGGTGGTTTTAACGTAGGCAACGTACACCAGTATCCCACCCTCAAAGTCTGCTCCGTTCGCGTGTAGAACATGGAGGTAACAATGAGGAATCCCGCCGTAATAGACCCTTCACACATGCCCAAAATTAAGCGAACCACGAACAGGCCTGCGAAATTTTTGCAGGCCGCATGGGCGCACAATGCGACAGCCCAAATGAAGACGTTAAAGCTGTCAGGATCCAAATTAACCGACCAGATTCGAAAACCTAATCGAATGGAAGACGGACCTCATCCACCTGCCAACCGGAAAGTGCTGTAGGGCCAGGTTCTGCGGAAACTCGAACAGGAGATAACTGAGGTAGAATATTGTCCCGAGCCTGTTAATAGTTATCATTTCAGCAATGAACCATAAGAGATGATCGGCACTCTTCACCAGTTGTATCTGTTCAAAAAAAAGCATGGATCAGAACTACAGGCGATGAATGCATTCCAGACTAACTCACTGATTGGTCGTTAAATGGGTTGACTCCCTTCCGTGGCCAGATTGTAAGTGAATGTGTCGAAAAAGTCGAAGAAAGAAACGGACCGTATACCGAGAATAGCAGAACTTCCGAGGGTCGTCTTGTCCATGAATTGAATCCTATAAGGTCACGTCAGACCCTGCATACTTGTATGAGCTGATGTCATTTACCAGTAAAGGACTATATGATTCTTTGGTCAAGAAGCTTCTTGCTACACATAAGGAGTTATGCACTTACTGCACATCAAAGGAAGGATATGGAGGTCGATCTTTCGTCTGCACTCTAACAATCAGAACGCAAGCAAGCCACAAATCGAACTGATGATCGTACCGTACTCTCAGCGCCTCTGCTGGATCAAGTTCCTCATCACCAGATGCAAGCTCAGCAGCCGTGTCGACATCCTTCGCCGAAACGGCGACGAGCTCATCTTTATCCGGGACGTGCTTCTCGTCGAGACTATAGGTGTCGGTGGCCGTCATACCAGCAAGATGGTTGTCGTTCGTGGCGGAGACGATAAGAGTTCGAAGATAGTAGCCGGGAGAAACTGTCTGTGTGAGATGAGAAGCAACGGTATAAATACATTTTCGTTCTCCACACACTCAAAGAAGCTGGACGGGATCATGTGAGAGTCGGATAAAGTGGAGATAATGTGCGCGTCGAGCTTCTAGCGCTTATCTGTGGTTTGCGCCCTGATTGCATCTGGAAGTGCCAAGTGACGTCTTTCCGGCGGGACATGGTGAATGCGCCAGTGATGCCGTTTAGCGCTTAGATTGAAGAGATTGTAAAAAATAGACGCCCGTGGAGAATAGACGCCCATAGAAGATAGGCGCCTGTAGACAATTTGAATAGACGTCTCCATAGACGGATGCGCGATACGCGCATATAGTATCGCAATGAAGCGCAAATGGAGCGTAGATATCATGTCGAATTATTTTCTTAACAAGAAAACCATGAGTTGTCTGATTACAGGGACCTGGAAAGATCGTTTATTCGAAAGTCCAAAATGTAGTGGCCGAACATGAACATACAAATATAGAAACTCACCACTATTTCTGCCATGTCACTGAATCCCAGTATAGCGCCATCTGCCTCTTGACTGATGCTTCAAAAAATGGCGGTATCTGCCAAACCACATTCAAATTCAAGTCGCAAAGATGGTTCCTGTTTTTCGAGCTAGGAGATAGGAATCACTGTTATCGGGGTGAACCAAGATCGGATCGTCTTGAGGCAACGCCGCCTTGAAAGGAGCTGAAGTAAGTTGGGATTCGCGCAAAGGCCACGATAGCGTTAAGCTTAAGCAGCACTTTATGAATACATACGGAATGACGCCTAGAACTGTGGCAATCGATCTTGGCACTCGAAGAAATTTGAGTTCAACATGCTTGGCAGAAAACCGTTGTTTGGTCATGTTAAAATTGGACGACGACGGTGTCTACAAAAGTATTGACGGCTTAGAAGTACAGTGAAGGACCAGGTTGTGAGACGCCCAAATTTTATTGAGCCTCGGAGTTTCAGTCAACACATTAGTTATGAAATCGGGTGTGCACAGCGGTTCCTTTGCACAATGAACTGTATGACTGCATCCAAACTTCAGTAGAATTCCATACCTGTGGAATGAGGATCTAGGGATCAGTGCGAAAATGTGTTATCACCTTGAAGACCACCAAGTGAGACAGTCACACATCTACATCATTCTCCAAATCAAGCGGAAATTGACGTCGGCATGTCCCCGGCTGCCCGGCATTGCCGAAAATTGCCGAAATAAGGCATTGTGACGTGACCGACATTTCCACATCTCACTCCACTTTTCGTGTCGACGTCCATGAAGGAGCTTGGGCAGGCAAATTAGATCGGAAAATCCCTGTGGATTGCCAAGGAGGCTGTACTAATGGATCTCTCAGGACTAGTCCGATCCTTAGCTATATCTCGAGATATTGTGCTCAATGTCATTTTTTGAGTATTCTAATCTTTATCCTCAAACGCGAGGATGAGCGATGTGGTCGAGCTCAAGGATTCAAGACCTTAAACAATATAGCTTGTCGAGAGAAAAAACTCCGAGGCAAAACAGAACTGGGTGAGTTCAGCAAATCTCTTTGTATCACTTGATGATCCTGTCTCACAACCTGGTCCTTCACTGTATAGACTCCAGAGTATTCCTAGTACCAGTACATATGCCGTATATAACAAAGAAATGAAATCCATTAGGTAAATATGCAGGTGTGAAGGAAAGCAACATGACAGCGAGTGGAATGAACAGTAAGGAAGAGGGATGACCGGAACCAGGTCCATTAAGCAACCTGCGGGAATGGATAAGGTGAAGGCGGTTGAGATTGCATAGAGTAAGGGCGCGGGTTATATGGTGCTTGTGTGTAGTAATGCGACGTCTGTGACATGGGTGATGGCGTGAACGATTCATTATATGGTGAAGGTGTCTGTGGCGGTTGAAATGACTGCTCCGGCGGATTGCTGTAGTTTGGTGGCGGCGGGCCATACGACACTGGTGACCCACTATATGCAGTCGTCGGCGTCGGGGGCATGGGGGCATATGGGGCCGGAGGAGGGACAGGGTGGTTGGTGGTCGCCCGTATCCGATTCCGTCTGGCGCGAAACAGGAAGAGGAGACCAAGGGCGAGAAGGACGACTCCAACAGCGACGACGGCGGCGATGTAGTACACTGTGTGGTTCTTCTTGCTGGGAGGATTGTGATGGCTCACGACGCCGTCGTTTGATGTTGAGTCGATCCCATCCAGCCGGATTTTCACAAAGTCGGTATGAGCTGAAAAAGAATAGTTAAGAGGTTTGTCAGAGCATGATGGCCTTAAAAGGTGGTCAATGCTTACCTTCAGCGGAATCGGTCGTGGAGAGGAACTGGAGGTATGGGTCATCTTTCTGGGTCGAACCGATGATGAAGTCGCCGTAGTCCATCAGCGTGTAGACGTTGCGCACTGATCCAAAATGTAATGAGAAAGTGGGTGGAAAAATAGTTACAGTTGCACGTACAGAAAGCCATTCCTAGGACCATGTCATAGTTCGGGCTATCGCCCGTATCATATGAGATAGGTTGGAACTAGATTGTCCAAACTTGACATCAGTTTTGGTCCCTGAACAGTGTGAGCAGCACGCACGGCACCAATACATGACTCTTGGCCTTGCGAATTCAGAATTGTGGAAATCCCAACCGTTTTAGGATGTCTAAAATAGCGAGTTAGTATCCGACAACGACATCGATCGCCAAAGTTACACACATGGTCGCATCGAGAGGATGGATGGGATATCGCTTGCCACCGAACTTGAATGTAATGTTGACCTCTTGCCTACATGGAACTATCCAAATCGGTCCAATGCTGGCAATGTTCACGAGTTCCGATCCAAAAAACCTTCCATAGATCGCAGCAGCTGCAGCACTGGGAAGAGAAGGAAGTCAGGACGCTATCATAGCAGCGGTCAGGAGATTCAATTACGTGGGTAGCTGAGGAAGAGAAAACCCAGTATCGACAACAGCAGTCAACTGTTTCTTGTTCGATGTCGCAGAAACAGCTGTCCTCAGAGAAATGGCTTTCCCATCTGGCCCAATCAAACCATCCTCGTCAAGTAGTACCTGGAAATGCTGGTCGCCTCGCTTAGGTTCCGCGAGATCTATGACAGGGAGTTTGGGTTGGTTGACAACACCCTCATAACCATCAAGCATCTCGCCGATGGTAAGGCTACCGCTGTAGAAGTCAGTGGGATCTAGTGACAGTGTTAGTAAATACGTTTTTGAGGACGGTAGACATGAACACCTGCCTTGGGAACGACCGAGGAGAACAGTCAAATAGTTTGGCGTGGAAACGTTTTGCAAGAAGATGCGGTCTATTAATGCCGCACCCCCAACACTCCCAACCACTTGGTAGATATTCGAACCATAGTTGGGTCCAAGACCTACGCAGCAGGTTAGGGGCAATGATGTCGAGCCAGATTAAAAAACTGTACCCATGATACCTGCTCCATTCGGGTTGTCGGGATCTGGGGTAATTTCCACTAGCAACAGGTTCATTTCATGGAGATCTTGGTCATAGGTGGAAGGGCATACAATATGCTTGATCAGGAATCTTGTATCCAGCGAACTCCACATGAGCCATCTTGACTGGCCCTTGAGACGAAATGCAAGTCAGGTCGACTCTCAGAAAAACATGAAAAACCACGGACCGCTTACGGAACCCACTGCATAATGGACACTGCTCGTAAAGATTGTGGACTGGGTATTCGGTACGCGTCCTGCAACCCAGAGATCTGAGCTGTCATTTGTTGTGACGCGACATCCCTCAAAATGAACTTTAAACATTCCAGCATCACATGATAGCGACGTACCTCCCAGTGTCGACCAACAACGTGAAGTCCTTCCCTCCAAGCTTCATATCAGTATAATAGCTGACGTCTGCCGTATTATTGAGATCTGTGGCTCTTCGTCCGAATTTGAAGTGAGGAGGTTTCCTTTCGCCATGGATGTCGACTCGCACAGCGCGGACCGCTGTGATCAGAAAAATGATGAGTCCAACATGGAGAAATTTCATGGAGCGGGGTGGGGGAGAGTAAGGAGTGTGGTGAGCGCCAGGCTACCGCGCTATTCAACCACACAAGCGTTCTTGGCGATAGGGAAGGAAAGGCACATTTCGGCTGCCCAGATTGGCGACCGCTGACCACAACAGCTTTTCCGAATGACAGTTTGATGACAAACCCTCCTTTCAACTCGAACGCTCGTTCGACGGAAGCCACTTGTCTAGACTAATGCTAGACATTTTTCAGAGACTTGCACAGCTGAATACCATTTGGGTCCGAAGTGGTTCACCAATCCAGGACCCAGGGCGTGCGGAAACAGCCACCAAGATGGTTCAAGTTGGCATCAGCCTCACCATCTTGGCATTTCGGCATCGATGAAGGTTCTCAAGCGAAACCCTGCAGTTTCAAGGAAAGCGAAGTTCGAACGAGCTATCGACGTTGGGAAGAGAAATGATTGAAATTATTTGAGTATCAATTTTGAGATTCCGGCAACAGAGTGTCTGTGTTCAACGCCTCCCGTGGTGGGCTCGACACGGAAGAACGAGCGCGTTACGGTCGAATGATCACAAATGCTGCGGACAGCTGCATCATGGTCAAGAACAATGAAGGGCTTCAAATCTCACGGTGAAGGCATGCCGCTGCCAAAGCTGATGGAAAAACATGCCAATCAAAATACATCTTCTCCTTCTCAACGCCGCCACCAACGACGCCGTCTCCTCCTCGTTCCTTCCATACATTCATTCCTTCCTTAGTTTCTGTCCTTGCTTTCCACGTTGTCTCTCCTTTTCTCTCTTCGTCCGGATGCGCTCTCTCATCCCGCTCTCTTTACTCCTCACGATCTTTAGCACATGTCCACCGCCAGCGTTCGGCATTAGATTGCCCTTCGACGTCCGTATAACTAATTTACCAAACCACCTTACGCGCCGGTCAGCGAATCTTCCCGTATCCAACAACGGAAATGCACAATACATCGGCAACATAACACTTGGTGGAGTTGGGGCCCGAGTTCTGCTGGATACGGGGAGGTATGTCAGCGTAACATGACCCGCTGTTTCTGGACACCCTCAAAGCCTCATATGTTAGTTCCGACCTATGGGTTGCATTCCCGAAAGAACAACCACAAGCCAAGGATGTGGGAAAGGGTGTGACGCTCGCGTATGCCGTCGGGCAAGCTTCAGGGAATGTGCACACCACGACTGCCCAGATTCAAAGTTATAAAGTAGACGACCAGGCTTTCCGTGCGTGTCTTTTCTCTCGTCCATTTTACCAATTTTAACGTTCTAAAACCACTCTGCCCAGTCCTCGTCGGAAACACCAGCACCTTTTCCTCCGACATCCACGCCCAAGGCTACGATGGCCTTCTGGGACTAGGCCCCAACAAAGGCAGCGTAATCCGCAAGAAACTCGACGGCGACACAGGCGACACGCTCCTCACACACATATGGCAGCAAACCCAATCCGAGCAAAGCTACATCACCTTCCTCCTCGACCGCAAGAGCGACCCCACTGATCCGTTCACTGGCCAGCTCACCATATCCGAGCTCGTCCCCGGATTCGAGAACATCACGAGCATGCCGAAGCTCGACGTCGACACTGTCAACAGGCTGCTGAGCTCTGATCAGCATTGGCAGGCCCTGACGGACAAGAATAACGGTGTTATTGGGCCCGATGGGAATGCGGTGACGGTGGACTCGATTGTGCCTGGGGCTCCGGACGGCCAGTTCGTTGCGGTGTTTGATTCAGGTTTTACATTCAGGTGCGTGAATGGCGTATTCTAATCAGCTCGTGCAGAGGTATTTAAGTTGAGCATTTGGGTGTTGCAGCCAGGTTCCGCGTGAAGTCTCCGATGCGATTTATGGTCGTGTTCGAGGAGCTGTGTATGATGTTAAAGACGAGATCTGGACAGTCCCTTGCGGACAGCTCATCCAAATATCACTCCAGTTCGGTGGACGTACCTACCCGGTACACCCTCTCGACACCGTCGATGATAACTTCCATAGATTAGATGCAGCTGGTAGCCGCGTGTGCATTGGAGCCGTATGCATTCTTCATGATTACTTCCTTTTACCATGGCTGATCAGCAATCCAGTTCCAACCCATCACTTCTGCATTCAGTTTGCTAGGACACTACGACATGATCCTGGGCATGAGTTTCCGTAAGTGCATCGCACCATACCATACTCCATAGTTCTCGCTCACACTCTCTTCCAGTGCGCAACGCTTACACCCTCCTCGACTTCGGAAGCTGGGCCGCCGGTAAAAGTGCTGACCACCCATACATCCAGCTCGCCTCCGTAACAGACGCCGCCCAAGCCCGGCAAGACTTCATCAAAGTACGACTCGGGGGCGTCGACACCACCAGCGACGAGCGCTGGTCACTCCTCCCCAAAGAACAAATGCAGCACTCGCCCATCTCCGAAGAAGAGAAGAAGAAGAAATACCAAGAACTCGTCCTCAGCCGCTGGCCGTACATCCTCACAGGATGTCTCGTGTTCGTCCTGCTCGTCGTCGGGTACTGCGTATGGCGGTGCTGCTGTAGGAAGGGTGCGAAGAAGCCGACGAAGAAGAATAAGAATAAGAATATGTTTGCGACGGAGCCGGAGAGCACGGCGTATCTCCCGCTGCAGGAACCCGGGTCCAAGGGCGGGTTGACGCCGGGCGGCCAGGATCCATCCAGCTCGCAGTACTCCCTTGACTCGCAGTATGCTATGGGTGGGCAGTACCCGCCTGATGCGCGGTATTCTACAGCGGCAAACCAATATGCGCATGATCCCAACTACCCCGAACCGAAGTCGCCGATGCGGAGTCAGCACCCTCCGGACCCGCACTACCCTCCTCCGCCACAGTACTCTACGGGCGACCACAGTCCTTCGCCTTATGGCGCGCATGCTGCATAGATATGTAGCCCTTGATTTTTGATCCAGTTTGCTTTCCCTTTGGTATAGTTATCTCTTTCTTACTATTTCTCGTACGGACTTTGCTATGCATTGGGCAGCTGAACTCGCATTTACGCACAAATCTTCGCTGGACGACACTTAATATGACATACCACACCACACACAGCTAGCTGTATCAAGTTAAATATATACCATGCGGTCGGAAACCAAAACGGTCGTTAGTGGACGTGAGTGCCGATGTAGCGAATACAGCGAGTGTCTGAGTAGCGTATGTACAATAGTTTGTGAATAAAGGAGCTCCGCCATTCCGCATAAAACGAGATGTAACATGTTAGTGAGTGAGTAAAGTGGACATTACTCGGGCCTTGGGGTCGACTTCCAGAGCGTGGCGACCCACTTCTCTAAGGCAAGGAGCTTCTGATAACCCTTGTCTCCCGTGAACCCGCCGGTGACAAGGATGAAGTGGGTTAAGCAGACTAGAAGAAAGTCAGCAGGGACTCTTGTATTGTTCATATAGGCTAGACGCACCTGCAGCTATTACTGCAACCACCTGCGAAATCGGGAACGTCCTCTGGTGAAGAGGTGTCTGTTCAACAACAGCAGGGGCTTCTTTAGATTCAAGCTCCTCTTCTTCCGTTTCGGCAACAGGCTTCTCGTCTTTCAGCCTAACCAAGGTGAACAAGACCGTGTTCAATTCGAACGCCACCCTCGTTTCCTCCAGGACCGAAGCTGATAAGATGTGACGTACACGACTAAGCAGCGATAAAAGGGCAACCGAAGAAGCGGCCAAACGTACATTTCACGTCCACCCCAATATCCCCCGCAACGTTCATGCCTTCTCTGAACCACTCCTTAATACGCTTCATCTCGCCCTGGTTGGCCAATTTGGTCGTCTTGAGCTCCTTAAAGGCATAGAACGCCAGCCCCAGGCCGACCTCGTCATCGAGGTCATACGCCTTGCCGAGGATACGCCGCACCGTCTGCCCACCGCTCAGGTCACCCAGATAACGCACGTACGAGTGCGCCAGGAGAGGCGTGGGGTCTTCCAAGTCGGCGACCTCACGGATGCGGGTGACGTAGTTGATCAAGGGTACGGGTGTGGACGCGAGGAACTGGAGGTGCACGGGGTGGGTCTTCCATGAGGTCTCGGGGACTTGGAGGAAGTAGGATATGTCAGCGGCGAGAGCTGGGGCGCGGGCCAGGAGCGTGGGGTTGTGCGTTGGGTAGAGGGTAGGGTGGTTAGCATGACGGTCGAGGGCTTGCTCGAGGGTGCTGTGGAGTGGGATGGGTGTATGTCGTGATGAATGGAGAGGGGGGACACGTACTCGTATATGTGCCACAGCATCATCAGGTACTTGATGTATTCATCCCGGTCAAGACGGCCACTCAGCAGTGCAGACGCGCCTTCACCCTTGGCAACGAGGTCGTGGGCTACGAGCGTGGCTTCTCGCAGGAGCGTGGCGAGGGGAAGGGCTAGGTCTGGGGTTGACATGGTGGGAGGAAGGAACAGAGGAATGGAGGGAGACCAGAGTTGGTGGCTTATATCTATTATCCCCGGAGACTCGGATTGCGTGCTGCCGCTTTGCACACCTGTTCCTCCTGGGTTGGTCCGGGCCTTTATCACACAAGTACCGCAACACAAGAATACCGTTCTAAGACATGACGTGTCTCCAGCCACCTCTGGTCGACGTCTGTCATCCCAAATCAGCGCAGTGCTGCTGACTCGATGCCCAAGGCCAGGCAGCGAAATTTGATGGAGATCACATCTTATCAGATAGGAACATCATTCGATCATATCGTGCAACTAATCAATACAAGAGTCCTGATCAGGCAAAACACAGCTAAAATGTACTCGTACAGCGTCAAAGTGAAAAAGTATGGGCATGGTAAATCTATGGTGGTGGTACAATGAGAAAAGTCGAAGTTGAAGGCGAAGGCGAAATCGAAGTATGTGAGTGTCCAGAAATGCGGGTGTTCCGAAAGATCAAAGGTTGCCTGGAGATTCGGCAGAGAAGAGCTATGGAGACAGGCTCGGTTATTGTGGCTTCGTGGCACAGTGCGACCGGCGGACTCACAGTATCTACGTTCACGTATGCTATGCTCGGCGTGGGAGGAATGGATGAAGAGCGGGTGCGCGTGATGGGTCTCGCGGGGGACCGGACTTGCCCTGGATCAAGCCTGAGTAGTAAACATGGCAGCATGATTACAAGTACGCACTGGTATCTGCCTCGCTCTCCTGCGACTGGCTATCCTGCAAGGTTGGGGTAGGTTCTATATACACGTTAGAGCTGCCGTTACGGCTGTAAAAGTAAAAGTTAGACTACGTACTTGGTTCACCCATCAACACGCCTCCTCCAATCACGCGCCACGAGATGGGGAAAAAGTTCTTCCTCTTATTCTCCTCGGTGGGCGACATGGGTTTGGGAGGAAGACTGATGGGCCGTTGTTTTGTGCATGACGCTATCGGAGGACCAGCGGACGAAGGTTCCTTGGCAGGCTCTACGTCCTCGTGGATACTGTCGTAAGAGAGAGTCAATACCAGGACAGTGTACGGAGAAAACTGCAACTCGCAATGTACACTCAGATCCTTTCGGACAGACACCACCATCTTGGTAGTACTTGCAAGGCTTCGCTAAAATTCAGCTTAAGTAACGCAATTTCAGACAACCATGTAGGGAACGTACTTTTGTAATTAACGACCTTATAGCGCGACGCCATCCGCGATTTCACAGGCGAGCTAGGGGACACAGGCGGTGACTGGAAGGTATACGTTCCATACATATTCGGAAGTGTGGGGTACGCCGTGTCGATCGACAGCACAGGAACATGCGCACCCGGAGAATGGTAGAACGGAGGAGCATGGATGAGCGGTAGCTCGTCCGCGATGCGTACCTGCGACTGGTACTGGTGGGCGTGCTCACAGTACTTGGGGTCCTCGGTAACGAACGCTACGTCGTCGGACAGCGAGCTGCACGTGGATGTCGACAGCGTCGCGCTCGAGTCGGCGGAGTGAGGCGGGGACAGGATCTCCGGGTGGCCAGGGCGGCAGAACTGCTGTGGGGTGGGCAGGCCTGGGGAGAACATGGGCGAGGGGTAGGCGTTCACGTAGGGACCTTGCCAGCCAACAGGGGAATACATGCTCTCCAATGGCACGGGGATCCCTATGGGGGCTGGCACTATGCCCTGGTTAGATTCTAGGGGAGAACAGGGTCAGGGTGGGCACAATGATCGCAAGCGAGAAAACCAGACTAGTCGTATTTTGGTTTAAAGCAGTCTCCGTCGCATTACGCGGGTGGGGAACCTCAGTGGCAGCGTCTGATCGATTTTTTGGCCAAATCAGATCGAAGCCATTCCATTCAAAACCCCTTGAATGCAGTAGCATGTTGTGTGGATGTAACTCACCTTCCGGATGCTCAATGTCATGCTTGTAGCGACATCGGGAGCCGTTGCCACATCTTCCGACGGTGAAATATTTGCATGCGTTGGTGCTCTGGAGAGGTACCTCGTTCGACAAGACATGCGCGAAATCGCATTCGTCTGCAGAGAGTGGGCATCGCCCCGTCTGGAAAAACCTACATGGCTTCGCTGATTGGAAGTGGGTGATAAGTGCTATGATCATCATCATCAAGGTTGCGTGGGACGCACTGTGCCGTTTTTTGGCTGGTGGTTTCCTAGGATGTTGTTGCATCTAACTAGGTGCGAAGGCTCGAAGGATAGGAGGACAGGATAGCGTCGCTTGTAGTTGGACAAAACGGTTGGAGCAGGGGAACGAGAACGAGAACGAGAAGGTGTGGGGAAAGCCAACAACAAGCGCTGGGAAGCCTAGCCAGAGATCTTTAAAGCCTTCCGAACAAAGTGGACTTTATCAGCCACCGCTTTTGTGGGCGACGATTAAACAATGGGCTCGATCCAAAACAAGTCGGAATGGCCAGAGCAGAGAGATAAAAAGAACCCAGAAACGCTACTATATGAACGCCCCCGACCGGTCGTTTTGGAGGGGAATGTCGTTATAAAAACAAAGTTCACCACCACGAGGCGAGTGCGAGGAGTGTATTGCTGCCCCGAAATATCGATTTCATTCCAGGCAGGCCGCGAAGAAAGAACCCCGAGGGCGAGTTGGAAAAAGACAATAAGAAGTCACTGGTGGGGCAAGCTCGACTAGCCTGCCTGCCCGGTGTTGTTTCCCACTTGCAAGAAATAATTTGCCCTAATCTTGAAGAAGCCATGGCTTATTGTTGAGGGCATATGGGGGAGAAAATCATGGGCTGACTCCATATGGGGCCGGGTCATGTACCTGATCTTATTGTCATTCTTGTTGCAGCTGCGATCTTAGACTCACTGGATTCCAGATCGCGGGAATGGTTTTGTCCCTGGCTTGTCTTCGGTATAAATGGATCTGCGGGCTGCTACGGTGGGTGCTCGCCACGTTTTGTACGCGACGTGGATGGGGTTTGAGTTGACAATGGCTAAGCGCGTGAGCGGAGGAGGGAAGTCACATGAGCGACGCGCCAACAATTGGTCCGGTATTTCGCCTGAATTAGCAGGTTGAAGCAGATCGTTCCAAAAAAGACCATGCCGAAGAACCACTGCTAAATTTAAGAGGTGCCAAAGATACTATCCCGGCGATGAGAACCTGAACACTTGGATATGTGTAGCAGGGCTGTTGTTGCTCATTATAGTTGTCAGGAACGACGGAGAAGCAGATGGTGTAATGATAAATGGTGCTTCAGGTCTTCGTCGCCATAAGCGCAGCGCAACTGGCGATCAGTGTCAGTGCTCCGGGTCGACGCAAAATTGCGGTTCCCCAATTAACTGGCGAGCAAACTGCATGCAATATCCAAATGCGAGTCGCCGTTAAACCTAGGATCCAGAGATATGGTCATCAACAACAGTAAGTGCAAGGGGCTTAAATATGGAAGGAGAGTCGAGGAGGGAAGGGTATGCATTACATGCAGCCAGAGTGAGGCGTAAGTTGCAGAGCAAGGAACAATGTGACTAAAGTACAAGGAAAAGTACAACGAGGAGTTCTCGTGTCGTTAGCAGTTACAAGGGTCCGTCGGAGCGGTTACTAAGGAGAGGTGTTCGTTCTGTCGGGTACTCCGGAGACGACTCGTGGCTAGCGTGGGTATCAATATCGGTATGGGTTGGGACAGGATTCTGCGGTACGGGGTGTGCGGGGAGATGTACAGGCTGTGTCACATCTGCTTTACAAACAGGGCACTAGGTGATGATAACTATCAGCGAGTAGAACATGCAAGGAGGAGCAAGAAGACTGACAAGTTTCTTCCGTTGGATCAACCATTCGTCGATCTCTTCGAGGTGGAAGATGTGGTGACAGGGCAGCATCCGCACCTTGTCGCCCTTCACGAAATCGCATAAACAGATGGCGCACTCGAGCTGGGCTTCGAACCATGGCCTATCAGCATGGTCCAAAGTAGCGGGATGGGATGTCGACGGCTTATTATTGACGTCATCTTCATCGTCCGGGTCGAGTGGTGCCTCATGTGCCGCGGACTCGGATTCGACAATAACTTCCTCCAGTTCACGGCTTTCATCGGCAGAATCAGATTTTGGTGTCCCTCCTTCGTGTTTTTCCCAGCCGGTCTCGGACCATATATGCCAGGGGAGGTTGCGAACTACGTCCTCTGGGGCGCGGTCTCGTTGTGCGGCACGAGACGCTCGTATGCGGTGAATCAGGAGCGTAATGAAGGTCAGTGCCGATGGAAGGAGGAGGATCACTACGAAGGTGATGATAGGCCTGGAATAATGGTTAGAACATGATACAGTCTTGCAGTGAGGAAACGTACGAATACCACTCCCATGCAGAGTACTCGGCTGTGATCAACAATGAAAGCGTACGCAGCCCTGAATGTGACGTATTCGACGTCTCTATCATGGTTGAAAGCCGCACGTAGTCTGAGTACTTGATATAAGTGGCTGCTATCTTCACATCCGAAGAGTCCTCTGCAAGTGAGGTTTGAATTAGCATGAGATTGTCCTGATCCAATAACTAAGCTCCGAACGCACCTGGACTGTACATATTCACAAGGGTATCGGGATAGCCTGAGATATCAGGATTGTCGCCGCCAACCACAACAGCCCTCGCCCCAAGCCTCTGAGCCTCCCGCACTTTTTTCACGAATTCGCACTTCCCTCTCTGGACTAGCGCAATCCAAGTCTCTGTCGGTTTATTAGGGCCGCTAAGGCAAAGGTCGGGGCAGCCGGAGTTCTCTTCTGGGAAGAGACTATCATTCCCCACGCATGGCTGCGTGAAGGATGAAAGAGGGATAACGTATCCCAAAATCGGATCGTGAATTTCAGCACCAAACGCGGCTGTGGAGCAAACTCGTTAAAATGTACGCCATATATCAACAACTTTGGACTAACGTACCTGGCCTGGAAGGGAAAGAGACGACCGGTGAACGATCCACCACTGAAACAGTGCTCTCCGCGCCCCATGCCCACCCCCAGAGCCAACTTCTCTCTGTTTTTGCCGTAAGGGAAAAGTTGCTGATGGTATCCGAGTCGACAGGGTGGGACTTGGTCTGATAGACCAGTATTATTGCTTGGGCGGCCCAAAGCCACCGCCGAAGCATCGTAGGATAGATAGTTGGAAGATGAAGGTGACCGACCAGCAGAGGAGTGCTGACGGCAGGCTAGTGCTTTGCCAAGTCCTTAATTGGCTCTGGAGATTGACGACGATGCACGTGGCACGTCATGTCCGCATTGGTCACAGAAGCGTAACGCCCAATGTGACCAGAGGTTCTCGAACTTTGACGATCGAGGCTTGATCGAGACCGCTAGCTGGATAGGTTGCGGATAAAACTCGAGGTGGTGCATAAAAGTCTGTAATTTACATCCAAAGTTTCGGGCCGATGTATAATATGTAACTAGCAGTTACCCGTGCTTCACACGGTTTAGCAGCTTCAGAATTCAATATTCAACGTTCAACCGTAAAAATAGTACCTACATAGTCACGACTCATCAAGATAACAGAGCAGTTGTTTATGTACCAGTAGCATTTAGCAGTCACTTCCCATAGCATTTAGCAGTTATTTCTAGCAGTTACTTCCCGTACTTTAACTAATACCATTTAGCAGTCACTTCCCGTGGCATTTAGCAGTCACCTCCCGTGGCATTCAACATTTAGCAGTTACTTCCCGTGGTATTTAGCAGTTACTTCCTGTGGTATTTAGCAGTTCATTCCCGTGCTTTACCAGTTACCCGTGCATTCTAAAGGGTGCATTCGAATCGTGGCTGGCTACCATAAATGGTTGCTGATACCACGTGGTTTTCCATCCTTATTTGGTGACTCGCTACCTTATATGGTGTCTTATGCCACGTGGCAAAAACGGGGGGTTCTTTTATAATATAGATTTACATTGTAAGTTACAAAATTTTTCTCGGTCACGTGCTGTCCCCAAACGTGTGGGCTCGCTTCGAGGACTGCTCAAATCCGGTCTCCAGACCATACAAGTACCCGCCTGCGGCTATGGCTGGATGTACAATAGGATAACATTGACTTTGTGAATGAAAACATGCTTCAATTTCTTGGCTGGAGTGAAGTCCGTGAAATTTTTGCTGTCAAAACTACTCTTTTTGCTGAGAAAGACTATGTATGTTCTGGAATGCTTTTGAACTAGCCAGTATGTGTGAGGGCCTTTTGTATGATAAATTGTATCGCTGTTCAGATTCAAAATGGATTGTGTTTTGGAATTTCTCGAAGGCATCGCGGGACGACATCTAGATTTCTTAGATTTTTCAACTTCCGTGGGTCCCAAATACTGAGCCGGTCCCGGCATCCTGGTTTCACTCTGACTCGGTGGAGAGAACATGGAGAGCAAACTTCAGATGGCCAGAAACCCTGATTGACAATGTCCTGGAATCTCCTTAGGTGGCCTTTGGGTCGTCTGCAGGCTTAGGAGTTTTATACATTTTTATACATGCCTCTCAGGAGAATGGTATAAAAGTCATAATTTACTGTAAATTACACACATATAAAACCCTTTGTAATTTACACGTCGTTTTATCTGCAACCCTATAGCTGGACAAGGAATGCCTGTTCTTACACCTCAAATATGCCTGCTACTGCAATTCTTTGACTTTTGGGTCTCCTCAGAAACTACCGGACCACAGAGATGATGCGAGATGGGAACACTCTGCCTTTGGGCCATGATATAATTGATAGGATTCTCACTTTCTTGCCCACTTTCTCAGAATTAGGCGCGATGATTTTGACTTCAAAGTCTTTCTACGCCGTTTTCAACTCTCGGCCACACTCAATCATATGTGCAGTTACATGTAATGCTCTTGGTACTGCGTTGCCTCATGCTCTACATGCACTTCGATTCCATCCACTTGACAGTGAGGATAAAACAGAGCCATTATCACCAATTAACAATGAGGAGATATGCGGCTTGGCTGCGAATGCCTCTGTGGCAGAAGAGTTGGAGGACTTGTTCAGCTCAAGGTGCGAAATTTGTTTGCCAAACTGGGATATGGACCTCAAGCTCGCCTCAGACATAAAGACCGAAAATTCCAAACCAGCCAACTGAACTCGACTGAGTCCTTCAAGTTCAACCGCGCTATTTACCGTCTGTTCCTCTTTTCATGGGTTTTTCCTGTGTACGATCTCGATTTTGATCCTGAACCGACCGAACAAGAAGTTGCCCACATACAACTTGAGCGCAAGCTCTTTCTCCTGAAGTTTCCGGACTGCGAGTTGTTTGAGCTTCGTAGTGTTGCCTTGTTCATGGTAGAGATTGCTGAGTGGGCACAGACTGCTGACTCTACAGAGCGTTTGTGTTTGTCACTTCTTTTCATCATAGCTATTATAAAACTAATACATCTCCGCCCTGCTTGTTATCCATGATATCGATATTGGTGACTTGGCCCATATTGCTGGCCTGCAAAAGTATTGGATGCCTATCAAACCACCACTAGTTGGCAGGTTAATATATAAACCCTTCTAAGTAGTACAAATGCGTGATGTATGGATCGCTCTTGTATCAAGGGCAGCCAATATATAAATTCACTCTAAATACAACCCTTCCCTGGTGGCATCAAGAACCCTCTCCTCACTGTGTGCCCCTGCCACCTCATCGTGCCCATCGTTATGCCTGGTGACCAGAGCACTGTGCTGTGACAATGCCGCCGTGCACTATTCTTGTCTTCCTCTTTGCCTTCTGTTTGTGATCCTTCTTTGCATCTCATCAAATCTTGACAGCTGTCCTCACGACGCTTGGTTTACTTCGTTCGGCGGATAGTTCTGATATGTATTTGTGTTATCCGCTTCTGATCTTCCGTTCCCATATGTCGCTCTCATGTTTTTCACTCGTTTTGACATTCATATGTTTTATTTTATTTATTTTTGACATTTCGCGCGACGAGTAGATTGTACATTCGACATTCAGATTACATGGTACATACGTTTTTGAACCCACCTGCAAGATAGCATCCACCCCCCCATATCCTGTTTCATCTGTGATCGGCACCGATGCTCTGTACCGTCAGATGCTCCATTCAGTTGAAGAGTTCTTGGGTCTGGTGTATGCGGCAGTCTCCATCCAGTAGTGCGGCGCAGTGAAAAATATGGTCGGCAGGGGTCGGGGATCGCGAATTGGCAATCGGAAGGTATTGTCCATAAGCACAGTGTCTGTCGCAGTTGACCTTGGGCCGGAGGTTGTAAGCATTGTAGT
This sequence comes from Hypsizygus marmoreus, assembly GCA_013433165.1. Classification (NCBI taxonomy): domain Eukaryota; kingdom Fungi; phylum Basidiomycota; class Agaricomycetes; order Agaricales; family Lyophyllaceae; genus Hypsizygus; species Hypsizygus marmoreus. The sequence continues at coordinate 2,237,961 of CM024090.1, read as the reverse complement.
GACTGGCAACCGCATCGGCAGTATGTGTTTTCCTGCTGGAGGTGAACCCGGGTATGTTCAGTTGGCGACGTTAAAAGAAAACAAGCTAGGTGCACGCACCTGATTCCTAATGTCCAAAGCTCCTCACTAACCAGTCATTGCTCGCAAACCTCTCTTGCTTGAAAACTTCTTCCGTCGTAAACCTCTTGAGCGCCGTCCAAGGTGGCAAGCGATGAGTTTCGCAGTTGCAGGTGCCCGACAGAGGCTCTGATGGTTCACGTCGATGGTTGGCAAATGGTTGGGTTCGGAAACTTGGAATTGAAAGTCCGACAGCATCCGGGATCGCATTAGCCGGAAGGTCCGTGCACTTCATCTCACTGTCGTGGATGATGTCCACGGGCCTGTAGGGGATTTTGGTGCTTTATTTAGTCAAAAGTGATGTTAGCATAAGTGTATCAAAGATGTGAAAGCACTTTAGACTGTCAAATACCGTGTCCGAGTAAAAGTCAGACAACACACAGTTTCTGCCAATGGGTCGTGCATAACTCCAGCGAAGTACTGACTTTCAAAGATAGACATCATACCTCAATCATACCTCTTCAATACGTAGTTTTATCCAAGAGATCCAGGATGCTTAAATACTTGACATTAATATACCACACAGGACCAGGATGGGAGTGTTTCCGTGAGCAGAATTTCAAAAACCTTCGTTCACGGCATCAGCAAGTGTTCCGCTTCACAAGGTGTGCCAGTGTCCCAGTATGGCAGGTTAAGGATGAATGTGGGACGATCGATCCGCTGCAGGAGAATACTCCAGGACAACAACAAGAAGTGATCATAGGCAACGGCCGTGACAGAGAACCGACGATTCCATGAAGGGGTTCCGGAAATTTGTTTTTTTCCATCAGTTGGCGGTTGTGGCTGTGGTTTTCGGTAGCGCATGTTGGCCAGTAGTTGTACTCAATCATATGTATGTGTAAACCAGGTTGTTTACATGATTGAGGAGAAGAAATTGATTATTACCAAAAAAAAAACATACCAGGGGGAAGGGAATGATTCCGCAAACGACAAGTCCATGCGATCATGATCGGGAATAGACTGGACGGTTGGTCGGAAATTACAATCTATTTTTATTCATTGACGCATCTTGATGGGAGACAAACAATGGTGCACAGTAAACAGCGCGATACTAATAGCGAGGGCAGAAGGTACGGAAATATCCGGTCACTGAAGCGGCGGGGGGGGAAGGATTTATCAGCATCAAAAATAGAAGCTCGCCTTTAACTAGAGCAATCCATACATCACACCTTGTCTCTTGTAACAAGGTGTTTATATATTAATATGACGGTAAGGCCTGATCAAACAGGATGTTCATCTTCCTTGCATGATACATTCAATACCAGTGAGATTGGAGATGCCCCCATAATTCATCAATATCTTCTTCAGCCACTTCACGAAATCTGGAAACAGCGAAACGTAAAGCCGCCCTCCGAAGAATATCATTGGCAGGCCATTTTAGATGCTGTACAGGATCAGGTCAAAGATTACTGTGCGTAAATTGATGGTCATTTTGCCACGCACGCTCCTTTACTGAAGGCGTGCGACAGGTATGATGTGTGACTCTAGGAGCGACTTTGATCTTTGGAACGAGACCAGTGAGCATCCTAAACGACAGAAACCATGATCTAAACCGTTATCATAGGCTGGGAATACCTCAGAGGTATCTTTCCAATTGACGAACTTCTTGAGCAGCTCCCAGGGCGTCTCTATACAAATAACGTCGAAATGAAGCACCTCCACGAAGCCATACACAAGCCATCATTTACATTCCCCACCTTATTGCACAAAATTCATGAGCTACGGACTTCAGAATACGAGACATGGACTTGTCAAGACTGGCTATGTGAATGTTGTATTGATGATATTCTCGGAACTCATCTTCACCTCTGGCTCTCGGACCGCAATAAGCAGAGCAAGTAAACCAGCTATCCTGGTGGGTAGACACTAATCTATTTCTTTCCCCAGAGGGCATTCAATTTGCAGAAACCTGCCAGTAAGCGATGCCGCTTCCTTAGCCAATATTCCAAGCCTGCTCACATGTTTGGGTACAGGGACGGTTACAAATGTAAATTGCAAGACAAGAAAAAGCATTCAAAACAGTACAACGTAAGGACCTTCCCTTTCCCTGTGACTTGCTTTACTATCAAGCACTTCCTTTCTAGCACCTTTGCAAGCCACAGTGACGGTCATTGTAGATGTTTGGCACTTGTCTCTCATCATTGGCGAACTCACTAGATTTGGAAATATCTTGGAACAGTGGTCATGCGTCAATATTTAAGCGCAATGTGATTTTTCTCTCAGTGGTGAAACTGGACACTTGAGGGACGCGACCGAGACGCGAGTCCGTCACGCGACGTTCAGTCACATCGCACACGAAGCACGTGGTAGGCAACCTGTAACGCAAGGCGTGACTTACCTCCCTGATCCTTACCAACGACTTTGCACGCTGTGGGAGCAGAGAGCAGAGCATTCCTTGACCACTTCGCTCAGACCCTCTCAGAACTGATTGACGTGTTGAAAATATGCAACTAAGGAACTCTTTGCCCCTGGACGACTATACCATAGGCCGACTGCTCACCTTCTTACCCAGTTTCTCGGAATTGAGCGCAATGATATTGGCTTCGAAGTCTTTCTATGCTGTTTTCGAGGGCCATCCCAACTCAGTCATACGTGCAGTTGCATATAACGTTGTTGGGCCAGCGTTACCTCAAGCTCTACGCGTACTTCGATCGTATCCACCTGACGATGAGAATTCGACACAACAATGGTCGGAAGCGGATCCATTATCCCCAATTACCAGCGACGAAATATGTGACCTCATTGCGAATGCCGGCGTGGTTGAAGGGTTGGAGGACCTGATCAGCTCAAGGTTTGACGAAATCATGTTCTTCCGGTGAAGTTGAACCCAACTACCTCCAGACATAAAGACCGTAAACACCAAACCAGCCAACTAAACCCGACCGAGTCCTTCAAGTTTTGCCGTGCTGTTTACCGTTGGATGCTTTTCTCGACTGTCTTCCCTTTGCACATCCTCGAACTTTATGTCGAGCCTATCGAGAAAGATGTCGAAGAAATACGGCTGGCCCGCAAGGTTTTTCTATCACAATTTTCTGATTGTGAATTGCTCGAGCTCTACAGTGTTGCTTTTGCCATGAGAGATATTGCGGAATGGGCGGCGGCTGCAGACAGCACAAATCGTCCGTAACTCCTTCATGCCATCGATTGATGCCACAATTAATCTAGCACTGACATGTATCCTATCCCTTAGTTTTCAACTCTTTGTCTGATATTGGTGATTTGGCGCATGCTTCTGGACCTGCCAAGTTGCTCGGAGCGTACCTTTCAGGATGCTCATATTCACTGAGGGATCTGCTTGGCGACGATTGTTTCGAGGACTTTGAAGAATCACCTCTAATTCAAGGATATATTCTTTGGCCGCTCCGCGAAATATTGGAACACCGCAATGCAAAGCAAGTCGATGAAAATGAAACTCATTTGCTGTCAATTCTCGACAACATACACCACCAGGCCAAAGACCCGTGTACGTATCCCATCGATCTTACATTCGGCCATATTAAATTAGTTTGCAACAGGCACATTTTGTGACAACGAATGCGGATTTGACCTTTGGAATGAGACGAGTGCGTTGTTTGAATGAACGAATAGATATGCTAAAATATCAGTACACAGACTGGGAATACCTAAGAGGTGTTATTCCAATTGACTCACTCTCCGATCACCTCATCGGCCAACTATCCTCGAACGTCATCGAATCAGAACGTTTCCGGATACTGGTGTCGAACCCTATTTTCACGTATACGACTTTTTTGCGGGAGCTTCATCAGGAGAGATATCACGGGCAAGGTTGGCGTCGCCGTGACTGGCTATGCAAACATTGTATTGTGCAATTGTTTCGATCTTACACCTGGGCCTGGCTTCTGAGGCAAAACAAGAAGAGCAAGTGATTTCATCATTAGGCAAGCAGAGCATTCCTAATCGACGTTGCTCCTAGAGGGCATAGAGATCCCTGAAGACTGTGTGTAGGTGTCTCTAGGACACTCTTAAGCTCACAAACCTTTCTCACAAGTTGGATACTGTTTGCAGATATGGTTACGCGTGCAAGGCGCAAGACAACAAGATGCATGCAGAAACCTTCAACGTAAGTTGAGCAACTTACCCGATTGCAAAGATGCGCTATACACAACTTTTTCCCTAGCACCTTTGTACGACCAAGTTATCTTCTTGAAACCTCTCATCTTCCGTCGAGGTATTGCTCTTCAAATTGCATCATTACACGGTCTTCCCGACGGTACCAACTTCTTCTGGCGTTCTATTGCTATGTTATGAATTCGATTATCCCCCTTACCCCCACTTTGTATGCATGACAATCCTTCGCCAAACCAGCTGTCTGTGACAGGAGGAGAAGAGCGAAGAGCAATTAATGTGAGTTCAGACCTGTGATTATGTCCCATGAGTCTCTCAGTCCATCTCCTTGTGTTTTCTTGGCTGTAACTCAGAATAGTATGAAATACGATGCGGAACATAAACACAGCAAGAGCCCATTCAGATGGCGAACTCCATGTGTTAGCACTCCATGCGCCAAGGACATATGCACGCACATCGATGGCAAATAATATCATATGTTTGTGCTCGCAATTGGGGTACGAGGATAAACATGTACCTCCATCAAGGCGTCGGTATAGACACGGGCGTGGGGTGGGCGAGTTTTTTGGAGGAACTTGACTAGGCAAGCGCTGCGTTGGAGAAGAAGCTTGTGTGGATCTTTGAGCAATGTACGACGTCACTTTCGAGACTTAGAGTGCTTTCAGGATATTCGTACCGTGCGTGTAGCACATGTAACATGTTGTCCGAGGCTGTGGCAGACCCACGAGCAGGAGGATGTGGTGTCTCGTGATGATACGATGCCCATGGAAGTTAGAACACCGACCACACAAGCGACGTCGACGGTCACTCTAGTCTCTAGGTCACTTCTCTTCCAAGACTGCCATGCATGATTGACTGTTTTCATTGGGATCAACTTAGCGGCTTTGCTCATATATACTTCTCCCATCCCAACACTAACACATGATCCATTGAAGTTCCATTCCACGCATAACAGTGCATAACGCTGTACGACCCCAGCTGCCCACATATGGGTCCACCCTCCCTCTGTACACCAAGTTCAGCTTTCTGACATCCCCAGGTTACAACTGAGATCGACTACACTGGAGCCCCGCGGGTCTGATTGACACTTGACAAGAATATGGAGGGCTCCTCTCACTCGACGGGGCCATCTGTTGGACTCGGACCTAAGACAACAGCACCACGCGCACACACCACTCATCTGATTCTTCTCGGGATTGTTGCGGCGGCGGCATGCTATCCGGGGCTGCAGATCGCTTCCTATGCATACGGCTTCTATAAAGACACCCCATGGCCCATACTCTTTTCGCATTATCATCTTTTGACCCTCGAGTATTGGAAGCACTTGAGGATGCGTCTTGCAATCTTTTCGGCTGTAGGGCTGTGGGCGAGCGGCGTGCTTACGCAGCTCGCGGTGGTAGATCAGTATGTGGCAAAGGAGGCACCGATCGCGAAGGCGGGTGTGCTCGCGAATATTGGGTCGAAGGGTACAAGGTCGGCTGGTGCGAAGGTGAGGTTTCGTTTACCTTCCACGTAACCCTGGTTACTCATCACAGCGTGTATGAAGCCTGGAGTCGTCATCGCCAGCCCGAGCACGCAGGATCCCGACTATCTCTATACTTGGACGCGCGACTCCTCGCTTGTTTTTAAGAGCCTTATTGACCAGTACGCCTTGACTTTACCCATGTCTTACCTTTACCCACTCCTTGTCTTTAGATACACTCTTGGTCAAGACAACACTCTTCGTAGTCTGATCGATGATTTCGTTGGAGCAGAAACCATCCTCCAACAAGTGTCCAACCCAAGTGGAACTGTGTTGACCGGAGGGCTTGGTGAACCCAAATTCAAAATTTCGCTGGAGCCTTTTACCGACGGTTGGGGAAGGTTACTACTCTACTGGTCGTATGCAACCATATGCTGATTGATCGTTCGTCGTAGGCCCCAAAGAGGTGAGTTCCGCAGGCTGGTAGGCTGATGAGTTGTCATTGTAATCAACTCACTCCTTAGATGGACCCGCTCTTCGTGCTATCGCTTTGATCACCTATGCAGACTGGTTGATCGCAAACTCCAACACTACCCACGTCGTGCAAAAAATCTGGCCTGTTGTCAAGCTCGACATCGATTACGTCGCCAACAAATGGAATAACTCTGGGTGCGCATCCTCCGTAATGCACGCTTTTGTTATATTTACCTTATACCCACCCCTCCAGGTTCGATCTCTGGGAAGAAGTCTCCTCCGCGTCTTTCTTCACCACCGCTGTGCAACATAGGGCACTGCGCCAGGGTGTTTCTCTGGCTCAGAAAATCGGTCAAACTGGTGTGGTAAGCGGTTGGTCCAAACAGGCAGGCAACGTTCTTTGCTTCTTGCAGGTAAGCCTCCATTGCCATTAGTATATGCACTTGCTTATAATGTATGACTTCTTCAAGTCCTATTGGAACCCTATAGGAGGGTACATCACCTCTAACACGCAGGGCGGTCGCTCTGGTAAAGATGCCAACTCGGCACTGGCGTCCATTCATACTTTCGATGCCGCTGCTGGCTGCGATGTTGCCACGTTCCAGCCATGTTCCGACAAGGCCTTAGCCAGTCTGAAAGTCTATGTGGATGCATTCCGCTCCATTTACCCAATCAACCAAGGTCTCGCGGCCAATGCAGCCGTGGCTACTGGTAGGTATTCAGAGGATGTCTACTTCGGCGGTCACGTACGTCGATTCTGCGCTTTGTAATTTAAAGTCGCTGCTGACAGTGTACTTGTCGTTTTGATAGCCATGGTACCTAACCACCGCCGCCGTCGCGGAACAGCTCTACGACGCCCTTACCGTCTGGAAGAACCAAGGCTCACTGACAGTAACCAATATCTCCCTCGCATTCTTCCGCCAGTTCCTTCCCTCCGTCACCACAGGCACTTACGCGTCCTCCACAAGCACGTACACCACGCTCGTCAACACCATCAAGAACCATGCAGACGGGTTCTTGGCCATCAACGCGAAGTACACACCCGCGGACGGAAGCCTCGCAGAGCAGTATAGCAAGACCAATGGTACGCCACTGAGTGCAGTACATTTGACGTGGAGCTATGCGTCGGCTTTGACCGCATTCGCGGCAAGGCAGGGCACACTGTCGGCGAGTTGGGGCGCGAAGGGATTACAGGTTCCGGGTGTTTGTGAGGGCAATCTCGGTCCGATTGTGAAGGTTACCTTTAAAGTTGTGGCCACGACAATCTTTGGAGGTAATCTTGGTGTTGCTTGTTTATTCTATATCTTGGCACTAATTGTTGGTTGCAGAGAACATCTTCTTGACGGGCTCGATTGATCAGCTGAAGAATTGGTCGCCGGATAATGCGATTGCATTGTCTTCGGCTGGATACCCAACATGGAGTGGTAAGGATTATTTTCCTGGTTATATCCCGACCGACGTGCTAATCTGCTTGTTGCCGTCTAGTCATCCTCGACGTCCCCGCCGGCACGAACTTCGAGTACAAGTACATTCGCAAGTTGAACGGTAAGGTGACATGGGAGTCTGACCCGAACCGTTTGGTGTCGACTCCTGCTTCTGGTACGTTTGTCTTTAATGATTCGTGGCGCTGAGGGCTGCTTTGCAAATTCCTTGTTCTTCGACGTCTTTGTATGAATTGTAAATTACAGGCACTACATAAGTAGTCTGCTGTGTACCTGGTGATTAGCAAAACTCGATAGGGACCGTTCCGGAAATAAACGTAACAAGACGCAGAACCTGAGCGTTGAGCGCTGACCTGGTAGCTCGGCATCGTTGGGTGACAGTGGCCGTGACGACAAGACTCTGCGTGACGTAACCCGTGCTGTATAACTAAAGCAGTGCCCTCCGCCGATCAGCCACAGTCATTTCCCTTCCCCTCCTCCCTATCATCTATCTAAAATTGTACTATGTCGATGCTCGACAAGTTCCGCAAGGGTGCACAGAAGGCCGGCGTACAAGCCACTGCATTCGTCCAGTCTAGCGGGCTCAAGGTTGCCAGTGGCTCACGCGATTTTGTACAAGGATTTAGTCTTCCTGGTGAAGCAGAGAAGGCTGCAAAGATATTGGATAGTTTCTTGGGTGCGTCTTGGTTGGGGGCTGGTATCAACTGCACAGTTAAATTTACCGATTTCTTCTTACTTTTGTTCTCCAGCCGATCCTGAAAGACCAGAATCAGCGCTGAACGCGATTCCAAAAGCTGTGTTGCAAGGCGCTCGCGGTATGTTCCATCGACCACTTCTTCCTTAACCTCACAGCAAAAAAATTGATTACTTCCCTATCTCTTAGGCCTCGCTGTCTTCCAAGTCCTCAAAGCAGGTTTCGTCTTCTCAGGCAAAGCTGGCTCCGGCATCGTCATCGCGCGCCTCCCAGACGGCTCATGGTCTGCACCCTCCTGCATTGCTACAGGTGGACTCGGCTGGGGTCTACAAATCGGGGCAGATGTCACAGACTTCGTCATCGTGCTCAACAGCGAAGAAGCTGTTAAGGCGTTTTCGCTTGGGGGGAACGTCACGATTGGGGGCAATATTAGCGCCGCGGCTGGCCCAATCGGAACAGGCGGGAGCGTGCAGGCAACTCTAGCACATCCAGCGCCGATGTTTTCGTATTCCAAGTCGAAGGGTACGTGTGGTCTCCTTCCGTTTCCCTCGAATCTTCTTTGGCCGTGATCTGAATGCAGTGACTCTACGTTCTCCCTTGAAGGTCTCTTTGCCGGCATGTCGCTCGAAGGAACCGTGCTTATCGAGCGCAAAGACGCCAATCGCGACTTCTATGGATCACCTGTCCCAGCAAAGGATATCCTCAGCGGTCGCGTGCCGCCCCCAGAGGTTGCGTCACGACTGTATGAGATAATCGAAGCCGCGGAGGGATTGGATGAGTCGGGGCTGCCGGAGGAAGCGTATGTGCCTACGGCGGACGGGGATCATATAGCAGTGGGGCGAGGGAACCATATGGTTTTTGATGCGGATGGCCATTGAGTGTGAATGCGTAGGAGTGCCAGTGCTGTGTGATGCTGTATTTTTCTCATTTTGCACCTTGCCTCGCTTCTTCGCCCCTCCCTGATGAGCTGCGCGACACCATGCGTATGACCGACCCCTGGCCCCCCAGCTTTCATCTGTACAACCTGGAATATATACTGATCCCGACTTTCTTTGCCTTTTCTTTTGCTTATAATGTAGCTCCCATGACGAATACGGTATTTAATGATGCTAGCATGGGTATGTTGAATAAATTATGCATACAAGGAGAAAAGCCAAAATCAATGCAAGGTATGTAAGTACATCTAAAAACTGAAGATAATGTAGGATCTATCTTCAGCAATAGCTAAATGTCCATTCTCAACCACAGCGTACGCTTCATATTGACAAATACTTGTCCCAAAATCCAAGCGTACCGTTCGTGGGTGCCGCATAATCCTCAATCCCGAGTAACTTCATGACGAGGCTGTAGACTTCGACGTTCTGGAACCGGTCCATTATGTATGCGCCGCCCGATGTGGAGTGCCAGCCCTTGTTTCCAGTCTGGTGTAGCGCCTTCACGTCAGTGCTGAATGGCCCGTGGGCAATGAACATGGCCTGCATCGACGTCTCTTCGTTGTCATATCCATGGCTCTGCAAACACATACAGAACAGCATCAGCAACACAAAACGAAGGAACGAGGAAAGAAGAAGAAAAGAAACAGAGCACTCACCCCCTTACTCATCCCCGTCGTCCCATCCGCCTTCGTCGTCAGGACATATCCAATCTTCGGCACGATATACACCGGCGCAATCCGCTCGCTTCTCCAAAAATGGTACCTCTGGGGCATCGTCTCATGAGTATACACGTCGAACTTCTCGGGGTTCGCGCCCGCCGCAGCTTTCAGAGTGCCCACGAGGTGCGTTGCGTTCGCGGACTTGCGGAACCGCAGCCCCATGGATGGCCAACCGTCCTCGTGCTCAATTTGCGAGAGGCCGTTGGCGCCGAGGATATCGTCCATGTACACGAGCTCGGGATCGCTCGTGTCGGTCATGCCGTGGTCGCTGACGAAAACTATGTCGACGATGGAGGTGAGATTGCGGGAGGCAAGAGAGGTTTGAAGATTGCGCGCGAAGGCGTCGACTTCGCTGAGGGTTTTCTGGGAGGTGTTAGTTGCGTTGATTAGAGGTAAGGTGTCGCGTAGCTTACGTTCACTAGGGCGGATTTGGGGCCCTTCTGATGACCTGCTTGATCAAGGGAGGGTTCGTACGCTGGAGACGCAAAGATGAGTGAGAGCAGCATTTGTTGAGAAACACGGTGTACCCATGATAAGTTGAGGCCTGAACTCGAGGGGAAGATCAATCCAGTCAAGGATTTGATCCAGCTTGTTGTCCAAAGGAACTTTATCCTGCGATGAATGAGCTAAAAATGTTGAATATGGACGATTTAGATATTGTACCTTCCAGGGAACAAAGTATGTTGAGGTGGCACCCGATGTAGTCTTCGGAGGGCCTGGCCTAATTGACAGAGTTCAGTATTGGTGTGAGGTCACTTGGAATGTTGTACTGACCACATAAGGTTGGCAGTGATGAGTCCAGCTTTACCAGCCGTCTCCCACATCTGGAAAGCCCGTTGAGAAGAGTTGCAAGGGGGAACGAGAAAGGAACTCACCGGCTCTCCAAACCACCAGCTGGGGTCCCATGCTGAGTTGATGTCGTTGTACCAAAACTCCTTTTGAGTAACAGGATCCCAGAAGTTCTAAGGGGGGGAGGTTAGTAATTTAGCTACGTTCCGCATGTCCACGCGTACATTGGCTACTATCCCGTGGGATTCAGCATAAAGTCCTGTCCTATATAACATTTCAGTGACATAAACCGGAGGGGATTGAGATTAACGTACATTAGGGCCCAGTGATTGCTGATACGGCTCAAGTGATGAGATAGTATACCATAACAAATGAAGATCACTTACGGGAATGTCAAAGTCTGGTTTTGGTGAGGCCAAGAATGAGAACGCGTAAGCCAGATCTATAGATACATAAGGACGCACAGGGAATATTGGTCTCATGGACTTCGCTCGCAGGCCATTCTTACTGATATTGAGGAGGTGGGGTGTTAGACCACGGTCCAGGTAATCCGCTCTACAATTCGCTGATCAGTGCAGAGAACAAGACATGCACCAATCATAATCCTACCTTAGACCATCAATAGAGACTATCAAGACCGTTCGTCTGAAGTCATGCGTGCCATTCGAAAGGAGGTCACCTCCATCATACCACATACTATGACTTGAGGGTGCAACCGGACCACGTAGGAGCGTTCTAAAGAATGCACCAGATACGAGGAGTGCGATGAAGAAGGCTGCAATGCCGACGAGCTTCCCTCTGGACCATGCGTTAGGTCCGTCTGATTCTGGCTCGGACTTGGAGCCCTGGTGAACCCCTGAGAGAAGTCCTTCCTCCTCCTCGACGATATTGCGGGTTTTGCTTGGAGGAGGCCGGGATTTGCTGGGGAAGAGACCCGAGGACGACATGGTGTCGGATTGAGTGGCACTCTGGCACTGGCAGGAGTGCAGTTTGGCGGATATAGGCACGTCATGTGACCTCAACTGGACTGCCCCTAAAACGGCAACCTCAGCTTGAACTCGCACCAAGTACTGCAACGCTGAGTGCAACCTTGCCATGAATGAACCTTTGCTGTCATTGTTTGACATGCCCTCATTACTTAGACTGGTAACCAATCTGTCTATGAGAAAGGCAAGCTTGTCGATAGAAAGACTGGTCGATCTGGGTTTAAAATGACGTGTGGAGCCGCGAGCGGATTGTGCACGTGTGGTCACCTGATGTAAACCGGCCCTAAACCTGAGTCAGAAACGGGATAATGATCGAATGCCCGTCAAGTCAACAAAAGCAACTTTGATTAGATTTGTTCTTAACTCGTATTTAGGGCCGGTCTGCATCAGGTGACGCCACGTGCGCAATCCGCTCCACACGTCATTTTAAACCCAGATCGACCAGTCTGTCTATAAACAGTTTGCCATTACATGTTCTAATAGACAGGCAGGTTACCAGTCTACTCATTACTACTTTCTGTTTCATTTGGCATTGTTTCATTTGGTATGATCTCTCGATATCCCTTCTGCAGTCGCCGTACTGTAGTGTACCCTTGCTTCCCAAACTCCGATCTACTCAGGAAACCTCCAACCAGTCGCGAATCTCAGCAGTGATGACAAGGCGGATTCATCAGCATATGAACCTCTATCATCACGACAAATGTCAAGAAGGAAGTCTTCAATAAAACAGAACCCATTACTTAGGCCCCGACGAATCCACATCAGGCACCTATTCACAATGTCGTCGAAAATAGGCTGCTGAGGACAATGTCCTTCCAGATTCGACACTCCCAAACCTGGTTTCTTCCCCTGGCGTAATCGCAGTTGACAAAACAAATTTCATCGAGGATATTGATTCAGAACCCCGTTACTGGTATAGGTTCCTCCGCCCAGAAGGCTGGGGGAAGTACTAAGTACCTTCCTTAAGATGCTCGTCGACTACTACGACAAGCGTCAATCAGAGGCGTATCGGGATACTTCTGGCCAGATAATTAACGGAAAATGGCCAACTCGTTATCACAGCACCCTGCTTGTTCTTCTTTTCGATTTCTCGCCCACCGAAGTGCCATGCTCGAACCAGGAATTGGAAACTCAAATCAATTCGACAATGAAGGAGACTTTGAAGCAACTTCTAGCTCGAAATACGTGCTTCCTCGGCAGCCCTGACGTTGGCGTCGTAATCAGAGACGATGCATCTGAGTCCCTCAAGAATGTGTAATCAATTTCATAGGCAATGTACCCCAGCACCGTGATCTGCGGCGATGACGGATCTTCCGGGACGGAGGGCGGTGTGGTTACTGGGACAGAGGGACAAACGTTCGATGCCAGCTGACGATCCGCGACAGAAAGGTGTGATCCGAACAAACCACCATAAGGTAGTGTTAATTTTTTGGGATAGCTTCCGAAGCAATGAAAGGCAACGGTACGGAACTACAGCAAGGCTCATGGCCCAGCCACACAGTACGCCTTGCCGGTTTGGAGGACATTGCAGACACCCGCGCCGTTCCAGGCCTCGAACTATGAACATACCATCAAAAAATATTCAGCAACGCATCATAGGACGCAACGCACCTGAGCCACCGTGATCCCAAAGTTGGCCGCAATCTGGTAGCAAAGCAGATCCGTCTCCGTATAGAAGTTTTTGCACCCCGCGACGACGCCAGTCGCCACATTCGTCGGCGTAGGAACCGAGGGTGCAGGCGTCGTGGTCGTCGGCCCCGCGATGCAGTACGCCAGCCCAGGCTCGAGGACGTTGCACACGTTCGAGCCGCCGTTCCATGATTGGAACTGCCGCCAAAATGTCAGTTAGATATTCGGGAGAGAGAAGTATGCCGTACCTGGCCAACGGTGATACCGTATTGGGTGGCGATCTGGTAACAGAGGAGGTTGGTCTCAGTGAAGAAAGATGTGCAGCCAGGGACAACACCGGGCGCGGCGTTGGCGGGCTGGGCGGCGACGCAGTACGCGAGGCCTGTCTCGAGGACGTTGCAGACGTTTGCACCGCCGTTCCACGCTTGGAACTGGAATAGTGTCAGTGCTATAGGTAGGATCGGGATGGGATAACGACGTACGTTGGCCACAGTGATGCCAAACCGCTCGGCGATCTCGTAGCAGAGCAAGTTCGTTTCGGTGAAGAAGGCTGTGCAACCAGTTACGACGCTGGGGGCGACGTTGGTGGGAGTGGGGACGGGCGACGAGCCGGTGGGGGTCGGGCGCGCAACGCAGTATGCAAGGCCGGTCTGAAGAATGTTGCAGACGTTTGCACCGCCGTTCCAGGCCTCGAACTGGACCGATTTGTGAGCGGATTTAATGACTTCAAGGTTGAGATACGTACATTCTCAAGGGTGATTCCAAACTGAGAAACGATCTGCCAGCACAGTAGGTTCGTTTCCGTGAAGAAGCCAGTGCAGCCGGACACGACACCAGGAGCGACGTTCGTGGGAGTGGCTGTTGCGGTCGGGACCATCGTCGTCGTCGTCGTCGGTGACGGGAAAACGGGGGCAGGTACGGCAGCAGATGGGTTCTTGAGAGCGCCAGTGCCCCACGGAATGTGGGCGCCATCTGGCTGTATGTTCTCGGACGGCGGCGTTGTTTGGCCAGTGGACGAGGCAATCGTGAAACGCGTCGTCCATTGGTAGTTCGGCGTGTGAGGGGATCTGAACTGGTAGAAATAAATGGCGGAGTTGGGCGTCACCTACAGAAGAGTCAGATGGAGATGAGAGGTGTTTGAAGAGGCGTAACTCACCTCTGGGCATATCCAGCTGAAAGATCCGTCAACAGTTCCGTCCCGGCCAGTAGCGACAGCTAGTGATGGAGTTCAGCACTAATACATACAAGAAACAAAACAGTGGATTACGCACTGGTGATGTGCACCATGTTAAAATTGTCTCCGGTCATCAGTTGGATGGTCATATCCTTCCAAGCTGTGGAAGAGGTCGTATCCCCTGCCCATCCAATCCGGCAGGTCGTGCCAGACCTATAAATACCACCTGCGGGCTCATTGGGGAAAACATCGGCGCGAGCAAGAAGCGCGAATGTGAGAAGTATCCAGAGGGAAGACGACAAAAACATTCAGTCAGTCGACAGGTAAGTAACGAGCGTGGGCGTAAGAGGGAGAGACTGTTAAGGAACTCGGATGAGGCGGTCATTTTGTACCGTGCGGCGTGGAGATTTCATCAGTTTCAAGGGCAAGAAAGAGCAGATGCAACATCAATATTCATCAATGGTGATGGCTGTACATTGGCGGCCCCGGCGGGCGCTTCACGTCTTTCGGATCTCGGATCTCCCGCGAACTTGGGCATGCCACGTGATACCGACTACTCTTGGTCAGAGTGCCGCCAGCCTCAGCTTGAACTAAGACCTTTCCACGTTAATATGAACTCTGCTGCCATTGTTCAGAGATGCACTCGAGGTTAGCTTTCGTTTCGTTTGGTATGATTCCTCGATATCCCTTCCCCGGACCTCGTACTGCGTCCTCGCTTCATGACGTGCCGTGTACTAAGGAGATCTTCAACCAGTCGCGAGGCTCGTCAGTGGTGACCAGACGGATCCATCAGAATAGGAGCATTTACTGGCACGATAGAGGTGTCAAGAATCTAGTTCTCAAACCCAAGGCCGAACCCATTGCCATCTACAAGGCTGCGATTTCGACTGCCAACCCAGCCCCCATAGTCCGACGGAAAAGAAAGGTTCAACCGCGTCTCGAATTCATCGGGGGGTCTCAAACAGTTTATAAAGTAGTCTCGAATAATTCCAAACGAGTAGGCCCCGTCGAATCCACATCATGCGCCCATTCACAATGTCTTCAAAAATAGGCAGTCGAGGACAGTGTTCTTCCAGATTCGACACTCCCAAACCTGGTTTCTTCCCCTGGCGTAATCGCAGTTGACAAAACAAAATTCATTGAGGATATTGATTCAGAACCCCGTTACTGGTATCGGTTCCTCCGTCCACAAGGCTGGGGGAAGTCGACCTTTCTCAAGATGCTCGCCGACTACTACGACATATGTCAATCCGAGACCTTTCTGCATACTTTTGGCCAGCTTCAAATTAGCAAGTGCCCAACTCGGTACCGTAACACTTTGCTTGTCATTCTTTTCGATTTTTCGGACATTGAAGTGCCATGTTCGACCGAGGAATTGGCAAGTCAAATCAATTCCACAATAAATAGAACTTTGAAGCGATTTTTGGCTCGAAATGCGTGCTTCCTCGGCAACCCTGACGCAGGCGGGTTAATCAAAGACGATGCATCCAAGTCTCTCAAGAATGTTTTCGTACGCTCCTTTTCGCTCACATCTTAAATTTTCAAGTTCATGCTTAGTAGGAACTGGTCAAGGACCAAAACCAGAACCTCTTCATTGGAGTGGACGACTATGATAAACCAGCACGGCCGTATATCTTGTCTCAACACACAACGGATCGCTCACAGTACAAAACTGTTGCCCATCTTTTTCGAACTCGGTTTTTCGACCTCGTGAAAGAGGCATATGATCAAGGTCTTGTACAAAAGTGCTGGGTTACTGGTGTCTTACCTGCGTTCACCGACGCTATGAACGGCGCTGCTTCGTTGACATTTTCGGGGGCATTAGAAGACGCATGTGGCCTCACAATCAACGAAATCGAAGCAATCACGACGGAGTATCTAGCCCATACCCATTCTGGTGACGAGATTAAAAGCCTGTTGTGGTACTTGGACTGGGAGTTCGCTGGGTACGGTCTTCCTAGGCCTCGCTATTCCTCGCATAAATTATCTCCTCCCGGCGACGTCTTTCTTCGTCTCAAAGCTTTCCGAACCAAGGATGAAGTTGCTACAGTTCCAGGCAGAGACAATATCGTACAAGTTATAGCTAACACTTTCAAGCAGACTTCGGATAACGCGGCGACCGCTATCGAGCATATTCTAAAGATTCTGTCTGCAGAAGGCACCTCCGGCCCCTCTGTGCGCTGTGTCTCCGGGCATAGTGTTTTGGAGCCACCTTGCGTTAAGGATGTCATGGATAGTTTTGGGCATCACCTATACTTCCTCGGGGCACTGGTGGTTGATGCCAATAAGGGTTCATTCCGTCCACCAAATCGCTCGATGGAATGCCTTGTACGTTTATTTTACCGTATCTCTTCTTCTTCGTCTATTCCGTAGCTTACATATGTGTCTTTTTTAAAGTTTGCCAATTGCCTTCGTGACTATTTGATGGACACCGATCCAAATCTGAGGAAGAAACTCGAAGAAGCAAACCACCGCGCCTTCTCCGATGCGATTGGCCCGCCAGCGTTCATTGACTTCCTAGAGCATGTTCTCCAAGCTCTCCCCACTTCCTGTGCACTCGGCAGAATGAATTCCAGGACTTTCAAGGCCATCGTCACGTCGTTCTTGTCACTGGACCCCAGGTGTATCGCAGGAGAATATTTCCCAGACATCACCCTCGTTCCAGGGCCCGCCGATGCGGCGTCATGTTCGTCATCAGGAGTCATGATAGAAAACATCAGCTTGGATGACCTGCAGGACCGGAGCCTCGATGCTCATCCGGATGACCTTTGGTTCGATACCGAGGAACGTAAGAGGATTCGGAAGGCGTTGGTCAACGAGTCCGAGAAGGAATTACTGCGAAGGTCATACTACGATCAGGAATCTATTATGAATTCAGGCTTGTGGTGTGAGACACCGGTGGAGATGATGGTGGAGGAATACTGTGAGAGGGTTAGTCATACACAGCCTTTTCCCCACAAGGAAGGCGACGGCGGACTGGACAGGTATGTATTAATGTGCATCGGTGGCACCCGAGTCATTGTGCAGAAGGCTGGGATAAAAACCTGGCGACCTTCGACGCTAGTGTAAGTTGCCTTCGGCTTACACGTCACTACAAAAAGCAGAGTAACTGACTGTTTATAAACCAGTTTCCGGAGAGTATACACATAAGCAGTGTGCGGGACGCGAAGCCTCCTTACTACTGATGGTTTCGATTCCTATCGTGTCGCCAGTTTCATGTATTGTGTTGTCATTTAGCAATCTATCTACGTGGTATTCTTGTTACATTCTACTCCTCTGATATACGTTCAAA
Source organism: Hypsizygus marmoreus (assembly GCA_013433165.1). Classification (NCBI taxonomy): domain Eukaryota; kingdom Fungi; phylum Basidiomycota; class Agaricomycetes; order Agaricales; family Lyophyllaceae; genus Hypsizygus; species Hypsizygus marmoreus. The sequence continues at coordinate 2,220,162 of CM024090.1, read as the reverse complement.
GAATTGCTTCAAAGTACTCGCCAAAACCTCCGGTAACGCCTCCACATTCCGGAGCACTACATAATACTCGAATGGGAAGGAATCCAAGTACTTCTGCAGTTGCAGCTCCATCCTTCCATCGACGTTCTTAAACTCCGCCTTATCCATCGTCAAAATAGACCCCTGGTGTGCACTCTGTTGACCCCCAGCAGAGCTCGTGACATTGCCCGTAGTGGTATGCAGTGAGTCGATGATAACGAATACAATCATCACTCTCTGTTCCTCTGCCTTTCGGAGCACCGTTCGAAGCCGCTCGTGGTCCTGGCACATCCCATCCGAGATGATAAATTCGAGCTGCCACAGGTCTGCCGCGGTAGCGGAGCTCATGGCACGACGTTCCCTTGCTCTCTCCAGCACCTTCAAACTCGTCTCCACAAGCGACAGAACATTCGTTGCCTTTTGGTTGAAATGGAATGCACTCATGACCTTCATGCCGGACTGATCCGTGAAGGGACCCTCGTCGAACCCATGCAGTAGATCGACGCTTTCACCGAATTTTGCGACGGCAATATCACCAGCCTCGAGGCGGCCGAGCGCCTTTGACACAAGCGCGAGCGTCTCATATGCAAGGTGCACCGAGTGTGACTCGGCCATGGACCGCGAGTCGTCGATGGCGATGAGGACCTGGTACTCCCGCTGACTTGGCCGAGTGCGGCGCAGCCAGATCTTGTCTTTGGTGTAGTCACTGGCGATGTACGAGATGATCTTCTTCATGTTCAGCCGCTTTCCGGTTCGGTAGTCGCCCTTGAGGCGTGTGGCGAGTGTTGGGTCTAGGATGAGCCGTAGCTGTTCGCACAGTGCATATGCGAGGTCGTGTGTTAGCGACTCGTAGAGACGCCAGATTCTCTCTGCCCCGGCGTCAGGAAATCCACGTGTCTGCCAGTCCCGTAGTTCGGCCTCAACGATCTGCTCCGTGGTTTCTTCCATGTCTACGTCGGGTTTGGAGGTGGAGGGATCAGAAGATAGAGCTGCTTGGTGTGTGGCAGGACGTGCAGTCTGTAAAATGGCGCCTTCGATATCATTGCGCTGCTCAGTGGAAGTTAGCTCTGCTTGTGAGGCTGGGTCACTGGATGGTCGCTCGTGGTCTTCGACATCAGGCGGTAAGTCCACATCCATGGGTGCTATGTCGCCATTTTGGTCACCTCCATCAATGAGTTTTAACTCATTGAGCTTCGCAACCTGTTCTTCTCCAGCTGGACCTAAGGCTTGCATGTCATGATCAGCATCGTCTGGTTGCAGGTATTCCATCTGGTCGGCAGTATCCGCAGCCCCGGCTTGGTCGCGTGGAGTGTCCCTTTGTTCTCCGTAGATGATGTCGTCGAACCGTTGGCGGATCTCCTTCAAGGCGTCACCTAGACTGCGCAAGGGATTTGTGGAAGACTGGCCGTCGGGTTGCGATGGCAGTTGCCCCTCCTGAGTACCAGTCGCTGCAGAGCCTGCAGCGTCTGAATCAGCATTTTGCGCTTCAGGTGGAGGCTTCCGCGTTTCAGGTGACCTATGGAAGTCGTGAGAATGCATAGAGCGAAGGGATTCAACTATTGCATACCCGTCCTGATCTATGGCTTTGTCTTGAGAAGCTGTATCCTTTCCTTCGATTCCTTCAGCGCTGCCTGCTTGACCTGTCGCAGCGCTTTCTCCGCCATCGGGATTTTGGACTTCCTCTGTCGGGGCCGTACCTTCGCCCGCAGAGACATCCGGCCGCGCGACAGCATCTTCCTTTGATGCATCTTCTTCGGGGTTTTCCCCGTCCAGGGCTGTCTCGTCGTCCGGGGATTCTTGTGCTTGGCTCGGTACTTCTGAGTCGTGTTCTTGATCAGGCTCTGGTATGTCTTCTGGTGGATGATCCTCCTGACCCCACTGATCTGGTGGAGAATCATCCGGACCAGTTTCTGGTTCGCCATTGTCCATCTGCTCCTCCAGGGAGTCGTCTTCTTCACCCACCATATCCTCTGGTAACTCCTCATCACCCAACTCCATATCATCCCCTTCAAGGTCTATGTTATCGGGGAGATCCAAAGTGTTCGCATCCTGAACGTAGTCCTCCATTGGCGCACCACTTGCGTTCGGACCTTCTCCATCTTCTTCCGGCTCCATAGGCTCATCCTCTCCATCTGCGGCCGTCTCTTCAGCGGATTCTTTCTTTTCCTCAGATTTTTTCTCTTTTGACTGGGACTTATCTTTCCCCTCCTTCGCTACTACCTCTGAGTCGCCAGACTTTTCCTCAGAACGGTCCTGATCCATCTTTTCCTCCTGTCTGTCGTCCTCCGGGCCTTTCTCATCACCCCACATCTTCTCATCAACGGCAGCCGGATCTGTTGGATCGAGATTTCCAAGCTGTTCCTCCGCGTCGACATCACTTTCATGATCAGAGCCCGCGTCATCTTGGGAGCCAGTATCAGGAACGTCCTCCAGCTCGCCACCGAAGTCTTCGTTCATCTCTATCGCATCAGCGTCACCCTTTTCATCCCTCGGTTCCTGGCCCTCAGCGTCATCCCCTTTCAAGCCCTCTACTTGACTCTCCTCCTCAATCTCTTTGCTGACATTGTCCATACCTGACCCTTGACCTAGACCGACTCCGTCAACAGTCTCGGATGCATCGCCACCTGCTTCCTTCTCGTCGGATTCAGGCGGCTGACAAAACCCTTGTGTCGCCAGTGTGTGCATCACGGAGCACAAGACGAAATCCAATTTGAACATAGCTTTAACCCATTGGCTATGATTAGCAAGCTGATCCTTAACCAGTCCCATGTAAACGTGAAGGAAGGGCAAAACGCGTTGAATGTTTGGCTGGAGACTTTCTGGATGGGCGACCATATGCTGCAGCACTTTGTCCAGGCTGGCCTTGATCGGGTCCAAGTTCAAGAGGTGCGTAAATTCGCGAACAATACGGTGATCTTGAAGAATGTACTGGTCATTTTCATCCTCTTGAGGCGTAGACGTGGTCTCTGGACATTTCCCTACCAGGCTCTGTACAGTCACGAGGAAGGCATTGATGAGGGTGTCGATAGTATCATCAGATGCAGTGATGTTGGTGTGAGGCGGAAGTGAAGGTGAAAGCTCTTGTGGATCGAGCCACTGTTCTACGGGACAGAACAGATAGCGTAGCTTTGGAGCGCTCTCCGCCCAACGTCGGAGGTTCGAAAGGATCTCAGAAACATGCCGACGAGCTTCGATGAGAGCTTCATGTTCATCTGGAATTTGTATCAGTATTAACGTTCGATTCACTCAGAAGGGGTGGTAGAATGTACTTTGAAGTAAAATTGGCATGGACGTCAACTTCATGTTCTCAAGGACGATGGCGAAGCGATCTCGCAAGACTGCAGTCGAAGTCTCGGTATCGCGAATCTCCTGCACCAGGAATTCAGGAACCTTAGATCTGGGTTCCATCACATTATGCTTTTCCACGCCGTCATTCAACTCGTGAAGCGCGCTGGAAAGTTTGCAAAGGGTGTTCTTTATGCTTGTAACGTGGTCGAGAATGTCAAAGCCGGAATGCAGAACCTGTGGACATGATGATAACATCTGCATACGAGCAGTCATCTGCTCGAGGTTTCGATATTTTTCCAATGAAGCTGTCAACCTTAGACTGACGTCAGGGCCAATACAATGTCAGAGAGAGCATAGAACATACCGAGAACGCAAGTCAATGCCTATCGAAAAGCCAGATTCTAGTAGTGTCACGCCTCTTTGAAGCTCACGAGTTGTAAGGTCTGAATGGTGATTTGAAACTGTCGAGCGGAGCGCTGGAAGAGACCCGCATAATTGAAGGAAATAATGCTCGCCCTTCTGTGTCGACATCGCAGGTTCAGCAACAGAAGGCATGATTGGTTGCTCTCGAAGCCAACGAGTATCTGCATTCTGGCGAAGCACTTCTGGTTTGATGTTTACCGCAAAACCAGCATGTTTCAACTCCTTCAGAAGGTCACTCCATGCCTTTCGCTTTCGCACCAGTAGCGCCTTTCGCTGTTTGCCTCGTTTTTCCGCGGGCAGGTCACTGGGAAGGGAGATGGCAGCAAGTTCCTTCGTCATGACAATGATGTCCACTGCTAAGTGATCTACAATGTGGGCAGACTTCGCATGGATGAAGGATCGGATTCGACCAGTGATGAGTGAGTCGAATTTCGTGAGCGTCCTACTCAGATTGAGAAGGTGGTTCGAAGATGACGTCCCTGCTTCAGTTTCCGGAAGCGAAGATTGAAAAATACCGGAAGCTGCAGGCACGTTTTGCAGATGCAGATGCTTTGTTTCAGCAACATCGGCTTGTTGTGGGTGAAGATGGTCCAGGATAGGTTGGCGGAGGACATCACGGAATTTACGAATAATCTTGTACAGTTGATGGTGGGTACGCTGAGCGCTTGCCTTGAGTGCCTGGACATTGATATCTTTCCAGCTGGCCAGTTTGATGAAACCTCGAATCTCCTTCTCCAGTATAGTCCGTTGGTCTGAGAGGTGGGAAGATATTTTTTGGGAGAACAATGCATAGTAGCCCCCTGTTGAATTCAAAATACGCCGGATGCGATTCAAGGTGGTCCACTGATAACCTGATTTGCAGGAGGAGAGATGGTGAATGTATGCTTCGAAACTTTGTAGGAGCCCCATCCGTGCGTGGAATTCACCAAGGGGGCTGGTCCGAATGAAGTCGTCAAGGAGTGGAATCAGGGAGTCAAGGTATTGTTCCAGGCCTTCCAAGCTCCCATTCTCCTCTCGATCTCGCGCATCAAGCGGTCCTCGAAGGGTGGCATCGTACAGCCTGAACCACCACTCGGATACTCCTTGTTCGAATGTAGTGGACTGCGACTCCAATAGAACCTGCCAGCAAGCCAGCTCCAGGCGACGCCACTCTACAATCAACTCAATCAAACTCTGTTGGTTCAACTTGAGGGTGTTTTCGCGGTTAGCGTAGATTTCCCAGTCTTCAGTTTGTAAGAGTAGTTGTTCTAGAGCAGATAGAATTTTCGCCACCGGACTGTGAAGGTCAAGGCCAAGGACAACATCGCAGCGACTCCTCAGATGTTGCAGGACCATCTGATCCGGCCAATCGTTTATGATATCTTCCAGTCGATCCTTGAGGGCAGATACCACAAGGGCGGCTTTCTTCACCTCGAGAACGTTCGCGTCTGTGTAGAAGTTATATGCGTTTTCACCGGCCATTGGTGCAGCCTCCAACTTCACGATTCGATCGTAGAGAAGCGAGAACTGGAGAGCGATGCTTTCATTGTCCAGAGTATCAGGGAGAGATAGCGAATTTGAAGACAACAACGACATCAGGGCCGAGTTCCGGATTTCCTTAAAGCTGGTGACGCTGGCTGAAACGCTGGCTCCTCCCGATAGGGATTTGTGAATCGCAACAAACAAAGCCATCTCTGAACGAGGTACGAGGAGCGGAGTATGGGATGGCTTTTGAACTGATGTGGTCTGAGCGTCGGGATCTAAGGCATTCTCGAAGGATGGGAAGAGAGACAAAAATTCCTGCTCTTCCATCTGCGCTTCACCAATGTCATCATGGTCCTCATTCTTGTGTCGATATAATGAGTTGGCTGCGAGGTCTGCTTCGCTTTCTTTAGCGCGATCGATAAGCCAAAGCCGAAGAGCTTGCCCGTTCGCCAGCTCGAGAGTGTCTGTTTGTAAGCGAGTGCTGACACCAATGGATCTTTCCATTGCAATCGCCGACACAGTGAGAAGCAAACGACTGAATGGAGTGATGGCGGACGGTGCCTTCCCGGAATCTTGGTATAGCCCTGCAGAACTGCGCACAGATGGAAATGCCACTAATGCTGACGCAGTATGTGACGCCAAGACTGTGTCAGAAGTGTGGAGTTTAGAAATGGTGGAATGCGCAACGAGTCTCAACCCCATGCGGAGATGAAGAACGGCGAGCTTGATTGGGGTGTTGAGATCTGAATATTCCATATAGACTGTATCCATCCGTTGACAAAACCCTGCAATCGATTGCTGAATGAGTCTCTCGCGCGCCAATGCGTTCTCGTCTCCAGATTCCAGACGAGCCAGAAGCTCCTCAGTTTTTGCTGGCGACAATACGTGTTTCTGGAATTGCGAAACTTCCGACCAAAACATATGTAGGCGAGAGACGTCATTTCTAATAGGAAGAGGTGGGGCGCTGCGAAACCTTTGAGTAACACTTGACAAGAGTGTCTCGAGATGATCGAGGAGTTCGTTCCGAGTATTGCCAGTAGTTAGCTCTTCTAGTTTCCGATGGAGCCTAATTTGTGACAAGAGTGTCTCCTCCTCCTGACTCAACCGTTCTGTGGTGCAATTTTGGATGGCGGCAGGATCAACGGGAGTGTCTGGTATGAAAAGTTCCAAGATTAGGTTGCCAACCGCAATCCAACAAAAGCCCAGATCCGTGATTGTGCATTCTCGAGAACTCGTTTCTTGGAAACGTTGAATTGAAGGACGCAGGTGTGTTTGGATTGCACGTTTGAAGGGGGCACTGGTTGAGAGTTCCAAATGGGTTAAAAGCGTGTTCATCCCATCCGATATACCCGCTTCTGGGTGCGATATCACGCCTCGAATGAGCTCGTAATGATCCACAGGGAAGGAAGATGCAAAGGAGGCAGTGATCTGTCGGAATACATATTCAGATTGCTGCCAAATATCATAATTGAAGAAAACTAACCAATACAATCGATTGGCGGAGGAAGCTGGCAAGTTTTCTGACGCGGTCGGTGGTCTGCTCGCATTGTAGGAGTACTAATCGTAAATGGCGGTGTATTTCTTCGTCGTAGTCTTCCACGGAGCACAGAGGATTCTGAGTCCAGTCACTGCAGCACGTTAGGCATTTGAACCAATGTAAAGAATAGTCAAATAGTCATACCAGGCGCCAATCGTACGTATGAGTTGTATTGGCTGAAGAAGAATCGAGGGTCCATTGAAGATCTAACACAGAGTCAATTTCAAGCAGCTAGGGGAAAAGACACAGTCCTACATCATCTGTGTTCCATAAGCCATCCAGCCATTGTATTTGCATTTGAGCGATGATTGGAATGGTATCTACGAAAGGGTCAATGGAAGCGTGCTACGGAGTTTAAATGCTACGTACCCTTTTTAGCTTGGATGCTCCAAATGAGATGCTGGTACGATACCATCCGAAGCATGGGTCCGCGAGTCCTACAAGACAGATGAATGATCTCTTGTACTCGACCAACAGCGACCTGGAAGGCTGTAAGTATGGTATTTCACTTAACTTTCAGTACAGCTTACTTCTGGGTCAAAGAGAGCAAGAAATATTTCAAGTTCAGAAATAATCAATGAGGGATCAACGTTTAAATCTTTCTGTTCTTGTGTGTGATGTTTCATCAAGTACTGAAACAAGTTAGAATAGGTGTTACTCAAGAGTGCTGTCATAGTACTTACAGATTCCAGATCCGATTTGAGATCAAGCAACGCTGTCTCGGCGCTACCAGAGAGATTGACAGGAATGGTCTTTAACGACATTAAATCAAATGCCTGTCGTCGAATCCCTGTTTGATTTTAGTATTGGAACAGTAGAGGATGTTGTGCACCAACTCACTTGGTGCCTCTTTCCCATTCAAACAAGCACTATAAGCATCGATATTTTCCAATCCAGAAATCGTTGGGGGTCGTTCAACGAAAAGGTTCGACCAAATCTCAATCATTCCAAGACCAGACGAAAGTGAGACTGCGTTTTGAAGGCCTTGAATTTGGGTCACAATCGTGGCGAAGGAAGAGGAGGAATTCTCGATTGCCTCAGCGATCCACCGGCAGATGGCTTGGAGTGCCGAAAAATCAATCGAGCCGGCTCCAAGGGCCTTATGAAGATATCGACTGTAGTTCAATAGTTTCGATGCTATGGTGAGGTCTCCCTGAAAGATGGTGAGCAATTATTCTTACGGGTAAGGACATGTGTAAATTCACCAATCTAGAAACCTGCTCAGTCGTCGACAGAGCATCAAGAACGGTACGGCCGACTGAATGGATTGCTGTTAGAACCGACATAATCGCCTCAATGGTCTTGGTCCTCTTGAGGTCTTGTTGAAAAAGGCTTTTGCCCTGGGAGTCTATCTGCTCCCTGTCTTCGTCGTCAACGAAAAGCGCAACGGCGAGGTCCAATGCCCGAACGAGTGTATGATGTGCAGAAGGAGTATCAAATTCAAGGTTTTTATCGATGCAAGATGGAGCATTTAGGTAAAAATCCATGGGCTATATTCGTATGTTCGAAGTATACATGCAAATAACAGGACATCAACATGGTAGTCCTCAACAAAAATGGAGTTAGCTGACCTGAGTAAGTACAAAGTCTGGAGGTAGCGCCAATGATAGAGCGTACATTTTGCGAAAGCGAGTAAGAATTGCTGTGAGAGGACGACCAGGTAATTTGTTAATGAGGTTCTGGATGCGGCTGAAACTCGGGTCCAAACTCGGGGATGTGCTTGCGAGATATCTGGCAAGGTATGGAATGTAGGCGGGTACCATCGTTCGAGCAAGGAAGGCAAGGTGCGCGTCCGTCATCCTGGTATCCCCAACAGAAGTTAGAATCGATGGTGCTTGATCAACCAATGTCGAAAGGCCAGACTCTTGATCCAAAGCTCGGCCGGAAGAAGATAGAATGAGAGAAGCTTTTCCGGCTTGAGACAGCAGGCCTCGGCGGACGGCATCAAACAGAAAAGGTCGATGTTGTGGATCACAGTGCGTTCCTGTAGAGCGTGGTAGCCGCTGGAAGTCCGAAATGATGCTCCAGTCGTCCGCAATGGGTGTGGCAATGAGTGAGATTTCAATTCCTCGGTTTCGCATGGCTCGCGAGAGTTCCCCGTACTGAGGGTCGACAGTCATAAAGAGTCGGAAATTTGGGTGTGGCCTCAGAACCTGCACCTTACCATCCACATAACCACGCTCACTGAGGGTCAGGAACCCATCCTGTTCGCACAAGGAGTTAAGGCGATCCAGGACAGAAGGATTACAAAGGTTGGCGCCATCCATGAGTAGCCAATGACCGAGCTTCATGGCCTGAACCAAGGGTCCATCAACCCACTCAAAGCGACCAGCAGTGTCGGGCATTGAGAGTAGGTCGTGCATCTTACCTAATGTTGTCATCTCCAGTTGAGACTGAGGAAAGCTGGCCAGTAGTTCGGACGCCGCTCGAAGGAGTGGTTCAATAGAAGTGGCCGAGGACCGAGCCTTGCGTAAACTGTGGATGTGATCTTGAGAAATTTTTGAGCCAGGTGTTGAACGGAGGTAGTTATCCAAAAGAAAGAGCGTGTCATCAATCAAAGCCAAGGCGCGTCCCCGGAAATCTGCTTGCTCGAAGCTTCCCAGAATGTCCATTGTATCGGTGGCGCTGTTCATGGAAATTTCCTGAAGTGTGTTCCCTGTGAAATGTGCCAATACTCTCACCACGTCGGTCTTTCCGCTATTTCTCTGCCCGGTTAAGATCGCTAGCCAAGCTTGCGACACACAATGACCAATAGATTCCAACGCGGGTAGTTGCATTTTGAGTATGCGTCCTGCTGGAAATAAGGCGACCCAGTTTTTCCGTTGAGTTAGGAAGTGGCCGACTTGAAGGTGGGAAGACGAAAGTGTGATATGGGGGGAATCATCCCATGACTTTGTAGAGGCTAGGAAGACTTGGTCAAACAGCAGTCGGGCCTGGTTACGATCTTCCTCGGAGCGGAACCGATGCAGGTAAACGGTGCGAAGGTGCTCAGTGGGGTGGAGGGGTTGACCAGGAGTACGAAGAAGTGCTCCCCAGCGAATCACGTCTCGGAGATTGAATTCCCATGGACTGCCCTCACGAGCAAACTTACGCTGGATGCCAACAGCTTCGTGAAGGCTCATGTTATAGGAAATCATGGACTGAACAATTGTTTCGTCGAAGTCCGGAAATATATGCCGACAAACCATCAGGAGGTCGCCAGGCGTTAGCTCTTCGACATAGACCTTCGTAAACCGATTCACGAAAGATTTAGGAAGGCCCTTTCGCCCGCCACCCTGATTGAGAGGATTCTGAGCAGCGAATATTCGGAAGGAGGGATGCCGAATAAATGATCGCCCCAGTTCAGGGATGTAGACTGCTCCACGATGGTCCAAGACGGCATTGAGTCCTTCAAGAACAGCCTGCGGCGCAAGGTTCATCTCATCCAGAAGAACCCAATGTCCTTCTTGCAGCGCCTTCAGAAACTCGGCATCTTTCCAAGCAAACTCCCCTGCCCCTCCACCTTCTACGGGTAGGTCAGACCCAAACAGATCGATAAGGTCCGTCTGGTCTGATAAATTGATACGACATAACTCGTGACCAGAGATGTTGGCAAGGGCTGTGACCAAGCTTGTTTTCCCTACTCCTGGACTTCCTTCGAGAAGGATGGGCTTGGGTACTTGGCAAGCTCTAACGACCCGCATGGCATTATCCAGAGTAGTCGGTGCCTGTAGATTAAAAGTATGTGTCGCCGATTCCTTCGGTCCTCTCGGAATAGTGAAAGATCCAATTTGGATGGACGTCGAAGCATCATGAGAGGGGATGAATGTGAACAACGAATCGCGGTCGGAAAGGGGTACGATGTCCATAAGCTTCGATAGAGCATCGTCTTTAAGTTGCTGAAGTCCCTCTCTTGAGTATGACGATAATTGTGGAAGCGAAGCAAGACCGTCGAGGAAGGTCATATGTGCAGCATGGTGCTGAATGATTGTCATAAGCCAAAAACTGATTGAAATATTATTCAGTCGACTTACAAAGATTTCATTAGGAGGTATGCAATCTGGGCTTTCAGGATGATAAGCTGAATTTGTGAAGACGACCCAGGCCTAGAGAGTGGGAATATCAGTCAAGGAAATGAAGATGAGAGATTGATCGTACCAAGATATCTCGCAGACTCATCAACGAATGATCACCCACTCGATCACAGAGCCATTCCGTAAACTCCAGAACCCCAGTTGTGTAACGCTGGAGGTCATTGCACTTCCACAAACTGCCGACAATGAGCTCCAAATCATGGCGATCCTCTACGCGAGGAACCCAGATCTCCGTGAAACGATTTCGCAATGCAGGTGACAGCTCCTTTTTCCCATAGTCGCCACCCGGATTCATAGTCGCGACGAGCTTGAAATTGGCATCGGCTCGAATGGCTGGGTGGGCTTGGTCATCGCCGCCACCTTTTTCAGCAAGGACAATCGACCTCCCTGGCTCAAGAACACTGTTGAGTCGTTCGAGAACCGAATCATCCGCAAGAGAGATTTCGTCAAGTAGAAAAACATCCCCATTACGCATAGCTTCAACGAGCGGTCCGTCATGCCATTCGAAGATGGACTGAAGCTGTGAGAGCTTCTTTTGTACGTGTCGGATGCGGGATTGATGACCTGGAAGGAAATGAGTGTTGGATTTGAGAGCTTGAATGAGAACGGCAGGAAGATCATCAAATGAACTGGGTAGGTCATGAACACCGATGTCTCGCAGCATCTCGATGGCTTCGCGCAGAACATCAGCCTCCCTCGTAGAACGATTTCGAACAGGACGAAGTCCGCCAATAAGATCTGCCGTCTCCGTGTTTTGATGACAATTCAAACCATGGAGCCGTTGGGAGGTGGCATCGGCGAAGACTTGGCATACAGATGTTTTCCCTGAACCAGTTTCGCCGACAAGGAGAACAGGTTCGTTGAATCGCAAAGCTCGAGAAACCAACACGAAAAGCCTCTGCATCGCGCTGGTCCAGATGACGTCGGACGTTGTGGGAAGGGGGCATCCGAGGAACGACGCCATGTCGAGATTGGGATTATGGATGTTGTAAATGGCAGCCTCGTCGATTTTGACGTTCATGATAGATTCGATCACTTCCTTCACAGCGACCTTGTCATCGTCACGCCGAGCACGTTCCGCCAGCAGCATATAGCCATTCTCTGCCAGCTCTTGGTATCCCACAGCATCTCGCCCAGCCCACCGGAAGAGATCGCGCAACGTTGCGAATCCTTGTTTGCTCTCGAAAACGCGACTCGACTGACGCCTCTTCTGGAGCTCGTGGAAAACGCTGACGATGCGTTTCCCGTATGAGGGCGCAATTCGGCACCGCTGGCAGAGAATCGTTTCAAGCTCGACCTGAGGCACATCTTCGAAGTGGACCTCAAGGAAGCGGTTGCGGAAGGCTCGAGAGAGGACCTTTCTGCCTGCGTATAAACCAGGAGGATTCTGCGTAGCAAAGAGCATGAAATGGGGATGGGGTTTGACGACCTCCTGCGTTTCTGGAATAACGAGTTCACGGTTATCATCGAGCAAACGATTCAGTGCTTCCAGAACGTCTGTTGGAGCCAAGTTTAGTTCGTCGAGGACGATCCAATCGCCATCTCGAAGCGCGCGAACCAAAAGTCCATCTTTAAAAACGAGCTTGCCCGTCTGCGGGTCCGACACGTACGAGCCGATGTATTCTTGGATATCGGTGTGCTCATGGTTGTTTATACGGATGAACTGATGGCCGGTCCGCTTTGCGAGATACTCGACAGAACTTGTCTTGCCGCTGGACGTTGGGCCTTCAATGAGGATGGGGAATCGTCGAGTAAGAATGATCCTCGCTAGGTCAATGAGTTTGGTTTCAACGGAAGGGGTCATGATGTAGTCTTCTACGGGATCCTCAGGTATTGGTCCCCTCTCGATGTAGAACGGTCCAAATTTGACGAATTCATCGACGGACCGCGTGTGAGGGACTTGGGGCTCTTTTGTCAGCATCGATCGAGGGTTTCGCACGCCAGCAAGGAGATGCTTTTGTGCGAGAGCCGTGACAAGCTCTGCGCTGGCCACATCCAAGACCATTGTGAATGCCATCAGGCAACCTTCCCATATCGCCCGCCGAAGGCCAAACATACTCGCGGTGTCAGACGCAAATGTGAGTGCACGGGCAAGCGTACGCATGCTGTAATGTGGTCGGTGGTTTGACCCGTCTGCGATCTGCCGCTTCTCGGCCAAGTCCTTCACCGCGGCATAGAATTCGGCGACATTCATGATAGCCCCCTTGTCGCCCACAGCATTCGCACCAATGTACTGACTCACAATGCTGAGGAGTGTTTCCTTATCTGCGTCTGGAGGAGGAACGTCGATTTCGGTGAAGCGTGAACGGATATTCGGAGGGAGGTCTTTTTTCCCAACGTCAGTTGCGGGGTTCATGCAGGCGAATAAGCGGAAATCAGGATGGCGTGGGACGGGTTCTAGTGAGCCTTGTTCTGTGAGGGTGATGGACGCGGTGGGACCATGAAGCAAGCCAGATATGCATTCCAATGTTTCTGGGCTTGCTAAATTGATCTCGTCAAGCAAGACCCTGCATACTATTCAGCACATTGAAACTGATTTGGACGGGCTTGACTTACCAATCGCCAGACCGCAAAGCCTTTACCAGTGGACCCTCAACGAAGCCAAAAGCAAACTTCCCTTTGCCGTGCACATGTTGAACCTCGAACTCTTCGACATCACGCACAAACACTGCCCAGCTGTCGTCTGACACCTTGAAGCCAGTCTGATCAACCTTCCGTCGTTTCCTAGGTGTCTCGGCCTCCATCTCACGCGCCATCTCCTTATTCTCCTTACTAAAAGCACGACGTCAAATGTGATCTGACTTTCATTGAAAAAATGAACACACCTCGAATCAGTCACTCCCTTAGCCTGTATCCGATCCCTTGCCAGCCTACTACTCTCCTTCCACAATCCGACAGCCCTCTTCCACTTCCCCTCCGCAACAGCCTTCCTCACCTCCACCTCAAACTTCTCATTCTTCCTCCGACTAAACGTGCCGCCAAACAGATCCAAAAACCTCTGCTGCAGAGCGGCACCCGGTATCCGTGCATCCACAGGTTTGAACCCACCGAGAAGGTCAGAAGATTCTGTCTGATGCGACAAGTTCAACGAGATCAGCGGCCGTCGCAAGCGTGATGCCAGATATGTTACGACGCTCGTCTTACCCGTGCCCGTCTCACCTGTCAGCAGGACTGGCTCTGACAAGGACACCGCGGTAGCTATTCTCGACAACAACAACACGGCAGGCCGATGCATTGCGAATGGCCGCATCACGGGCGGGGCTATCTCCATCTTGGTCGTCCGGGCAGGAAGGTGCGTGCGTCCAATATGTACACCAATGACAGACCCGTTGACATCCTTCTCGAGGTCGAAATCCGGTATCCGTCCATTGAGAACCCAAGCACGTCGGTCAGGCTCCAACCCAAGATGTTCAGCGATGACGGATGCAATGGCCTCTGTATGTGAGCGGGACGAAGCTGTGAGAGTTCCTGCACCGAAGAAGATGTCGCGGGCCTCGAGATACATGTCTTCGCGTAGTGTTGGGTTTGGTAAAATGGAGGCAAGAGATGTATAAGTGCCTAACTCATCAGAGTCGACATCCATGGATTGGTAAGACGAGGGGAGGAGCCTCTGGACGCGAGTACAGAACTTCTCGAGCTCGCGCAAACCAATTTCGCGGGAGGAAGCGGCAGGCGCAACAGCTTTCGCAGTTTCCCACAGGCGGACGAGGGCCAGCGTCGCACTACCGGCAAGACGAGGAAACCGTGAATCGAGAATGGTCTGTAGTTCTGTCGGCGACGGAGCAGGAATGACCACCTCATGGAACTTATGAGCGCCGAAGAATACCGGAGATGGAAATGTGGCCGTCCGCGATGGGAGTGTCGACCTCGTCGCGAACAGAGAGAAGTTGTCGTGTGCAACAACGCGTCCGCGACTCGGGATTTGGAGAGACGCACGGCCGCCAACCCATTTGCCCAGCCTTAGAGACTCGACGAGGGGCTTGATGACGCCAAGCACTTCACTACTACCTCGGTCAATGTCCTCGAATACAACCCACTTGCCCTCGCGCATGGACCGAACGAGGACGCCCTCTTTCCACTCAAATGTTCCTGGCTGAGTCGGTGAGGATGCATATGACCCAAGCAAGGCGCGGGGATCCAAGGATGTGTCAGCCAAGTGGATAGTTATGATTTGATTTTTGACACCGGGATGGAGAAGCTCAGCAAGGTGAGAGAGGAAAAGGGATTTCCCAGACGAGGGAGGCGAGGTGAGGAGGGTAGGAAGACGAAGGGATAGGTGGATAGCGAGGGACTGGAGTGCCCGCACCGTCGTGGGAGTAGAGATGAGGGGTGATGTAGAGGTGTGGGGATAACCAGAAGCTCGAAGAAGGAAGATGCCGTGGACATTCACAACATGAGGGCTGAAAACATGTAAGTAAAGGAGTTCATCGAGATAGAACAAGGAGCTTACCTGAGGTCAGACGAGCGAATAGGTGAGAATATTTCCCCTTCTTCGACAAGATAGTAGTCGTGTGATTTTTTGACGATTTCCTCTCGAGCATCCTGGACGCGGCGCAGCTCCAGCACAGGCATAATCCATCCATCCACCTCCGTTCTCGTTCCGTCCAACTCCTGTCCGAATTCCATCTGGCAATCTACTCCACATGTCTCTCCAAGAACCTCCCGTTCCATGACTTCCCGCTCTGCCTCGCCCATACCGCTCTGAAGTGCATAACAACGTATCGCAAGGAGCCTTACACCATTGTCGAGATGAGGGGTCCATATAAGGTTTGACAAGGGGGATAGTGGCCAGAACAGAAGGTGCGGAAGCTCGCGATTAGCACGCAGTATTCGATAGTGGGCCAGTAGAAGTCGCTGAATACGCGAAACATCGATGATAAGAAGGGATGGACTAGTGGTGATGAAAGCAAGTGGTCCCTCTGAAAAAGTGGGAGTGTTGAGTATCCGATATAATATCCTAAAAATTACTCAGCCATAAATAAAAATCTGGGACGAGGAATGAAATCTTGACATACGGGAACAACTCTTCATGGACCTCGATCAAAAGACACAACGCTACTAGTTGTTCTTCAGTATTTTGTTCATCGCCTAACCACCGGGCGCAAAGATCGAAGAGGATGGGTCGAAAGAGCGCGGCGATAGTCAAGGTGAAAGCCGGTTGGGCGAGAAGCCCGGACAAGATCGTCAACAGTTCAGAAGTGGATGAAGCATTAAGTAAATCGTTTGAATGCCGTGATGAGGGGGGAATCGTAGATAGGAGTGTCCTCGTTTGTCGCCTTAGGTTGATGGACAGTGGGTCATGAATATCACTGATAGTTGCCATATTTTGAAGTCTAAATGGTCATGAGATAAATTTTGGTGAAGCTAGGAAAAACGTAAGCCTTAGCTGTACAGTAAGCAAGACAGAAATTAATACCTTATAGAGAGCAAACGACCCGTGAAGCAGAACGAGGAGGCAGTTCCAGGCAGCTGAGTTTAGAGACCAAAAATATTTTTCATCCTCACGTGAAGGGCGTCGGCGTTGTTTGTTCTGGCTTGTTCAGGATGACGCTGCCAAGCTACAGCCAAATACATTGGATTGGACCGCCAACTTACATTGCTTTCATTGTCGTTGTCAAGACCGATCGTGGCGACGAGCGCAATATGGCTCGTGGCAGCTGGCTATGCGGAGAAAGCATAGAGTGGAAGAAGTGGGGCCCAGCTCGACCTGACAAAAATCATGCGTGTTCACCACCTGTTCACTCGAACTAGTTGAGCAGATTTTGTTCACGGTTGCCTATGCCGCTCTTCTTCCACAACCATCACGCGATTAATATCCCCATGACTGCGATACCCAGCATGTCAGTCGAACCAGGAATATGTGGATCCAGCTGGGGGTACCTAGGCGTGGATGAAGGTCAGCCATCATATGGCTGAGAAGCATATGGAACTGGAACGGTCCATCCGTGCATCATCTGCTGAGACACGTCGGCTACCGCTAGCCTACCTTTGATTTCTCCACCATAAAAGCTCGGGAGTGTGATCACGGTCATTAAGATGCTGCCTCTCGTTGCCCTCTCTCTGCTGTTGGCCGCCACACCATCCATCGCTGTCTGGCCAGCGCCACGACAGTACTCCACGGGCACCACACCGCTTCGACTCTCTTCGTCGTTCTCCATCAAATTCGCAGGCATTGAGCATGCTCCTCGAGATCTCGTAGATGCCGTCGCGCGCACAACATCATATCTGCGCACAGACAAGCTCCAAGCGCTTGTTCCGGATCGCGGCGCGTCATCAGCCAGAGCCATTCGGGCCGCAAAGTCTCTCAGCTCACTCACCTTGAGCCTTTCCACGAAAGGAAAAGTCAGAAGCATTTCTGAAGAGGCTGTTGTGGATGTTGAGTCACGGATCGAGGGTTACACGCTTACAGTCCCGGCAGACGGCTCGGGCGCGTCACTGAAGGCGAATTCTACCTTGGGTCTGTTCCGTGGCCTGACCACGTTCGGTCAGCTCTGGTATGACTGGGAAGGCACCACATACACCCTTCAAGCGCCATTCGACATCAGCGACTCTCCTGTTTATGTGAGTTACGCTCTCCCTCCACCCATGATATGTCATCTAAATCCAGTTCAGCCTTACCGTGGATTCATGCTGGATACTGCCAGGAACTAGTAAGTGTTTACGTAGTTCAGTCTGACAGCTTTTCTTACTCTATGCTGCAGCTTCCCTGTGTCGGATATCAAACGTACTCTGGATGCCATGAGCTGGGTCAAAGTGCGTCCATCATCCTGGTCTTAGAAGTTCAATTTACGCATTATTTTAGATTAACACCTTGCACTGGCATGTTGTCGACTCCCAATCCTTCCCCCTGGTTGTCCCAGGGTTCACCGAGCTGTCCGCCAAGGGAGCCTACTCTGCCAGACAAGTCTATACTCCCAGTGACGTTAAAGAGATCGTCCAATATGCGGCTGCGGTACGTTCTTGAAGGATCCTTCCATCCGTACACCATCCTTACACATAATTTGCATCAGCGCGGCATCGACGTACTGGCAGAAATTGATACACCAGGACATACATCGATCATCGCAAAATCTCATCCTGAGCACATTGCATGCTTCGAGGCTGCTCCTTGGACTCAATTCGCCAACGGTATGCGCGGTTTTCCCATCCTTTGGACACCATCTTACACATGCATGCCCTACAGAACCACCTGCAGGACAACTCCGGCTTGCTTCTTCGGCAACAACAAACTTCACAGCCTCGCTCCTCAAATCTGCTGCTTCGCTCTTCCTTTCCAAATTCTTCAGTACTGGCGGTGATGAGATCAATGCCAACTGCTATGCAAATGATGCCCCCACTCAGGCTGACCTTGGTGAGCCAGGCTTGGATCTTCATTGTTATCATGCAGCTGACATCGGGTTTCTTCAGCTGCACAAGGGAAAACATTGGAACAAGCCCTGGATACCTTCACACAGGTCACACATCGTGCTTTGAAGGATGCAGGAAAGAGGGCTGTTGTCTGGGAAGGTTTGTTCTTCCAGGCTCGTCAACAATTACATACTGACCTTCCTTTCATCAGAGATGGTCTTGGATCATCCTGTGACGCTTGCAAATGATACTGTCGTCATGTACGCGCCCTTCCTCCTCTCCCCCTACCCTAATCTTTTGCTGACTTTGTTGACCACTCAATCTATCATACAGGGTTTGGATCTCCTCTGAACATGTGGCAGCCGTCGCCCAGAAAGGCTACAAGCTCGTTCACGCCGCGTCGGACTACTTCTACCTCGACTGTGGAGGTGGAGGCTGGGTTGGTAACAACATCAATGGAAATAGCTGGTGTGATCCCTTCAAGACCTGGCAAAAGGTAACTCTCCTTCCGTGTTCCACCTTCGATCCCCTTTCTCATCAACCTCGACGCATACAGTCATATTCCTTCAATCCGACCGCCAACTTGACCGCCGAGCAAAGCAAGCTGGTTCTCGGCGGTATGTCCTACGGCCTCACTACATCTTCTCAATGCTGACTTGATGATTTCTTGTGTGAACCATCACACAGGCCAACAGCTTCTCTGGACCGAACAGTCAGGCCCATCCAACCTGGACCCTATCGCATGGCCACGCGCCGCATCGTCCGCTGAAGTTCGTTTATCTCACCCCCTCTCAATGTGTGATTCATCTCACCTCGATTCGTTACGCAGCTGTTCTGGTCCGGACCGGGTGGTGACGTCTCCAAGGCGCTTCCACGGCTGCATGACGTAGCTTTCCGCTTCGTGCAGCGTGGTGTCAATGCTATCCCATTGCAGCCGCTGTGGTGTGCCCTGCGGCCTGGCGCGTGTGATCTGGATGCATGATAGGGACAAAGCACTGGGCAGGTGTTTTGGTCTGACGGGATGTGATTTTTGGTTGTTTCTTAATGATATCTATGGTACAAGCATGCCAATGTGTGAACCTTAGAGACCTCCAGAACATAGCTGGGGCAACAAAACCCAAATAAGTGGTGCGCGTTGTTGTTGGTCGGCAATTTTGGATTCTGTATGCACGGTGGCGACTCAGCTATAGACGCAGTTCAAACAGTACGAAAGCACATAGTTGTAACGCATATCACATTTCAAGTTTAGCAGGTGGCTTCACAGCGAGGCGATGGCCACAGTTCCTCCGTCACTTTTCTGGAGCATGCATTCAAACAATTTAGGGAATTCACTCAAGACTTGGGTCCTCGAAAATATTTACATGAGAGGTTTACATCGATGGCTGGTGCTTGAGCTTCTACGCAAGAAGCTGGGTTCTGATCCAAATTCTGTCGCCAGATTCTTCAGTACAGAAAGGATCCCCAGCTCAATTGCACAGCTACTAACTCGTCCCACATGCTCTGAAATCGCATGTTTGTTCCTCTTATTCATTGGCAGCAAAAGCGAGTTTCCCTGATAGACTTGTGGAGACCTTGGCGCCTGTTGAGTTGTTACGCAATGCAGACGCAGATTGAAAAGTATGCAGAAGCTAAACCTTTTGAGTCATGGTTGGATTGAGTATCTGCTTTTATGGATTCAACTAGCGGAATGATCATCTATAATCCATTGTTGTTTCTATCACGGGATGGTCGACGAATTCTGTTTTCGTTCCTCTTGCACAGATGTTTATGTTGGAGGCGAGCGTGATGGCGATAGCTGAAGCCTGACGGATCAAGGCTTTTGATAGAAACAAAACAAGATACGTACCTCTGCAGTCTACGCAGATCGCTTCGGGTTTCACGCTCGGACATTATCCGATAAATTGTTGAGTTGCAAGGTAACAAGTATTGTCCACGGTTGCTCATAACAGTGCGCATAAGAAGTTACTTCCACCATGCCGTAACTTACAGCAGCAGATCGTCCCCGCCACCAGAACTGGGATTACCAAAAGAACCGAACGCATTTGTTCCAGTTCCTGCTCCTGGAGCGATGCCAGCGCTACTCGCTCGCTTCTGGCTACCCCACAGCCCAGCCATGGCTTTTTCCTTCTCGAGATCCTTTATCGATTTATTGGTCCCGCTGTTGGCACCGCCAGTAGGTTTCGAAGTATTGGTGCCAAGGGACATTGACCACAAATCATCGAACGTAGCGCTAGCTGGTTTTGTCTGTGCACTGGGGGCGGGTGCGGCAGTCGAGCGTGGTGCAGGCGCAAAAGAAGTAGTTGTAGGTGCTAGGGTTCCTCCACCACCAAAGAAATTTTGAGCCTGTATTGGTGAGGAATAGTTGGGAAGCTGCGAGGAGATAGAAGGGGTCGAGCGATGCAAGCCTCCCCCTAGGTTCAAACCGCCAGTTGCTGGTTGTTGAGTTTGGACGAATCCAGTCTGCCCAACGGCGGGTTGAGAGGATTTATGTCCTAGCATGTCCATTAAGTTTGGTTTGACACTGGTCATGGTGTTGGCACCGGGAGCGGCGGTGGTCTGGATAGGTGCTGCTTGAAAATCGGCAAAATCATCATCTGCGAGCAAGTGTTAGCTAAACAGATCTACCAGTTATGGATATGACATACCATCAATTGCGACAGCAGGGGCGGCGACAGCAGGCAAAGCCTTATTCATGCCCAGGCCACTAAGGCCGTTACTGGCACTGGTGGCGGCTGTCGTACTGGTATTTGTCGACCCGAATGCATCATCGTCGCCAAAGCCACCAAGAAGGTCCTCCACAGGTGCTGGAGGAGGAGGTGCGGTCGCCTTCCGCGTCGGGGGTGTTCTTCCAGGTGTGTAGGACCTCGGTGCCGCAGATGACGGAGTGGTAACTACCTCATCATCACCGGCATTATATTCCTCGAACCCTCCTCGTCTCGTGTCGTCCCGAAAAGAGGATTGGCCGCCAGCACCACTACCTCCAGCACCATATGACCCATAATCTGCCACGCAAAAGATAAGTCTCCATAACCCAATTGAATGGGTGGGCGTTACCGTTTCCATAACTTCCACCACCACCGTTAGAGAAAGTATCACTCCCAAACCCCCCATATCTACTTCCACCAGAGGAAAATGACGTTCCTCCACCAAAGCCGTCGTTACCCGTTCCCGTGTATTTATGCTTGTTCGCCTTCGCCTTCCGTCGCTCTGATCGAATTTTATCAACATCCGCAAGTAATTCAACTATCTCTCTGGACCGGTTGCGAACTACAGGAATGCGATGAGAATCTTGAATGCAGGAAAATTGTTGTCAGATCTCACCATTGACGCCTTCATCTTTCCCTTTATCGTCTATGTAGTGAAAGTTCCGAAGCATCTTGATCATGGATACATGAGAACGTGCGTCGTCCACTACGCGCTCTGAGCCATGCTTGATCAAGTATTCAAGGAGTTGAAGTGCCTGTGCAACAAGGAGGTCAACGTATATACAATTGGCCAGAAATACATGTCCATGCCTTGTAGATTTGCCGCCATTGTCTGGCTTCCTTCTCCATAAACCGAGCGTAAATACAAGGCATGATTTCGTTGAATTGTTGACTGAGGGGTGATAAGGTGCCATTACCAAACTCCACGAGAAGAAAGCTCACAATGTGAAGGTGCTAGATATTAAAAGGCGTCAAATTCAATTATCAGTGTACCCGTCTATGAAGTGAACAGACCCTTGTGCAATATCTTGCATCAACGTCGAACTCGCCCCCCTTGACACTCATTATTAACGACAGAGATTTTCCCATTATTCATGAAACAGCATACCAGGGATCCTCGTTTGTCGCTTCCCGCACCTTGGCCTCCATTTCGCTAACGTTGAGAACAACATTTTTGGCCTGGATTGAGCGTATCAAGATTTACTGCAGATCTGACATGGCAAGAGCAGTACCTGGTTGTAAGCACTTTTTATGTCGTACAACGTGATTTGGGATAGGGTGTTCCCAAGGGCTTCGAGTCTATCCATGCTACGGAAGTCGTATGTAACAGCAAGCTCGTCAGTGAAGGTAAGGTCGAAACGTCTGATCACGGTTGCTGGAATTCAGGGTAGCTGTCACAAACAGTAACAAATATCCGGATGCTCTGTCAAAAACCGTGACAGTGTCACTGACAGGCTGACAGTGCTCGAGTGCCTCAGCCGCCCGATGAAATGATCATGATGGAGGCATTTTGTATGGGATAAAATACCTATTGTCACAGCTTATAGTCGTGCAGGGCGCCTCGACGATCTATGTACAGTAAACACCGAAATTTTGTGCGTGTTCTGCCTCGTATCTTCCAAGCTAATTAGCTCCTTCAATTCTTGGCCAATGATTGACAAAACAAAACCTGTTCCGGAATCTTCTCAGAGGGTAAGATCGATGTCTGTAAAAATAAAAAGAGATTTTGCATGTAAAGTATGCCTTTTTCTCGAGTGCAACTTCAAAGCTCTAGCCAGGAACCCGACGAACCCGATTTCCGCCCATTCCCATTTCAAGCATCAAAGTCGATCGCACATTTGCATTCGATCGATCGTGAATGCCTGGTTGTTGAGTTGACTGCAATTGAACTAACTTGTTGCTGTAAGGATAAAGTGTGAGATGCCATGGGGCTTTGTTCCGTGAGTGTTAGGGTCGAGGTGGCACAACTCAATGGGGTGTTGAAGCGTCCTTGGACCACAACTTGAACATGGGTAGCACCGGGCGAGGGGCACCTCAAATGTCAGACCTTGGGACATATCCTATCAAGATATGGCATCACCGAGCGTGGAGCTTTGTTTCCCCATATCTCACAGGAAAAGCAAGGCCTCGAAGTTTCCAGAGCAAGTAATAAGCTGGGCACCTCAAGAACACGACCTCACAGCCGACCAAGGTGAGATATCGTGTATGGCATTGCACCACAGTTAGGATCCTCCTAAATTGATCTTCAGTATTGCAACTAATGACGCCGAAGCCGACATACCTCCACACCCACCGCCGCAACCGCCACCTCCCCCGCCATCTCCACCTCCCCCTCCACCTCCACCACAGCCTCCACCTCCACGTCAAGTTATTAGTGCGACCCAGGTATCCAAACAATATCGACTTACCAGAACCACATGCTGCGCCACCCGTTCCACATGCACCAGCTCCCTGCAAAATTCCATGAGTGCAGACCTCCTTGCAGCCCGACACAACTCACCACCGCACACCCGCCAATACCTCCTCCGCTCGGGCTGTTGACAACATTTCCTGTATACGCCGCGCATGCCGCACCCACAGGATAGTAGTAGAATAGTGGCACAGGAACCAAAAATGCGGGGTCGTGCTGATACGACCTATCGATCTGTTTCCGGTCCAACTTCCCGTTCTTCGCGAGCTCTGTGTCGCGTTGCTGGCGCTTCTTAAACTTCTCCCGTCGACGCTTTTGGGCCGCTTCGCCGGCGTGCTTGCGGTGGAATGCAAATACAGCATTGTGATCACTTGGGTGAGTCCCGGCGAGGAGGTCTTCTCGGTCGGGCGGTATGAGATACGAGGATTTGAGGTTGTAGGAGCTGATCAGACGAGAGAGCTTTTGGCCGATAGTGTCGCCCGGAAGTGGACATCCACAATGAGTGTATTGTACATCGAAGCGATTCTGCAAGTGAAGAGACGTTAGTGTGAAGGAGGGCTGAGCTGGAAAAGGATCGTGTTGCTCACCTTCCACGCACGACAGGTTAGGTCAAACGCTGATGACAATGTGTCTTCATCGATTTTATCATCACTGAATACCAAAAAAAAAACGAGTGAGCAATACAGCAAATACTTGTGGGTAAACGACGTAGAAACCCACTGATCAATGTATCGCCCCACGAACGTCTGACAATCCCAGTCGTACTGGTCAGCCAAGAGTTGATGTGTATGCCAGGCAAGGTCAATATCCAGTGTCGGAACAAGGAAGGCCATGGGTGACGCTGCCATGAGGTCGAGGAATCTGTGGGCCGCCGTGAGTACACCTCAAGTTTTCAAGAAAGAGAGAACAACAAACGCGTGGTAACGAGAAATAGCATGTTGAAGTGCAACCTCATCTTCCCGATTGTCGAAAAAGTTTGGTTCCGTCCAATGGAGGTCATGCATCTTCTTTACAAACGATCCTTGGCGAATAACCTGCACATCTTGGTTTGCGACACTCCAGTGATTGGATGAGGAACTCACAGCACCGATTAGATCAACGGAAAACTCATGATCGTCGTTATACGCGGAGAATATCCTCCTAACTCTGTATAAATGGTATAAGAAAGCGGAAGTCCTTCCATAACAGAGGACTCACAATCTCCCACCTCTCGCCCTCATCTTTGAGGCCATTGTAATTTGCATGTGCACCGGAGAGTACTGGTTTTGATGCATTATGGAGAGAATCCACTCTTTCTTGGAGCTTCCTTCGGGCTGCGAGAACTTTGAAGCTTTCATAACGGAGTCTTTAACAATCTTCCCGCGTGCGAGGTCAGCCGTGGCGGTTGGTGTACGGATCGTTCCACTGTGAAAGCCATTAAACGTATGAAGTTGATCTATAAGAAAGATTGGGCCTTACGCAAGATAAGATCTAGCGCCTTCAGATTCCTGCCGGACCAAATCTTCGGCGAGCTTCCTCACACCGAGGACAGCTTTCGTGATAATCAGTGAACTGTCGCAAGAGGAATGCGCGCAGTAGATTGCGAAGTTCTGCTGTAAGTAGCCTGTGCCTTCAGCAGTCATAAGGGCTGGAAGGGATATAAGGTTTTAGAGGACTGAAAAAACATGAAAAGACTAACCAACGTTAAGGAATCGCGTACATTTCGGACAACGAATTGTTTTCATCTGATATTGTGAGGCATCTTCCAAAGGATCAAATTCTCTGTGCGTTTTCGAATTCCAATACTGGATCCGTTCTTCTGATGGCTCAAAAGTCAAGATGGTCTGCAATTTCGTACCCTAGAGGATGGTTCAAGGAGTAAAATCCACGGAGGAACGGACATCACTTACAAGTGACGAAGAGAATATGCGTCCAACTTGCGATAGCTGCTTCAAGGCGGGTATCCGAATGCAATCTTCAGCATACCATCTTTGGGGGGTGGATTAATCACGGGACAAGGCATTTAGAAGTACCCAACCAACCCTGGATTGAGCATGTACGCATGCCATACCTAGCACCTCTTTGCGCATTAAGAGAAGTTTGTATTGAAATAAGATAAGCAACTGACCATGAGAACATCGAGAGGCGGCAGAAACTCCTCTACAAGACGATATGTGTCTGACTGTCGCAACGATGAGCACCAGATAGAGAATCTGAAAGTCGAGAGTCAGGAGTCCAAGATTCACTAACGAAACGAGGCTTACTCACCGTTCCACTGCTAACCCCACAAACCAAGCCCACCGTCTGTCCTTGTCATCCGGCATGAAGGGAAGCCTTGTCTTCGCCGTTGCGTCGAGTGCATCGATGTCAGTTCTAAGCCTGTAAAAAGCATGCAGAAGCGCAAGATGTCCCTTGATCTGGGAGCTATTGATCAGAGGACCACTGGTACGCTCCTGGCCTATAGAGAACGTGACCGGGAATGCATAGCTCGGTGGTGGGGCATTGGAGTTAGATGCTTGTACTGAATATGATGGGGGTGCATCCAACATCCTGTGGGTGGGTGCGGCGACGTCGGTGTGGGGGTGTGATACTTGTATAATTGACTGCGCACGGTCCGCTTGACATTTCTAAGCAGTTCTGAGCATACAGGGGTATGAGCGATCAGGAGTGGTCCGGGCAGTGTGGTAGATCCCCCCAAGGTCCCCCGAAGGCTGTGTTCATGGTTTTACACTCGTGCCAACGGATTCCTTGTGGGGCGAGTACAAGTACAGTACATGACCCTGATAGCGTTTTGGCTGATGGATCTTGATGGGCATGTCATCCAGAAGCTTATAATTACCCGAGAGGTTCGGGCACTGGCCAATCACCCCAAGAGCGTGCAGCGTGGAGCTTCCTCGTCTACTGTGAACTCGACGACGTCGATCTGAGGTACGACGAGGCTCGAAAAGCTGCGCCAAATTGAATTCGAATTCGTGACAATGTGTGCCTGGAGTTTAGGAAACTCCCAGTCCGAAAGATGGGCCCTGTATGCTGTATTCGCGATGTCGTCAGTGAGGCTGTAATGGTAGGTACGTCCTCAAGCACGCCAGCAAGGCGTGCAGGGCAGCGCATTGCGATAGATATATATTGTAAGTTGGGAGGTCGAGAGGCGAAGATTTCGTAGAAGCCCAGTTCTTGTTTGGTGATTTCCCCCTCTATCTCCATGTCATCTCCATGCCGTATGCAAGACGAATCAAACCGTGTAATGAAAGAGAGGTCAACATCAAACCTGGGGGGAGGTGACATGGTCGTCGCTCCTCACAGAGCTTCCACATCGAGACACCAATAAAATATATCCACGAGAGGAACAATGTCCTCGCGACGCAGTGACGCCAACAGAGTATTTCGTACCAGACGGCCGAGGCCCCGATCAGGATGCGTGCGCTCGGATGGTTTGGAGGTCTGGAGAAGGATGTCCGTGCGTACGCGTTTGCCGATGTACATCGCTTACAGTGGACTGCATAGCAAAGGGAGAGCGCGTTCTGTCGTCCAGCTGTCCATCTCGGCTGGGAAGGATGTGCCAGTCTGATTGCGGAGGACGACATTCTCGTGTCAATTGCTGGTATGGAATTGTATCATCCACCAGAGCAATGGTGGCCCTGAGTCATTACGGGGCGCGAAGATGACCCATTCCCCAACGCTGAGCGCTGAGCGCTGAACGTTGAACCGTACATAGATGTTGGACGCGGAAGAGCGTGGAAGTCGCGATCAAGTCCTCTGACATTCACGTGATGGACACGACGATAAATTTGGAGGTAGACTGTCTTAGGACTCGTCTCCATCGAAGCTCTGATCTTAACGCATTGGTCCTGCATTCAATTGCAAGCAAGTCCTTTCTGTAGCCACGGCCGGACATATAGCTTCCGGCGAGCTTCAACACGCTACACTTCGCGCTCGGCCTGGCTGCTATGCCATCATTTCTGGCGCGCTTGAGAGGAAAATCGGTTTCCAGACGCGTCAACTCAGCTCAAGAATCAAGAAACGCTTCAGCAACAACAGAGCACGGAGAAGTGTTTAAATTTACAAACCAAGCGCCTCACGATGCACGCATTGACCGTAGAATCCACCCGGACTTAGATTCTCTCCTGGAACAGGACCCCATAAGTGCATCCACAAAACGAGCTCCACTGTCCAACACCAAATCTCAAGTGCAGAACCACGGAAATATCGAAACAAGTGTAGAATTCGTTCCCTTACACCCCAGGGCTCGAATAGGTCCCAGAAATAATCATATGCAACCTGTCGGTGAGTTAACAGATCTGCAACACTCATGAACGACGTTGATAGCGACAGCTGTATTCTTGTCGACTGAAGAGAGAAATAGCCCCAAGGATACCGTTCCAATGCCCGATAGGTCGCTATCCACCTCGGCTGCGTCAATGACCACCGCCCAAAACATCTCAGACGACACCTTTGGCCAATCGAAGCTGAAAGGTTCATATGCCCGGAATTCAACAATACCAATGACCCCAGACAAGCCAACTTCCGACAGCGATACACGACGGACCTCCCAGCGCTCCACCCCTGCCTCAACTTCTTCGTTCGATAGTAATGGCCGTCGGAATGCATCGTCCTCTGGCAACACATTTGGGATCCCTTCACCGCCTTCATCTGGGTTTACCTTTGGATCTCGCCGCAAGTCACATGTATCCACCGACACACTGCCCCCAATGCCCCCACTTGACCATCCCGCTTTTCTCTCATCCTCAACGCAAAGAGTTCTCCGTGATCCAGTTATATACCAGGCTTTTCCCGAGTTGTCATCACAGGCAGATGCAGTATCGACATCAAGACTTCCACGTCACTCTCATTCACTTCCTTCCATATCGCAGAGGCACCGAACTCCTTCGAATAAACAACGTAGAAAACGCGCCAGAACACAATCAAAAACTAAACCAATGGAAACCTTTTCGATGATGAGTATGCCAAAACCTTTTCAGGTCACTAATGGTCGACATTCCCAGCATAAGAGGTCACAGAGCAGCACCAGTAATCGAAGTAGTAGACGGACAAGCGCAGATTTCAGTGCAGTCCAAGCTTGCGCGAGTAATGGGTTCACAGGAAGCTGGGAAGCTGAGTTTTCGAAGGAAATGGTGAGGATTTCGTTGGGTGTTGACAAACAAGGAAGGCCGGGAACTCAACACATTGCCGGAACCCAATCGGGACATGCACGCGGAAACCTCGTGCGTCTGTCACATCTGTGCTTTGTTTTCGGCTCACTTCATTCATCCCCTATACCTTTTCTTTTCTCTTCTTATTCTTCGGTTTCGGACACGAGAACAGTCGATTAGAACGCCTGGTTTGGGATCGCCATTTCTACTCCAACGTATGTCTCCATCGTGGCTTCGGAGACCGCAGATCTTGATTTTCTTTGGCAGACGCCCACACGCATAATATACCAGCTACTACTTCAGCCGACCATTATACCAGCCCAAAACCTCACCCTGTTACAACCGGCACCACTGAGGTAAAGGAGCTATCACCCGCAATGTCGAAAAGCACCTCGCGCCCACTTGACGGGAAGAGAAGCTCACCCGAGCGGATTTGCACACCGTCACCTCCGCCCAAACTTAACACTATCCCTTACCCTAGTCACGTAGTCCCTTCGACGTCGCTTCTCGCACCACCGGCCGTGTCTTTCACAGCTGCAACTCCCGAGGCTTCCCCTATATCCCCGACGGGACGCCCGACCTTACAGCCAGCACCGATGACTGAAAATGCTGTTTCTGCTTTGCGCGTTCCCAGCACGCCTCCCGCAGCAAAGACAACATCAAGCCCTAACCACAAGGGAAAGAGGAAGGCAGATGAAGCTGGCGTTGAAGGCGGCGGCACACCACCTAAAGACAACCTCGAACCTCGAGCGACCTTCGCCATTGTACCCCGACGTGCGTTTGCTCTTGTATGTCGTCGATTTCAGAGCTGACTATTACGAACCTATTTCCAGCTCACCGTGCTTCGGCGAACTCTAATTCCACCCGGGCTCCTTCATCATACCACAGAAAACGCCCTAGGCTATCCCCGACGCCCGAATCGCGTCCTCCGTCCCGGAGCTCTAGTGACATTAAGCCTACACAAGACGCTGGAAAAACTGGATCGTGGTCGAGTAGGCATAGCGGCTACCCTGCCTCCCAGCGACATCAAGTTCCACCGCCAGTCCACCAACAACCACAACGCGCACCATCCAGGCGAAGTATCTCTCAAGCATCTATTCCCATATCGGCCTTGATATCTCCCCACGCGCCATCCATCACCCGATCTTCGTCTTTCCACATGCGCGATCCTAGAAAGCCAGCTTCAATTCAACCGACGCCATGGACGCTCTCGTTCCCCTCTGGCGCTGCGGAGCCAAACGAGGGCTGGCGAGGGTGGGCAGAGAGAGGAGGCAGTCCGCTTCATGCTTGGTTGTTTTTCATTGGGTTCCTTCTATTCCCTACATGGTGGGTTGCATCCTTTACGACCATCCCGAAAACCCGGCGATTGGGCGGAAGTGAGCAGGAAAAGGGTGTGGTGCTTGACGACCCTCAAGTCGAGTTCGGTGAGCCTTTCTTGTACAGCCTTACCCGTTTGCGTTTTTCTTATCGTTGTCTTTGTGCCAGATGCAAAATCCTGGCGCACGCGCTGCCGAGTAATGGCTATCATATCATTATTCACTTACATCCCATTTGTTGTCCTTGTCGCCATCTTCGCCTCGTGAAACCTCCCCCTCCCTCTCAGGCTGTGTATTTATTCGCCAACTCCTCGTCCCAGTAGATGCTTGGTCCCATGCAAGCCCATATTTGTTCTGCCTCCCATTTCCCCGAAGGCTTTCGTTCCAACTGTATATCGTCGCTCCGAAACCACTAGTAGTACCTCTTGCGGACACTCCGTTGCCGTGTTATCTCCACCACACTGTCATTTGTTACATCACATTCATTTCTTGTTCCACCACATGCTTATCCTTTAACTTAGTTAAAGTTAAATATGACATTCGCTACCATGTTTTCTCCTGAAACCTGTTGTACAAGTATGACTGGGGCTCATATCCTCTTCGTACACGAAGCATCCCGAGTCCCTTGAATTTCAATCCGTTGCTTGTCCGTTGCCATGAATTTCGATCTTGCGGAACGGATGTTCCCCATCGGGACTCGGATGAATCAAAACAGGGCAATGCTGACATAAGGAGTGCCTCGCCCCAAACAAAGGGTCAACAAAGACAGTGGAGGAGTGAATACCAACACTAACAAGCCACTATCCTCAGAATATCTCTGACATCTGTGCGCGCGGTACGTTAGTCTTTCTATCTCTATTTAAACTCATTCTAAATCGCTCATTTTTCCAATTTTCCCAGCCATTTTATCCGATTTTTAAAAGCCATGAATCGACCAGGTGCGTATGAATTTGCACGTTTGCGTGCATCTGAATTCTTCGGGCTAAACCATTCCAGGCCAACCACAGCAAAGACCGCCGAGTCTTGCACAGAACCCAGGTCTCAGCAGCCAATTTCGTCCCTCGTTTCCAACATACGGCATGCCACCAAGGAATGTAAATGCACTTCCTGGCAGTGGATATGTCACTGGTCTGCAGCCGAACGCCCACCGCGCACCTTCCCAGCAATCGCAAGTGCAGAACATTGTCCCACAGTCAACGCCGGCATTCATTCAACAAAGGGGGCAGAGCAGTTTTGCTTTTGGAGGGTCAATAGGGCAGCACCAATCAAGCACGGCGCTCCAGCAGCAACAGCAGCCGCAATCATCGTCGCATCAGCAACAGCAAACGAATGGTACACCGACATCCCTTCCTCCACATCTAGCACAGACGCCAAACCTAGCGGCCGCACAATCGGTGTCGTCCGCCAGCGACGTCGGGCTGGACCCGAACGATTTTCCTGCCTTGGGATCGACGCCCGCGAACAACACATCAACAGGCACCAATGGGACGGGTGTCAGCAGTTCGGTCACGACGAGTTATGCGAGCCAAGCAGGAACAGCGTTGGGTGGGGTGGGGAGTGTGAGTGCTGGGACGATTGGTGGTGGTGTGGCAGGGAGCACGACGCAAACGAGAGACTTTACTCCAGACGATTTTCCTGCACTTGGGGGACAATCACAGCAGCAAGGTTCGACCGCGCAAAACCAAAACTCAAGTCAGGACAATCAATCGCACCCTCCAGGGCTCAATGGGTTTCAACACTCAGATGCCTCACAACAGCAGCATCGACAGAATCTACTAGGCGCTCTCGGCGGTACCTTACAGCCCGGAACGCCAGGAATGTTGAATTTGGGACAGTCGAGGAACGTGCATCCAGGATTCCAACAGGGACAGACGGATGCAGAGAAGCAACAACAACAGCGGGTACGTTCTGTTACACGGATTTCCATCGCGACCGCATTTGTTGGGACGTGTCCTTTCGCGCAATGATCTTCTCGCTATTTTTCCTTTCGATCGGTGTAGCGTGCCAAACGCTGACATGATGCTCGATGCAGAATAACTACGCACTCAAGCTAAACCAGGCGACGAGCGCCGCGTGGAACTCGCCAAATGAAACACAAAGTACAGCAAGCGGCGCCGGTCTAGGGTTGGGGGCAGGGGCATTCTCGAACCCCCCACAGACCTCATCAGCGCAACCACAGCAAAATGGTACTCACACTACGCAATCGCTGTCAACGTCACATCTAAATGCGCCTCCCGGTGTGCCACCTCCATCCGGCCCCTACGCCCAAACACACACGCCGGGGTCTGTCACAAATGTAGCGGCATCTGGGCAACCCCAATATACATCCAACGGTGCACCTGGAGATTCACATTCAAATCCGAATAATCCTACTGCACTTCATAATCCTACATCACTGCAATTAAACTCAATACCGCAAGCACAACAGCATCCACAGACACCAGCACAGCAGGTGCTGGTTAGCGCTGCAGATCGGTGGGGATTGCTCGGACTGCTGGCGATGCTCAAGAACGTAGGAACAGATCTGGACCAGGGTATGGGAGGTATTGGGACCGATTTGGGTACAATGGGCCTCGATATGGCGTCTCCAGGGTGAGTACGGGATCGTATCTCGGCAGTCCGATCTCAACGCAGGAACTTGCTCAGGAACCTATATTCGACGTTCATAACACCTTGGGCAGATCAGTCGGCTGCACGGAATGTAGAGCCTGAGTTCCACCTCCCTTCGTGTTATGCGAATGTGCATGCACCGCCTCCTGGTCCAAATAAGGCTTCTGCCTTCAGCGACGAGACGCTATTCTTCATGTTTTATTCAAGTCCGAGAGATGCGCTACAGGAAATCGCCGCTCAAGAGCTGTGCGTGTCTCTGACTTTTTACATTAACCTCATCCGTGTTCCTATTTTGTGGAACCTCTTTCTATATTGGCATGCCATATGCTCATATCATATGATAGATGGAACCGCAATTGGCGATACCACAAGGATCTTCGGTTGTGGATCACGAAGGAAAGCGGAACGTCACCTTCCCAGAAGGTACCCGGTGGAGAAGAGGGACAATATACGTTCTGGGATCCAGATAACTGGATGAAGGAGCGGAAGGAGATGACAGTGCTCTATGCTGATTTGGAAGAGAAGAATGTGCCGGCATTTGTGCAGGGCCCAGGTCTGGTGTTAGCTCAACCCGCGGTGCAAGGCCAGGCAGTTGCGCAACACCAAGCACAGGTGGGTGGGCAGGTGCAGCCGACACAGAGAGGTTCATTCCAGATGAGTATGGCGAGCTTGTGAACATTCTGCTTGACATTGCATACCTCACTTTTTGTTCCTCTTACTTTCTATCTTTCCATCGCCGATATTTGTACCTTTACCGCCGGCTCTATCCTCATCGTCCTTCATTTTCCACCCTGCATCTTCGTGTCGTTACACAATTGTCCATGACATCCCGTCACAGCGTTGGGTTTATTTTTTGATCATGATCGTTCGCATCATTTGGGTGTACACGTTGGAGAGAAGCCTCCAGAAAGAGTCAACGCACAACTCGTTAAGTGGGTTAATGGAGACCGGAGCTTGGTTCCCAGGACCAGTGCAACGCACCTTGCATATGACTGTCATGGCCAAGGACTTGGTGATGCAGCGTCATCACTGTCAGGCTCCTCATCGACCGCAAACGATAAATTTATAACTCAACACTCCGCGAGCTTTGATCTCGGGTGATGATCGAGGCCCGTGTAACTTCTCTTCGTCCACAATCTATGCCTCGCGCGAGTGCAGCCATGCCCCTCAGAGCTATATAACCTGTTCCCGGGTCCTCATATCGGCATTCGCGCTTCGTCTCATTTCTTGTAAATATCTCCATCTTCCACTGTATGTCTGATTCCGATGACCAGATGGCCGATTTTCCTTCTCTTGCTCGGGCGGGCCATGCCGCCCATTGTCTTAGATGTCTCTCAGGTATTTGTCGTTTTCTGTGGATGTAGCTCGTAGACTCACGATGCGGTATAGCTCTTCCGAGCTCTCAAACTGAGGTCGACGCGTCAAGGTGAAGACGAAAGTCTTGGCGTGTGGTCTCATCTCTGAACCCTGGTATTCGTTGCTAAGATTGGCGCTTGCATTCTACTGCATTGGGTCTTTGGACCTTTTGGGTGTCCTTCAAGAGAAGACAACACCAACCGATCGTGAATCGTGGAGGGAGTGGATTTGGGAACAACAGACCAGTTCAGTACCCTGTCCCCTGGTAGATGTCGCTCTTTTGACAAGGGTCGATTGCAGGTGGACAACATGGCTCCGGCTTTAAGCCGAGCCCCTTCATGACTGCACCACCACAAACACCTGTGCGTTTCCCCCCACAACTATCCACACAATCTGAATCATTTACCACAAGGGGGAGGCTTACACTAATTACGATACCCCTCATATCATCATGACCTACACTGCCTTGCTGTCCCTCGCCATTCTCCGGGACGACTTTTCGCGGTTGGACCGCCCGGGGCTTCTCAAATTTATCGGTTCCTGCCAACGGGAGGACGGAAGGTGAGCGAAGGACCCTATCGCGCGCCAGTCGCTATTTTTAACTCGCCACTGCGCTAGCTTCTCCACGGTGCCTGGGAGTAACGAAACTGATCTTCGCACCCTGTATTGTGCGTTTGCCATAAGCTGCATGTTGGATGATTGGTCGGCTATCGATAAAGACCGCGCTATCGCCTTTATTGCGTCGTGCAGGGTGCCAGCATTCTCTATGAACATGAAGCGCTAAAAATTCATTTTTTTTTATTAGAGCTACGAAGGCGGATATGGTCAGGCGCCATTCTGTGAGGCTCAAGGTATTTGGTTTTTCATTTCTGCACTTTTGCCTTCCGTTCGGTTGATTCCGTTTGGCAGGGGGAACCACCTACATCGCTATCGCATCCTTGCACCTGGTTCCGCATGCCTCCTCTCCACTTACGCCCGCGGAACGCCAATTGACTATGCGATGGCTTGTGCATAATCAAGCCGATTCCGGCGGATTCTGTGGCCGTACAGGCAAAGACGCCGACGCGTGCTACTGCTTCTGGGGCGGCGCGGCACTTCAGGTTTGTGTTGACGATAACTTGAATACTTGTAGCATATCTGACCCATAATTATTAGATTCTTGGTGCCAAAGATCTCGTCCAATCGAGGTCCTTAACTATGTTTCTTGCTAAGTGCCAATTTAAATACGGCGGGATTGCTAAAGCTCCCGGGGAGCATCCTGGTGGGCGAGTTATACCTTATTACTCTTAACCTACTGACCGCTGTTTACAGACCCATACCATACTTATCTTTCCCTGGCAGCTTTGTCGATGTATTCGCCAAACCTGGAGCCTAACCACCCTAGCGCTGCCTCTTGGAGATTCGATCCATTGGATCCATTATTGAACGCCAGGGAAGAAACTTCCCAGTGGGCGAGGAAGCATGTTCCGGGTCACAAGGTCTAGGTTGTCTGTCTATTGTTCAATACCGTTCCACATACCACTATATATATTCTGAGAATTTCCAACCTCGTCCGTTGTATATTTAATCGGACATGCTTTACTTCATTAAAACCGAGTCCCTGAGGGACGATGGTGGGATCAGATCGATATGAACACCTGTTTCTCCGTTGGATCCGTGTTCAATTCCGAGCTATCGGGGTGGCTCAGCATGCGCGATGCCAGGAACCTGCTGTCGTTCGAATTTGGGGAAGACCTTCAAGTCTCTACTCTCAAGATCACGAGTTCCAAGGTTCGAAAGGCTGGGGGATTTCAACTATATGGGCTCTGTTACCAACAAGAATTCTTTTCTGTCTCAGGCCGAGATGGACAATGTGTTTTCAGCACCACCATCGCCTTTGGCAAGAAGCCTCAGTGTCGGAGGTGCCGGGCCGTTCCAAAATTGAAAAGCTTGCCGTATTGTTTATTCTTGACGTCCTTCAACTTCTCGGCCAAGCAACGGCGAATAGCCGGCTTCTTCGGAAGTGTCAGCTCGCTGACGCGTCTCACTTGGGGATTGATGTCCACATCACAACTTTCGGCGCATCACATTCAAGTACAGCTTTGAAATGCTAGGGTTCGAAATAGAGCTTTCGGTAGCTGTATTTTCTTTTTGAGGAGTAGCAGGTTCTCACCGTTAGCGGCCAAAAATTGCCGTGTTGAATCAATGTTGAATATAAAACATCCGAGGAATTGGTGATGCCATCACGGTAGCAAACTCACATCAACAAAAAAGCTCTGACTTGGCTCCCAACAACCAAGGCGCTGCACCTGTCTTGGTCCTCTTGGCCACAATGTAGGTCAATGCATATGAGCTTGAATGCATACCTAACAGTTACTTGCAGGTCGTTCTCGGGTTTCGCATCCGTGCACAAGAACACGAGTCTAAGGTCCACCTTCCAACGCCATCGACTGCAATTTATCATTGGTTTCGTCGTCTCGTTCATCCTCTTGCTGTTTGTTTTGAGCCCGGCGCAAACGTACCAGCGGTTCCAGTCGCATCCCCAATCGAATCCTCCCCAGGTATACGAGGAGACCCTCTCGCAGCCCAAGGTTCCTCCCCCGACATACGAGAATCTGCGGAAATGGGAGCAGAACCTTCCACAGCACAATCTCGAGCTACCTTTCCCAGAGGGTAAGACTGGTCGTTACGTCAAGTTTTCGAATCAAATCGTGATGCTGGGCTGGAACAACGTCCTCAATGAAGTGTATGTGTCATGATTCTCTAAGGAGAATTCATTCCGACCTCATCGCGTTTCCAGGCTTATGAACGCGCATCTTGCATATGCATCCAAGCGTTCATACGTATTCCAAGACTACGTATGGAAGCCAGAGTATTATCCTTGGCCAAAGAACCAGCGACTCGAGAATCCGCCTCGCACACCTTTAAGCGCGCTCATTGCTGGCACGGTGGTGGGTCAGCCTTGGGACGAGGGCGACGATGCGCCGCGCTCCATATCTGACAAGTGGTTCGATGTCGTCTGCCCATGGAATGAGCGCAAGTTCATCCACACTGGGGACGTCAAACCTGTTGTCGCGTGGAAATCCGGCCTCGAGATATTCGAACACTGGGCGAAGCTCCTTGGGGATGCACCTGAGCGATGTATCGAGGTTCAGGCCTCTGGAGATGACAAGTTCCCACAGACGTTCGATCTGTGGCTCTGGGGATCAGACCGCATCTTACCACTTTGGGATAGCTTCTCCAAGTCCCCCACATCCCGTCTACTCCAGACTTCCCCGATTGTTGGTGCCGCTGTTAAGCGTAATGAATACTTGTTCTTGCCTCGTGGCCCTCGCCCCAGCTACCCTGTCTCCCCAGACCCTTACTCCCGCATGCTTGCTATGCACATCCGTCGTGGCGACTTCAAAGGCGCTTGCCTCCACTTGGCCAAGTTCAACTCGACGTTCTACAGCTGGAATCTTCTTCCTTCTCTCCCGGATCCCTTGGTATTCCCTTCCAATATCGTGTGGAATACATCTGAATACCAAGAGGCTCACTTGGCACGCTGTCTTCCTGAGTCTGATGGTATCCTTAAGAAAGCGCGGGTATCTCGTGACGAGTACGTCAAGGCTTCTCCTGGTAGGAGGCGTGCACTGGATATAATGTATCTCTTGACCAACGAGAAGGGTAAATGGATTGAGAAGTTGAAGACGGAGCTGAGGAAGGACGGATGGAATACCATTATCACAAGCAATGACTTGGAACTCGATAGCGAGGGGATTGACACTGGCATGGCTATCGACATGGATATTGCGCGGAAGGCGGCAGTATTTGTCGGTAATGGGGCAAGTTCTATTATTTTCCATATAAGCGCTGTGAAGCTCACAGTTTCCTGCTACCTCAGTGGTCCTCGTTCACCAGTAATATCAACCATCGACGGTTGGTTGACGGCAAGGAACCTTTGAGCATCCGCTTCTGGTGATCAAAAGTATCTCAACATTCCTCATGTGCTCATTTACATTGACATGCACACATCTACACCACATCTACAACCTATCTTTGCTATCAGTCCCATGCACAGTATTACATGTGTATCACAGATTATTACGGAGCCTATGTAGTTAAGATTAGGATGTTGTTCTGTTACAAGGAACGGAGCATGATAGCTGAGAGTACACGAGTCTAACAGTATTACGCTTAATTAGAGGCCAATGTATACCCATCACAGTCGTTCTGCAGTCTCTGTCAAAACTCTTTTCGCTTTGGATGCTCTCTGCAGTTGCCAACCTGCTTGCCAAAGTCCGAACGAACTCCAGAGTCCAAATCATTGAACGTGGCACCTGGACCGGCCCGGAACGCCGACATGTGATCTCACCTCAGACCTGAGATTCTCCAAGCTTGAATCGCAGAGGTCGACGTGTCCGCTTATCCTGACATTCCACGGCCTAATAGTCTCGAATTATCCCTCGAGGGCGCCAATTTGTGACCCGCGACCGAGTATCGTGCAACGTTGAATCCTTCACTGGATCCTCTATGTTGTTACCCCAGCTTCTGCCAGCAGCTCTTCTACTTTTCCTATGGGCATCCCCAATCCTTGCCGCGCCGACATCTAGCATCGATCCATTTCGAGCCATTGCTGCCCACGCACCGCGGAAACCTGAGCAGCCAGTTTGCTGCTTGAAGCCACTGCCGCCCCAGGAACCACCGGAAGAGGAGGTGCTACTTTCATTCGAGGAATGGAAGGTGAAGCAGTCAGTGAATCAGGAAAAGGCCAAAACAAAGGAAAAAGAAGCGTCAAATCGCTCGTCCCACAACACAGGTGGTCGAGGTGGTGGTGAAGGCGGCAATGGCAGTGAACCAATTCTTGTGTCGCCAGACGCATCCAGCTCGGGAGACTCGTTGGCTTTGGAAGAGAAAGTGCC
This sequence comes from Hypsizygus marmoreus, assembly GCA_013433165.1. NCBI lineage: Eukaryota > Fungi > Basidiomycota > Agaricomycetes > Agaricales > Lyophyllaceae > Hypsizygus > Hypsizygus marmoreus. The sequence goes on along the minus strand of CM024090.1, from coordinate 2,181,606 downwards.
GCCTCCTGAAGCCCTTTCTCCTCATTTCAGGGTTCCGTTGACAGACCGATTCAATTATGCTAGCTTGGACTGTTCGGCTCGCGTCCACATGGCCCATCGTTCAGCGAAATCGACATCCTCCATATTATCGTCCAAACGTGATAGATACATGCTTAGCCCCTGTAATGGACCGACCAAAGAGCAACAGTTTGTCGTGGTTGAGCTTTGCGAGGACATCAGAATTGATACCGTCCAGCTAGCGAACTTCGAGTTCTTTAGCGGTGTGTTCAAAGATTTTCGGGTCAGTGTTGCAAAGACGTCTATCACGGAGGACGAAGGGTGGACGAATGTGGGCGTTTATAGGGCTAAGAATGTTCGAGGAGTACAGGTACGTCCATCGCAATACCGTGAAGCTTGAGACAACATTGATATTCTCTCAGTCCTTCCATCCACCGACGTCCCTCCGTGACTTCTATCGGTACATTCGCATTGATTTTCTGTCGCACTACGGAAACGAATATTACTGTCCTGTTTCTCTACTGCGGGTCTATGGCCTCACACATCTCGAGCAATGGAAATGGGATATATGGGAAGCGGAGAGCAGGGCCAAACTGGATAGCAGCGCCAAGGATGGATCTCGAGCACCACCTTCCTCCCCAGTTGACACTGGTTCTGAACCACCTGCTCCAGCACACTTGCCTGCGGCAGCCAATGACAACAATTTAACCGAAACTGCCGATCCATCGCCACATTCATCATCTTACAGCCTCAATGCGGAACATAACGCACCAGCGCACAGTATTTCAAATGAAGTGGTCCCCATTAGCTTACCTAGTTCCGACAAAGTTGGCCCAATCGTCTCTATTCAACCAACCATAGAGACTACCGCCCTCGCTAGGGGCACGGATACAAAGATGATTCCAAGCCCCTCTTCAATCGTGAAGAATGAGGATTGCCAACCTTCGGCTGCAGCTCAAGATTTCTCTGTTGTTACGTCCAACACACCAGCACCCACACCAAGCGTACGCCCAGCCGACGCCTCTCATACCTCTCTAGCGCCTTCGCAGGCCTCCAAGCCACCCCTTTCGCAGCCCACTTCTCTTAATGCTTCTAGTGTCTCTACCTCTCGAGTAGTGGCAAGTTCTGTCCATATGGAGGTGCCTGCAACCGGGAAAGGTACAGCTGCAACAACGACTTCGACGACGCCATCCGCCACCGTTTCTCCTCCTACAATATCTCCTCCCGCAATACCTATCACCACGGGGGGAGAGTCCATCTACCGCACCATTATGAATCGTCTGACGGCGCTTGAAGGAAATCATACGCTATACACGCGATATGTCGAACAGCAGATGGGAGGTGTCAGGGAACTGTTACGACGGCTCGGAGAGGACGTTGGTAGGCTGGAGGGCATCGTAAGTTTGTTCCGAGTACGATATCTGGGTGAAGGAGTTCACTGTGTGATTAGGGCAGAGCTCAAGCTCAGACGCATCAGCGCACGGTCCGCGATTGGGAAAAACGGCAACAGCAGCTGCAGATAGACTATGGAGAGCTCATATCACGCGTTGAATATCTTTCAGACGAGGTATGGAAAGTGCTGTAAAAATCCTTTAGCATATCTGATGTTCCCAAAATTCCCAGATTGTCCTTGAAAAACGCCTGGGTATCGCCCAATTGTGCTTACTTCTAGCCGTCCTCGTCTTCATGGGCCTCACCCGTGGATCTAGAGGCGAGTCAGTGACGGAACACCCCATGCACCTCAATAGGTCCATGAGAGAATGGGGCAGACGGCATCTGAGTTTCAGCGGTGACTGGAGGAGTAGATTCAAGAGGAGGAGCAATAGTGACGGTGTTGCAAGTGGTAGAGATCGCAATTTGCCAACACCACATCCACAATCCGCGCGCCCCGTTCCGATCAATTTGAACCGTACGGAAGACGGTAAGCTCTGTCCATTATATCTATCTAGTTATCTCCGTTCTAAGCAGTCTCTTGAACGTTAATAGATATGAAAGTTGAGTTCCCGACCAGAGAATCGTCGAGCAGAGAACCCCTAAAAGCGAGCAACATGAACACACAACCCACAAACGGCACTGACTCCCATCCGTATCCACATTCCCAAACAAGACATACATCCCGCTCTCGGACACCTTCATGGCGGACTCGTCAATATCAACAGCATCACCACCAACAACGCCCAGTGACACCCACGTCGTCGACATACCGTCCACGAGTACAGCGGTCCAATTCGCAGGGAGGTGTCCATTCTGGCGGTGGCCTCATCGCTAGCAGTGGTGGGTCAGGCCCGTTGCATAGAAGTGCCAAGAAGTGGGCCAGGACGGCGCATTTACATCCAGTGAAGAACATGGATGTGGGTGGGTCTGGACAACACAAGGGAAAGATGGGAACAGAGAGGGGGAGGGAGAATCAGTTGGTTCTGGATGATGTCTTTTCAAGTCCTCATCCATTTCCAAGTCGACATGGGCGACAGGACGAGGCGGTTGGCAGTGCTGAGATGTTGAATTTTGGGTCGGTGAGGAAGGGGAAGGGGGTGCGACGTGATAGGGGGAAGTCAAAGGATGGTGTTGATGGAGATCCATGGGTGGATACCGACTTTAGTTTGGAGGATGAAGGCGAATGGGATGCTCAGCTGGATTCGGGGCGGCCGATGGGTTTTTCTGGTAAAGAGCACTAACTCGCCATTATGATGTTCTAATGCTGTCTTCAAATTCTCGTCTAACTGCTCTTCGTTTTGGTTTCATGAATCACTCGCACGTCCCTGCGAGACTCTACATTGCATTATCAAGCTACATACATACCATTCAACTGCATTACATTCACAGTTCGGATTTTCGCTCATGTAAATTATTATATATCCTGCAATCATCGAGATTCCTGAAACGCGTTCTGTGCAGGATGTCCTTGCATTGCAAATGTAAGTACAAACAGCACTACAGCATCTACATATGCAGATGCCCAGGTCCTTCATTCAGACGCGAAATGCACAGTCCTAGAGTTGACCTCGATTCTCCAGACCTCTCCAGCTAAATCGTTTTCTATGGAAAGTCGATTGGTGTTGAACAAAAGTAGTAGCATCTCCCAGCGTTTCTTCATTGTCAAGTTCCGTATCAAATGACGAGGTGTGCTTTCTTTTGCCTGATGTTTTGAGGATTTTGCCTAAGGATAGGGTGAAGGGACTTTGCACCAGGGTATCTAGAGAGTCGCTGGCGGCTAAGGTAGTTTGGTCGTGAGTCGAGTATGTGTTTATGAGCCTGTCGATGTTCAGAAGTCGAGTTGGTTCAGGATCCATGCTAGCGCTCAAGGGCATCGTGTCAGCAGTCGGTTTGATATGAGTCCATAGGTTGAAGAAAGCGTTTCGGCTTCGTGAACGAAAGAAGGAGATATCCTCGCCTGTCTGATATGTTTTGTATCCAATTCCAGCAGATGAGGGGATGACGGAATTGACAGAGAATCCTCCACAAGCTGGGAATGGCCGCAATGCCGGCTTATCGCAAAGAAACGAAACCATGACTTGGCCAACCTTACAAGAACCAGTTTGAGCGCCGGGTAAAGCAGGTTTTGGAACAAGGATCTACGCACAATGAAAGACGTGCAAGCGTACGAAGGGAAGTAAACAAGCTTCGCTCCAATCATGTCCAGCAGCGTGTCGACATCGATACCTAGGTTCGCTGGCTCTGTTGGGTCCCCAAAGACACTCGTGCGCGTGAGTCCACCAGTACTTCCCGAGTGCGGCGATCCCAGTCCAGAAGAGTCTTTTCGATCTTGACCAGCATGGATCTCGTAAAATACAACCCCGCTCAGTCCCAAACTTTCCAATCGCACGAACCGACGTCTTGTCCTCGTCTCGTCTTCTGACAAGTCGAAAAACACGCATGTTGCCACAACTTCCTTCCAGATTGTGCCGGCGGGATGACGGTGTGCGGCAGGGTTCTCCATGTCAGTAAATAATGACAGTGGGTGTAGGGGGGGTCTCAGTAGGGCGTGGAGAGTTTTCAACCAGGAACCAGCCATCGTTATCTGGCATAAAACTCTAAGTTGCAGACAATGGAGTAGTTAGGATGCGGGAACTGACTGGCTCTAGTATATGTTCCCTTCGAATTCTACAGAAGGCATGTTGTGCTGTGTTGTGCTTCACTACCTTCTCACCTATTTATAGTTCGCCCAACCAATGCAGCTCAACAACGTACACGAATGGCATGCATAGATCAAGCGTAAATCATCGGACGTCAATATGATGAACATATGAAGAAACTTTCACTTCCTCATATTTCAACACCTGCAGCTTTCATGAGGTCGGCAACTTCCATATCTGCACCAGAACTATGAAGTTAGGGGGATGGCTACTGAAGTTACAAACGACTCACGATCTTCCGTGTGCTGCATGCGAGAGGCAAGGGAGCAATCTTGACCTAGTAAACTAGATAAACTCATATATGTCTATCAAGTGAAATTCGCTGCACACACCAGGTCCGAATATGAAGTCACCGCCTAGCTGTGATATATTTCCCTGCTTTCCTATCAGTGAAGGATTCTTCAGAGGCCCTTTCTAAATTGCGATAAGTTTTCTATTGTGAAAAATTCATTTCTGTGAGAAGTATTTCGGGCCGTACCCAAATGCTCAGCATCGCATTGGTAAACTTGCCAAGTATGAGATAGCTGCGTTTCTGCTGCCCAGCAGGTGTTGTTGCTAGCGATTCTATGTTCATTCCTAGAGCATGATAAAGTGCACGGCTCGGGTCAGCGTAAATCGGCCCATGGAACTGGGTGGTCTCTGCACAGAAGATGTTAACGGAAAGACAGGATCTCCATGGATATTCAACTATACCGGCATATGATTGGATTGGGTTCCATTCCCCACACCCAATCACTACAATCCTCGTGTTCGCTTTTTCCAGTGCTTCCTTGGGGATGGCACCTAGCCGTTCAACATACGCCTGAGTTCACTTTGAGTTAAGCCAGAGTGTACATATGTTCTTCATGGTGAAGTACCTGACAGCTCTAGAGACAAAACCTCAGTAAAGATTTGCAATAATAAGGAACGATGACATACACCACAGAAGAAGTGCCCTGATAATGGCCGTCAGTAATTGTCGCAGTCTTGGGGTACTGTATATGTGACTATAAAATGCTCAACACGTACGAATGAATACGACAATAGTCTTCTCTTTCTCGAAAACCGATCCAAAAGGAATCTTTTCTCCTTTCACATCCAATACTTCGAGTTTCGCCACCTCCGCAAGTGCCTCTGCATCCGGAAGTGTTTTAGGATCTGGAGACATGGATGTTGCTCACTTGAGGGCTCGCCGGACCGGCAGCCGGCGAGGATCATGGTCGTGCAGTTGGTCATGTGATCGCAATTCAACCTCGCCACTGCCTGAAATGTTGACCACGGATGGACCTGAAGCCCAGGACCAGCTTTTTGAAAGCCCACACACGCCGGATGTCCCAAAAAACCTAGCCAGAGCAACTCTTCGTCTTCAGTTCTCCCCAACCTATGTCATTGTCGGTGTTTATCGCCTGTTCACGGACCCACTCTTGTACGTACCAGCATGGGACAAGTGCAAGCACGGGACGCGACGAGGAGCAATCGTTGGTGCTTTCTGGGTCAGATATTGTCCAGTCGCAATATTTTCATGCAACTGAACCACAATCCTAGGCGGCGTTTACCTTCAACATCCAAAGGAAATTCATAGAACTATTTCTTGCAAAGTGAGACCCATTTCAGCGCAATGTAATTCCAGCCTTACCTCTTTCACAGCTCTCCACGAGTCACAGGACTCTCAAACAACACGGTTTTTGGCTTCAAAGTTCCATTCAGCCTCCCCACATGTTTGCCTCACCCCTCCGCAGTTTTCGTCACGCGTTAACCTGAGCCACATATCTACAGATGCCGCAGTTCTCTTCCTTGGTTCACAGATCACATATATTCTCGGTTTCTTCCTGTACCGGAATATTCGTATTGCACGGGAACGGGCGTGGGCCCAGACTATGACTTCTCGTGGCAAGGGTCCCGACTTCTGGGAACCGTATGTTGAAGAATGGGAAACACCACCCGTCGTAGCTGGCGATACCACGCTCGAGAGATTTGTGAAGAAGTGGCTAGGGGGAAAGGTTGGGTTATTTGCAGTGAAGCGGAGTACGCTTACGTCCATCTGTTGCTGGCTTCATTTACCTTCTTTGACAGTACTGCTCCTGCCATTTAACTTTTACCCCTTCGTTGGAATTGTCATTTCGGCTTGCTTTAAGGCTCTTGGGACGGCACACAATCTACACCAACAGGTAAGATTTCCACTGATAAATCTGTTTCGAACGCATAGTAACCATGTCTCTCATGTAGTATTTTGAGTCTAAGAAAATGACTGAAAAGGAAATTGCTGTCTTCATGGAAGAACGAAAGTGGGAATATCGCAGTGCGTAGCGTGGCATCTCCTTCCGAAACATAGTCCTGATAACACAATAAAAGTGTTTGGGTTCACGGCAGCGCTGTTAGAGGGTTTGCCTATCATTGGATTGGTTTTCACAATTTCGAACCGCGTTGGAGCTGCTATGTGGGCGCATGGTCGGTTCATTTTCCCTTCGCGCCATGTTTCCACATTAAAAAACTTGTTCATTAGACCTGGAGAAAAGACAACATTTTGTTGCCAGCAAAATGAACACGAACAAGCGTGTGGAATAGCTGCCTCCGATTTTTGGACTCTTCGAATATGTTATCCACCCTTTACCCGCGTACATGGACAATGTTGTAATATATTTCCAAGTAATCTTGTTCCCAACTTCTTGTCGTTCTGTCCTTCCGCAAAAGAAAGCTTGTCCAATGCTTTTAGGGGCAAACGGACGAGGTGAGCACCCCTAACTCGTGCATATCAAACAGTCTTGACATGCCCATTTCGTTCAGATTCATCCTTGTGAAACGCCTTGTGGTCCATGAGGACAGCTCGCCCATGCCTCATTAACTTGGTTGAACGTATCAGTAGGACACACTATCCATCGTACATGTTTGGCGGATTCTGAAAACAGTTTCGCCTAAAGGAGCTTTGGCGTCAATCAACCAGTGCGCACGAAGCAACACCTGGGCCTCGAACATTGTTCCATCAACATCGTGATACTTGGATTTCTAAGACTCATCACAGGACAAGGGGCTTTGCTGATGTGTCAACCATTGCTGGCTGAGAAATTCCCTGTCACTGTTGACACACATAGCATTCCAGCGCTAAAGAGGCTTGCAGAATAAAACACAAATAGCGCGCCTTTCTCCTTATCAGCTCTTCACAATCGATCCCGCAGAATGCCGTTCTTCCAAAATGCGCAGGGAGTCACCATCCATGACTCGACATTGAAGGATATCAGTGGTGATTATCACCACTACGATAACAGTGTTGTTCACAAGAATTCTCACAATGCCACCACGACTACAACGACGGGCTCACATAATGACAGTTCCAAGAGGGATAACAGCAAGCGTAAGTGGAACTCTACTGTCTGTATGGCTTCTGGTATTTAGACTCCTTCAGATGATATCCACAACGCATACAAGGGCCCTTCTCATGCCTTCACAGGTCTCATGCACCAAGCTGGCCGGGGTGCGTAGACCTACCTGTGTGCCGACAATGAATCAAAGCTTAGCATTAATATCCTTCATGCAGGTCCAGTAAACCTGGAAGCTGCAGGCGTACACCAGCAGGAACCAGCACGCAAGACGGAACTTGGGGCTCGTCGCTTACTACGCGAGAGAGCTCAAAATCAATTCTACACCCCACGAGATCTCGGATACGGTAATAATGGACAGTCCAATCCGGCCGCATCTGAAGAGGACAGTTCAGATGACGAGGAAATACGACCTGCACCGCCATTGTTCGGTCGTATTCAGTCCGACCCTTCCCCCGCTTCGTTTCCGGGCACACAACCAGCCGAACCCCAGGCTCTGCCGCCTCGATTCAAGTCCAACAACCCTTTCCGCTCAGTGATCATGAGCGACCCTGCTCTTGCACATATGCCTCAACCTGAGCCTCAGCCATCCGCTCGCGAGGGGGGGTCATCCTATGAAGCTATGGAACAGTAGGCTTTGTGGTTTTCTTGGTTTTCTTACAAGTAGCTTTCCTGTATGTCGTGTTTTGCGTTTATCGGTGCGTGAAATGATAGTGGTCTTACGGCATGCCTCTTCGTTTGACGTGTTCTTGGGCCTGCATTCCCGACGGATACCTCGTGTACATTTACCCGGAGATCAACCCAAGCTGCGTGCCGCGAGGCATCGTGGCACGCACAGAGAAGGCTCGTTGTGGAGCACACTCAGTGGAAGAGAGGATAATGCTAGTGGAGTGTATTGCAGTATATCCAGTATGTGGAGCTGTGCAGCCCACGCTGTTGAGATTATATATATCTTCAAATTAGGATTGACATGCAGGAACATTACAACTTCCCTTCAAGTGCGCTTTGTATCTTAATCGCAACCAACTCTATCTCGAAGGATCGAGAGGCCCATGCTCCTGGCTCGCCACAAAAAGCTGTTAATAGGCACCGCAACGCCACACTCGCAGTAAACGCCCCCTTCACCCACCTCCACCATGAGTAAACCAAACCCTTCTGCACCACCTCAATCGAAACTCTCCGACGTTGCTCTCGACACCTCAGATATCGTGCTCTCGACTCTCCGAGATGCTGCATCTCTGGCACCGGTTCCGTTCCTGCAGGAAGCAGCTGCGCTGGCCCTCGGAATTGTAAACATCATTCAAGTAGACAAGCTGTTCAGAGTGATATGCGGAGCGTCTGACCTATCCTGCGCCACAGGGTGCTAAAAGCAACAAAGAAGCATTCACCCGTCTTGCAAATGATGCATGTGGCCTTGTATATGCCGTTCTGTGCACGTTGAGCAGGTCCGATGCTCTAGCAGACAACCATTCATCACCTCTTGAAAGCAATTTACGTGCGTTAAAAGAGTAGGTGCATGCGCATACATTATCAGTATCCCTGTCTCACCTACAAGTGTAGGGAGTTGGTTTCCATCGAAGCTTTCGCAAGCAAAGAAATTTCGAGAAGTTGGCCGATCCGAATGATAAAGTACAAATCCGATTTTGGAACTATTCAGCAATACCGAGAGTCGCTGAGACAGTCTTTGGATATGTTCGGCGTGAGTGGCGTTTTACCTTAAGATGGGTCAAACACCTAAATCCAAGACGTACCTATCCCCACAGCTTAAATCAACCATTTCCATCCAGGAAAACATTGAACGAATGGCTGCACAGCAGGAGGCATTTTTGAAGGAACTAGAGGAACGGAGGGTACGTCTGGATGCAGAAGAGGCTGAAAGAAAAAGACTCGATAAAGAAGCTGCGGACGAAGAGGAAAGAATTAAAAAAGAACAAGCAGAGCGGCAGAGGGAGAGAGAAAAGGTCGAGCAAGAAAGAGCGGAACGAGAAGCCCGGGAGAGGAGCAGACGAGAGATGGAGCAAAAATTAGAGAGCGAACGGATAGCTCTTGCAGAGAGGGAAAGGGCGAATGCAGAAATGCTCGCCGCTCGGAGTCGCGAGGATCAGGAGCGTCAGGCCATAGAAGCAGAGAAACATCGAATTCCTGGAATGCCACCTACTTCTGATTCGAACCCATTCCGCCAATCCCAAGGATCGTTCAACTTTCCCAATCTTCAGAACGCTAATGGGAAATTTAAAGTGACGCATATCGGCGGCGATCATATTGTCTCGGACAACAGTGTCAGCAATACAAATTCAGGCAACACAACGACGAGCACGGTCTCGAATTCGAATAATGACTCATCTGTCAGAATTGGTCCGGGTTTGTGTTTCTCTCTTTAAAGATCTGCCACCATACTTACTCGCAAACATTCAGGGAGAACCCGAGGAAAGCGCAGATAAATTACCTGAGGAAGCCATAAGGCAGATTTTCATCCCGGCACTGTATTTATCCATGTTCAATTTTCCTGAAACCCAACATCTATCTATGTATTATCTGACATTCATCATTTTTTCTCCACAATACGAGATGCACTCTCTTCCCAGCGCCATTTACATCATTTCAATCCAATTCTTGTAGCCCTATTTTTTTATGTAGATCTTGCACTATATACCATATATCAAGTCAGTCGTTTTGCTGCTCTGCTTCCCACCTACTTACTATTGGAGTGGATCCCAGTTCGTACACCAGACACCGTACTGTTGAGTGGACGATACCAGTGGAATATTACAAGTCTGGTCACTAAATAAAAAATGTACTGGGGTCCTGGAGGTAATTAGTGTAAATAGGTGCCCGAAGTGGCGACGGCAAGGTTCGGTGAGCTCTTTCAACTTCGGGAATCGGAGGGGAACCTCGGAAAGAAAAAGAATGGCTGTTGTGGAGTACTCGAGTACACGCCGCTGAGTTTGAAAGGAAGATTTGAAACTGCGACTAAATTGATGTGTCCCCGCACCACTCCCGCACCTATGCCAAGTCCTGACACTCTGAAGCTTGCTGAAGATCTCCACTATCTGCTCGACTATTCACGCTTTCTCGTATCAATTCACTTACAAAACCTGGACAAGACTTCTTGATCAAGTATGCGCAACCCTTAAACCCATGCTCGTATTACCACGACCTGTGGAAGCTGCATGGATGCAACGGAGACTCCTCGTATTTCTTTTCAACCGTCCCGGTCACTAGGGAGCAAGAACTCGATAAATGCACATCCTCCGAGGTCCACCTTCCGAACGAATGCATTGTTATCACGCATCCAGAGGCACTATTCGACTGTAACTCCCAATTACCAAATGGAGGTGAAGAAAGTCGCAGTATATCATCCTGCCTCTGATATCGCCTATGTAAGTCTTCAAAATGGCCTTTGCACAGCATCTCATCCTTTAATTTCATTATCTACTATGAACTGAAGGAAAGTTGTGGAGTTCAGTTCGATCGTGGTGGTGAATGAGGTCTTGGTGTTGCTTTCACAGCTTCAGACCCTTGAAGTCACCTGTACTTAGATAAAACCGTTATATCAAGATCGAAGTGAAGCTTGAGCAAAGGATCATCTTTGATATCTCTACAGCGGGATCAACACCTTACAGCGCGAAATTTCTTGAGCAGTTTCCCTGCAGTTTCCGTCCCGATGGCGGAGTGTATGTCTTATACGGCAGTAGTAATAGGCATTATAGGCATTACACTTGTTGGGATGCACCAGGCAAGGTGACACGGAACACCAGGAACTGGTTATCTACATCAAGCCCTGCGTTAAAAGGCTTTCCGGCCGACACACCGTCGGTACTGACAAAGTCATTATCCGACTAGCAGACAGGAACCATATGTGTCTCAGCAAGAGAAGGGTGAAAGCAGGAAGACATACCGCAGTGAACAAGAAATAATCATTTGGGAAAGCCGGGTCGCCCACAGGTGCCAGAGCAAGCGACTCCCACTTGGCATCCAGTAGTGTCTTGTCATCAGGCGAGCCTGGAAATTAGAAAGGATTCATATAGCATTTACCGTAAGAGCTGCATTATCATTTGAGAAACGCACCGTTATGCAGACCAAATCGTGCAAGCTCAGTGCGCTCGATGTAATTCACGAATGAGGCATAGGTGGCTGGAGTGATACTTTTGTCGATTTTCCCTTTCTTGGCGATGGGGTTGGAGGGGTCATCGAACTTTGTATTATGAATGTCGGTTGCACCAGCAATTGAAAATAGATCTGCCTGTCTGGAAGATCGAGGTTAGTTTGCAATGACATGCAACTAGGCCAAACGCAACGATTACTTGTATTTCGAATTGTTGTCGTCGCCACCCCGCCCATCGCCGTCTCGTGAGAGCGCTAGGAAGACACCAGGGCTTACAAAGTGAATTTCACTGCAGCCTTGAGTGTTTCCCTTGTCACTCAGAGGCAGAGGTACGATCCATTCACCGACCAAAGGAGGTCGGACGGAAGGGTCCGAAACATCATACGCAACAAGTCGCGTATAACGTGAGGTGCTCTTGTCATTGCCACCATCCTGGATAGTTGCAGACTGGAGCATTGCATATAACACCTGCTTCGACTTGTCCAGAGTAAGCCCCTCGAAACCTAAAATTCAAAGATCAACACAAAAGAACAAAGCCGTTGAGATTTTCAGCGGCCGCATGCCTTGGTTTCCCGCTCGGCCGGTTTTGGGGTCATCATCCGAGGTGAACTTTAAAGCACCCTTCTTATCTCGCGGAAGGATCGCATTTGGAGGTTGTACGGTTTGGATCAACTTGCCGTCCGCTGAGAAGCGGTAGATGTATGGTCCATACTCATCACTGATCCAGTAGCTGAGGGAAGAAACATATGAGCAAGCCGGCGCCGGAAATCCTAACACGGTCCTCACGTTCCGTCGGCATTGGACACAACACCTTCAACATCAAGTGTAAGATGGGGCAATGCCTTTGAGGCGACGGGAAGGTCAGGATCAGCCTCAGGGGTGAGGGGGAACCCAGCCTGTTGTTGCCTGACCACCTCCGGATCCAATCCACTTGTCTTCGTATTGTTCCTTTCGACTCTCAGAACCGTGTTCTTGTAGGTCAAGGCGAGGGTTTGCTGGGCTGCGGTGAAGTTAAGGTTCGCGGAACCATAGTAAGGGGAGAGAACAAAATCGATCTCATGATGTCGCGACTGGTAGTCAATAGTCCCGTCTCTGTCAACCATATCTAATGAGCAGATGAATGGCTTGCTCCATTCTGAACAACATACACATTGAAACCGCGGTCAGGTACGACGACAAACGTTCCCGTAAACTTGCCGTCAGAGACTTTCCACGTTCCTGACTTGATGTCGATGCCGCTTCCGATTCCACCCAAAGTGTCGCCAGTCGATTCTCTGAAGTTGGACGGAATAAGGCCAAAGGCCACCAGACCCTTTGAACAAGAAACTATTCAGAACCTGACTTCAAATGGGACCGCGAAACATTACCTTGTTCACATAAGTCACTCCATCCAAGGTGACGGAGGCAGGCTTTGACGTAGCCCGTGGATATACCTCGTCTACTGGGGTAGCCCCATCTTGTATCTTCAAGACCGGCGAAGAGTGCACAACCTCAGCAAAAACCACGAGGAGGCCAAGGGAGAATACCCGAGGTGCGAACATCGAGGGAGTATCAAGTGCCGGGGTCGCCTCAGGAGTCAAGTTTATGTTCCCAAGGCAGACCTGGGTTCTCTAAATATAGTAGCAATGGTCGCGTGCAGGGAGTCTCAGAGGAAGCGGAAGTACTGATGCCACGCAGTGGAATCCACCTGTAACTGTCACTCGCCGGACTTTAGTGGCTACTATGGGCACTTGAACGAGGAGTCTGGTGGCCAGACGGATAAGGTTGTGATAGATAGCCAAATCTTGCAACATTCATTACTAGTGAGTGAAGCAAGCGTCAGGAATAAGAAAGAAGTGAAGAGTTTCCTACTCAACGTTGGCCAGGGTTCGTATGGCATTTTGTTCACCATGTTGAACGTTCGTCATGAGTCCACATGGTTCGTGACGTGGGTTATGATGATTGTCTGCAATGCCGAAGCTGTCCTCAGTACATTCGTCAGAGTGGCTTCTGATGACGTGGACGCAAAAATCTCCCAAAGCACGCAAAGACTGAGGCCAAATCAAACTTTCAATTGTTTTGGGCTCAGTTACGATTAAACTCAGCAAAACGATTATAGACCTCGTCGAGCCTTCGCTGCGCCTGGTAATGTCACGCGAGACACCAGGAACTGGTTGTCAACATCCAACCCTGCGTTGAATGGCACACCCAGAGCTACACCTTTAGTGCTGATAAAGTCATTGTCAGACTGAAAAAAAAGTTTGAATATCTCACTCTTGTGACGGGGGATAGGGAGAAGACTTACCGCGGTAAACAGGAAGAAATCATCAGGGAAAGCAGGATCGTTCACGGATGCTAAGGCAAATGACTCCCATTTCGCACCGAGAAGAGTCTGGTCGTTAGGAGCACCTGAGAGATCAAGGTTGATGTTTCTGCAACCACAGCAATAAGAACGGAGGCGTACCATTATGCAATGCAAATCGCGCAAGCTGTACAGGATCGATGTAGCTGATGAAAGGAACGTAGGTAGCAGGCACGATGCTTGGATCAAGGACTCCTCCAGTTGCGATAGGATTGGCGGGGTCATCAAATTTCGTGTTGTGGATGTCGGTAGCGCCAGCGATCGAAAACAGGTCAGCATTTCTGATGAAAGGTGAGTAGTGAACGGAGACTGTTCACACTTCGAGCTCTCACTTGTATTTAGACTTGTTATCGTCGCCGCCTCGTCCATCTCCATCTCTCGCGAGGGCCAAAAAGACGCCAGGGCTCACATAATGGACTTCGCTGCTGCCTTGTGTGTTTCCCTTGGAGCTCTGAGGAAGAGGGACTACCCATTCACCTATAAGTTTTGCCTTCAACAACGGGTGGGAGACATCGTAGGCCACCAAGCGCGTATATCGCGAAGTAGTCTTGGAATCACCGCCATCCTGGATGTTGGCTGACTGGAGCATCGCATAAAGGACTTTGTTCTTGTGGTCAAGGGTAAGTCCCTCGAATCCTATAAGGAGAGGGGCAAAGATGAGAAATGATCCAGGCGTGGGCTGCTGCGATAATCATACCTTGATTGCCCTTCCGCCCCGTCTTCGGATCGACCTCCGACGTGAATGCCAGAGAGCCAGTCGAATTAAATGGAAGGAAGGCTTTTGGTGGTTGAATCGTTTGGATCAAGTGGCCGCTCGCTGTGAAACGATAGATATATGGCCCATATTCGTCACTGACCCAAAATCTGAGAAACCGCTCATCAACACGCATGTCCTATCTCAAAACACCAGCTAGATGTACTCACGTTCCATCAGAAGCCGATACAATCCCTTCTGCATCGACCGACAGATGTGGCAAGTCAGTGGAGGCGATGGGCATTTCGGGATCGAAGATTGGGAGCAAAGCATGTCCCCATTGCTCCTTCCGCACAGCCAAAGGGGTCAAGCCGCTGGTTTTCTTGTTCTGTCGCTCGAACTTCAGAATGGTCTTCTTATACTTGAGACTGAGAGTCTGTTGAGCATCCGTAAAGTTCAGGTTCTCGGTACCATAGTAAGGCGTAAAGACGAAATCAATCTCGTGATGCCGTGATTGATAGTCGATTGTCCCGTTGCTTTATGAGATGCAATTGAGGATTTGCAATGCGGTAAGCAGCTAAAAATACGCACATATTGAACCCGCGATCAGGCAGCACAACGAATGTACCCTGGAATTTGCCCTTCGACCCTCTCCAAGAGCCGTATTTGATGTCAATTGCGCTGCCAATTCCACCGAGCGTATCTCCAGTCGATTCCTTGAAGTCGGAAGGAATGAGTCCAAAACCAACAAAACCCTTTGAATGATGTAAGAGATGATGATGATATACCGCAGGAGAAATGCGACCTTGTTCAGATAAGTAATGCCATTCAATTCCACGGACTGGACGGCTGTGGGAGTGGGAGATTGCCTAGCCTCGAGAACACGACCATATAACACAGACGATGCAGGAGAAGCGCCAACACTATTGGCCAAAACCAGGAAGCAAATGGACGACGCGATAGATGCCAACATGTGAAATGTCGTGCGAGGTGCGGAAGCACCGGCGGAGGGCGCATCTTTAGGTATGGGCTCGCAGCGAACGTGCGCACAACTCCCGATGGCCTCCTAAAATCTGGGCAGGTCGTCGGGGTTAAGTGGAAGGGAATCTGTCAACCAGTTGTGAAATCTTCTGATGGGTATTCTTGCGAGGACACGGAAGACGTACCATGGGACCTGTACAACCACGCACACCGCGGGACTCTGGGTTCTACGGCATCGCCGACAGGATGGTCTCTTCTGTACAGAGGAGCATTTATACGATTGCGACGTTCTGCCATCTCCTGCCATTCCAGTATATCCAGTCAGGAAATATCGCGTATGATGAATCAAGTTGTGCCATGTGGCCATGAGGCTAAGCCCGCCTCCATTTTGAAAGAGAGGGTTCTCCGTTCATTGTACTGCGTATCAAAAGGACGAGAAAAAGAAAAAGAAAGGAAAAAAAGAAAGGGTCTAGAAATTTAGCACCGTCTCGTGGGCACTTCAACTCTATGCCGAAAGTTCTCAGGACAAGGTCTCTGGATTCCTATATGAGACACTGACCACTTGGTGTAGTTCTGAGCACAAAGGCTGTGTGTGTCAGAAAAACTTCATAAATTCATTCTCAACCAAGAAGTGATCCAAACAAACTCCCTCATAGAACTAGGCAGAGGAAGAGAGTCATATATGGTCTAGCAAGCCAAAATTTTGAGGTAGACTGCATGCTCAGAGCAAAGACTGGGCCAAAGCAGCCCAGTGTACCAGGGTATCATCACATTGATCATCTCACAGGGTTTCAAATTTTTGGGAAATGGTACCACTGTATGGTCAGAGTTGTCTAGGAAGCAGGGAAACCTGTTTTAGGTGAGGAGAGATCTGGTCTGCTCGAGCGAAAGAACGCGTCGCAGGGGAGCACGAAGCCCGGAAAGAATTACGTAATGGGCAGATAATGGCTGATAACATTTGGCATCTTCCTCGATAATCGTGGATCGCAGCGAGAGACGGTTTCGCATAGAGCTGGGTGGAGTTCTCCAGGCATTGCCAATCAACTTTCCAGCACATCTGCTCGATGAATACAATTTTGAGAACGAGTTTTTCAATCCTCGGAGTTACCCGGGCAGGTAACTGGCAGATAAATACCCAGCACAATGATCGGTAAACCAAAAGAGCCAAAGAGAGCACGTTCTCAGACGGATGCTGTTGACAGCTTTCCTTGACGTCTGTTTGCCTGACCTTGCTAATGCTTATAAGCTAAACCTAACGCTGTCGCTGTAGCATTGACCGAGGATGCGCCCCAGCCTCGCAATTTCAGAATTATACAAAGCTCGATGCTCCTCCTGCAAGAAGAATACCTGTGAGCAGGACTTACTTCCAGATACATAGCTTGTAACCTGCACAGAAGCTTGGAAATATATTGTAAGCATCCTTCCTCCACCAGTTTCACGTTTTGGTCCGCAAAGGTCATGCGGCCAGTGCGCACCTCCTTCGTGGTTCTGTAATTCAACTACGGACGGATCTGCTCAGGAGGCAAGCAAGGTAGTTACTGTAAAATCAAACCTCGATGCTCTTTAAACAATTGATACTGCAAACTTGCTTCTAAGCTCGACCAGTGAGGAGTCAGGACAGCACTTCAGACTCAAGGCTGACCGTAGGTATTATCTCGATAGTCTCCCGGGTGTATGACAATGCACTGAAACCCACGACGAATCTTTTCTTGTGCCACCGGCAAACAGGCTCTCCAACTCCCGGTCCGTTCTGTCCGGCTAGATCTTATCACACAACCCGACTTCCCAACCGTCATGCATCATGGGTTCGGTTTCTGTTCAGGTATCAGCCTGTATCAGTGCTTCAATCAGAACACTGTGATCTGTTTATAACTCCTTACTAAGGTGAGTGTATCTCCCAACCGTCTCATACCTAGAGTCCACTCTTACGATCAGCAACAGCATGGCACTCGCACCCTCAGAAGCCTCAGGGGCCGGAAAATGGTCATCGTACATGCTAAGCATATATATGGGCCGGCAGGCTCCCCAGCCTCTAGGGACGGTTGTGTTTGAAGAAATCGAGGCAAAGGCGAAGGAGACATTGAAGGACTACCCTGGTATGTACCTCCCCAACATCACGTCGAACCCCCTGTTAAACTAGCGATGCAACATAGGAGCCTTCATGTACGCCGGGGGTAGTGCAGGAACCAACTCCACATATCGCGCTAATCGCAAGGCACTCGACAAATATGCTATTATCCCCCGGATGCTCGTAAACGCAACGGTTCGAAGCCTCGAGGTATGGTCTGACGTTCTGGCAAGCGAATTTCGTTGACCATGAGCATAGACGACGATCTTCGGGGTCAAGTACCCCAGCCCAATATTTATCGCACCGATCGGAGTCCAAGGTATCTTCCACGGGGATGCTGAGCTCGCACCAGCACGGGCGGGACAGAAACTTGGCGTGCCGTTCATCATGAGCACGGCGTCGTCCCGCAGTATCGAAGAAGTCGGCAAGGCCAATGGTGATGGTCACCGGTGGTATCAGCTTTACTGGTTTGACTCTTTATCTCATGGTCGCCGGGCATGACATTCACGTACCTTGTCCAGGCCTCGCACGAACGACGTGACGCTATCGATCCTCAAGAGAGCAAAGGACAGTGGATTCAGCACATTAGTCGTTACTCTGGATACAATGGTCCTCGGTTGGCGTCCGCATGATCTGGAGAGAGCCTACATCCCCTTTGGCCACGGAGTCGGTATCCAGGTCGGACGATCCGACCCAGTCTTCATGGCGAGGTACAATCGCCAACCCGTATACGAACATCCGGACTTCCCCTATGATGCCGTTGCGCAGGATAAGCTGTACAAGGCCGGGGATGAGAAGACCAAGGAAGCCGTCTTCTTTGGCATGGAGTGGTTGAAGGAGTGTAACTCGGGATTGTATCGCGACTGGGAAGACCTCAAATTCTTGAGGGAGAACTGGGAAGGTCCTTTAGTCATTAAGGGTATTCAGAGTGTCCTTGTGCGTAACCTCACTCATTTTTGCTATCTATCTGTCTCTCTGAACATACCATGCAGGATGCCGAGAAAGCCCTGGAGTACGGTGTCGATGGAATCATTGTCTCGAACCACGGTATGTTGCTTTCTTGTTACCTCTCGGCCGTCGGGTCCCGATTTCATTTTATCTCCCATTACAGGTGGTCGCCAAGTAGATGGGGCCATTCCTTCCCTATACGCTCTCGAAAGGATCATGAAATCGGCCAAAGTCAAAGAAGCCCAAAGCTCCGGGAAGCTCACTGTGCTCTTCGATTCCGGCATCCGCACCGGAAGCGACATTATTAAGGCTTTGGCACTAGGTGCCCAGGCAGTCTTGCGTGAGTCGTCTTGTTTTCCTTGGAAGATGCACCATGACTCACACAGAGAAGTCGGACGGACTTGGCTGTACGGGCTGATCGCAGGTGGGCAAGCAGGTCTCGAGCAGGTCCTCCAGCACACGCTTGCTGATCTGGATACAACACTGGGATTAATCGGATGCAAGAACTTGAGCGAAGTCCAGGGTAAGGGGGATGCGATTGTCACCAAGTTGGACATCGATCCCTGAAGTTGAAGATACAAGTGAGTCAGTGTGGAGTCCTGTCAATTGTACAGCAATGTATCTTTATATCAACTGTCAATGCACCCGACCGAATCGACGTGCAAGTCTTAACAGATACTTGAAGTTTTCGGCATTACGGTCCGCGATACGGAGGCAAATGTTTGCATCTCCGCGAAACTGAGTCGATCTTCGGGAAAGTACTCAGTGTATTCTGCAAGTATTCTGGTACAATCCGACATTACAGCCTCTAGGGTGCTTTCGTCCGGCGACGAAATTTCCTACGGAAAGTATTGCAAGTGGGCTGTGCAAACTCTGTTAATAATCATACTCGCCCACCTTACACTGCAGTGGCAGTACAAGAAAATTGTATAGCCCTGGCTCTGTGCTTCTGGCTCGTGGACATGTGGACAGAAAATCCTTCCCTTGCTGATTATATCGCGATTTGCGTCAACCAAGCAGCCGCTCTAAGTCTCTAACCCGCTATCCCGATACTCATGTCGATAAAATTGCTGGGTACCTGAGCGATGTCAAGAAAGGCCGTATCTCCATTCCCCACATGATCTCGAGAAATTCAGGTTCTATACCAGTTCTGGCATATAACGCCTTCGTCCCGGAACTCGTCGCATCGCCGAACACACCTATCCATCACTGTGAGAAAGGGATCCAATCGATAAAACGATCTCTCAGCACTCTACCCCAGTCTCCTCGAAGGGGATAAGGACAGGTGTGTTCTTCACGTCTCTTTGGATCTGATTTTGTCGCTTGATGCATAAATCTGAGTGGAGGTTAAGAATAGAGGCTGTTTGTGTGTGAAGGAATGCGTAACGCACAGAAGCTTACACATCTATATTCTTTGTCTGCTTGGCTTGTATTTAAATATCCGCCAAACCCGTTGAGCGTTGTCATGTCGGACGAGACAATATAACAATTTATTTTCAGGGATCTGCACAGATGCAAGTGTGGCATTTCCTGCAGATCAGCTCGGAATCCGGATGAAAGCCAGAGATGAGGGGACCATATATGGATAGGCTCCGGATCCGCGCGCAAATGAAAAGACCAGTAAAACGACAAGACACGACGTTTCTTCAATCATGCAGGGACCGGCGCTGATGCTAACTCCCAAGTGTCATACGACCCACGGAGGCTACGACCGTTCCTCCCGATGCCAAGGTCTGCATTGCAAAGCCAAGCAAAAAAAAAGAGGTACAAGGCGATGCCAGTGGCTACCTACGAAAGCGAAACGGAAGGAAGAAGGCGAAGGAAGATCTGAACATTTACCACCACCGGCAGATACTGTCCATCATCCCACCTTGTTCAGGCTCGAGGAAGCCAGCTCCGCCAACCGCTGGCATTCCAGGCTTTTTCGAATTCTGCTTCAGAAAATTTTTGCACCGCCCAGGCCCTCGCTCTCCTCCTCATGGCCAGATCCTGATCTGGGGAGAGCGTTAGTGCGATATGGAGCACGTCCGCGAAGGTTTCTGGGGTCCCCGCATGATATCCTACACGACAAATAGGAAATTAGACATTGTATTGTCATATCTTGTGGAGAAAAATAGAAAGTAGGCACCTGTGGGCTCGCCGTTAAATGGAACGATGATATCCTTCAGAGGTCCCCCAGACGCATGCGCTACAGGGATCAGCCCAGCAGCCTGTAATGTTCGGAATGAGACCTTAGCTTCCCCGCTGCACAAAAGGGGATAGACAGCGCTAACGCACCATAAACTCCACTACGTTAATTCCGAAGTGCTCATCAACCATCGTGCTCAACCCAATGCTGGCTCGAGACAGCCATTTGAGCATATCAGGATAGGATGCGTTGACTACGAACTGAACATGGTCCTGATTGAGAAGCAAATCATTTGTGAGCCGGTGCGCTGTGGTTCCTACCAATTGAATGCAAAAAAGCACAGACCTCGATTCCAAGCTCCTTGGCCAGCAACCTCAAGCCCTCAACCCTTGCCGCGTCCCCGGCATTACGACTCCCTCCAAGCAACACAAGTTTGACGCCCGTCGTATCCGTTTCAGCGTACTCAGGGTGCGCCCTGAGGAGCCGCTCAAAAGCCGCTAGCTGGGCGGCGTGATCTTTTTCTGGCCTAATAAATAAAGAAACCCATTCAATTGGGAAACTGCGACAGAACGGAAGAAAGCGAAACGGATGTACCGAAACTGCGCAACGCTCAGGATAATGCGTTCTCGGCCCTCGAGTGCGAATTTGGCCATTTCTCGAGTGTCGCAAGGTGGATAGACAATCCCGGCCGATGTGAGGCCCGCATTTTGGGTAAAAAGGCGAAGGAACAACAGAGGTGGTATGGCATGTATTAGTTCCAGAAGGGGGTCGGAATGCTGGAGTATGGCGTCCACATGATTTTTGGTCCAAGATGAATTGACCATTAAGAAGCGCGCTATACGGAGGGAACGTGCATAGTGGTACATGAAGATGCGATAGTACCTGAACAAAGTTGTGGATCAGATGCGTCGACGGCGTCAGACATGAAGCGATGTTACAAAAGTTTTCCCCAGCTGAGGATGGCTGAGGTGGAAATGGCATCAGTGTTCGTGTGCCATTTCTTCCGTGACTTGACGCGCGCAAGCATGTCGGTGCTGATAGTTGGATAATGAACGTATGCACCAATGGGGATACGTCCAAGCAGCGAGACGATATGGAATGTAAATGCATAGCCCATTGTATCTAACAAAAAAGGCGCGTCAGCATGGCGGGAAATCGAAGTCGCTTCAACCCTGACCGATGTAAAGGTCTGGTATTAGCTTGGTCATTGCTTCCCAAGCAAGGTACATGGACCCGAAGCTTTGGCCAAGAAGGGTAAAGCGGGGCCAGGTTGAGTCCTCGATCATGCTCCGAGACTGTAGGAAGACAAAGTGGAGGGCGGCTGGATCCAACGTTATGTCGAATCGGGCCTGAGATATGTCGCATAAGGTAAGAACGACGAGACGGTTTCATGCGCCATACTTTGACTTTCGCAATGATATCATCCTTGGAAGCATCCACATCTCCGCTATACACAACACTGACCACGTCATGCTCCGTGCGCTGCAAAGCAGCAATCGCAGTCCACAGCACCCTCTCACCACCTCCCCCGGCATTGCTTGAGTCAGCTAAGTAGAATCAGAAGACGCAGTACTCTGTATACGCATATACGTTACCAACCAAAATGGGTGGAAGAACCCTACAAGTCGTTTGTTCTCCGTAGGCGAAGCTCCAAGACGCGTAAGAACGCTGAGTCGTCGCTGGCGGTTTCTCGTGCGCAATTGACGGGAATATAAAGCTATAAGTAGCCAGGGCCCAAGGAGAAAACATAGGAGAAAGCAGGGAAATACAACCATAAGGTTGGTTGCTGTGAATGTTCAAAGGTCGGGGTTGCTGGGGGTTCAATGTGGGTACCGTACACGTTGTATTTGCTGCACGTGTATGAATTGCTGAGATTGCCGATAATTTTCCGGCTTGGTTCGTTCAATTCATTGTTAGTTTCCATTCACCTTCTCACTCTCTCTGCACTTCAGAACATATCTAAGATATCATCCATCATGACTGCTTTTCCTTCTGGAAATCATCGAACTCAACCTTCAGTGATCAAGCGGTATACTTTTAGCTAGTGACACGTCCCCGATAGGGCATCCATCTTTGGTTGGCTTTAGCGCCTTGCACTTCCTGCCTCGTGTATTCCACCCGACCGGTATTCTGGAAGGCTGCGCAGCGAAACAAAACAGGCCAACAATCGTGCCCGAATTTCTATTTAATCTTCCGGTCCGTTTTCTTATTCCAATCATTCCAAGAATTGCTTTCGCTTTATCTCAACGTTAGCACATAATCCCAGCGCAAACTGTTCATCGGCCACGGCACAGTCCCATTAAGATGGTCCTGGAGGCCCCATCTGATCACGAAGGCCAATATTATTACTGATAAGTTGACCGTCAATCAACCCAAAGACGGGCCAGGATCGGTCAAGATCAGATTTCCTCAAACCCAATAATACCAATAGGGAATCTATAGACGAGCCAAGAGTTATGGGTCCATATATAAGGTGCGGGACTTGATATTCTAGCTCTAACTTGCCTCCCATCGCGACACAGGATCGACGATCTTTGTCGCCGCCTACAAGTGCATTGACTCATCATCTGCTCCTTGCACCCTCACCCCGCCCTTCTGTGCACTACTGTCTTGGTGAGTCATCTCGAGAGCACCATCCCCCAACGCCACATATGTGTGCTTACCCATAGCCGCACCACCAGATGCTCATCCGCCGTCTCCTCCTCCTCCTCATCTTCGCCATCATGGCATGGTCCTCGCCCATGCCAGCTCCCAACACCATGCTTCGCCGCATCAAGTCAACACTGGCGACCGAGACCGAGGTCCTGGTAGTCCGCTTCGGGCCCATCGATGACTCAGGGTATCCCAAGAGCGGAGTCAACCGTGCTGCCCTCGAAGCTATCGTCGTCGTTCTCAGTACGTCTCCACCTTTTATGGCCTGTGATGCCCATCCCATCTGATGCCCCGCAGTTATCGCAGTATCTCTCATCGCTGCCCTCTACCTCTTGAGGAAATGGGGCCCCATCGCCCAATTCTTCGGACGTCGTGCTGAGCGAACCAGCCCCGTCTACGTTCTTCCATCTCCTTCCACGCCCACTGGCACCCTTCTTGGCCTGAAGCGAGCGTTATCAAGTGCCTCCACCTTCAATTCGCGCCATATGTCCCAAGCCCATCCTATGTCGACACCTGTGTCGCTTCCCCCCAGGGCAGCCATCAAGCCTGGCCGTCGCGCCAATGAGCTTCCTGTCGCAGGTGATTCGGGATATTAATGCCTCGATCTTCTATTACTGGTATCCTCCACATTCCCGGTTGTATCATACCCCATTTCGTTAACCACTCCGTTATTCAGTACCTTACATATCTGTCGGTCTCTTTCGGCATACATATATACAGCCAGGTCGTTGTCGATACTATTTTTCATTTATATTTCTATTTTTGTTTAAGCGGACTTACCCAAGTAGTATACCATGTACACATATGTGCAACGAGCAAAAAAGTTACATTCCCTCATCGAGGTGTCTGACTCGGTACTGCACTAGGCGCTGAGGCCCGAGAGTGCTGTTAAGATCCAGACGAAAGAGACGAGGGTTGATTATCAGGGAGTAAACACGAGTACACAGTGAAGACTTTGATGTTCGAAGACTTTGTAGGATTTACTAAGAAGGTTGGATGAAGGAAATTTAGGGTGCAAGTGGGATTAACACTGAGTTGGCACTACGAAGAATACATGGAAAAAGTACTAGGGCTTTTATAGATAAACTGATGTCCAGAGAAGTCTATGAAATGACAGAGAGGTGAGATAAATGATAGGAAGTAGATATGTTATCATGAGAGATAGGCGAGGGATCGTTGCAGATAGTCGTATCGGAAGACATACTGCGGTTGTATGTATAGAAAGTAGAACAGTGCGAGACGTGCGTATCGAAGGGTTCGAGATAGGTGGAGAAGACGCGTCGCGGATCGGAGGACGGATCGGATCGGATTTCGGAATGAACTTGTCAACGTGGCGAGAGAGATTCATTACACTGCTCCCTTCTTGAGGATGGAGTGTGCGTAATCCTTGGATTTGGGAGGATGCGTGACACGTCCTGAGCACGTGGTGGTTTGCATCGGCGGTTGGTAATCACGTTGCCAGGGACCAGGAGGTGGTGATGGAGATCTCGAGGGATTGTAGTGACTGGGAGGAGGAGATTCCGCAGTGGGTGCTAAGGAAACGATGAGAGGTCGAGGAGTGGAAGAGAAGTCGAAATGAGGAGGATGAGGGCGTGAAGGGTTTCGTCGATGGAAGCGTTCTAAAATCTCGTAGAGTGTGTTGGGTACTTCAGAAAATGGAATCCAAGAGTTTTCGGAGTCAGGGAGATCCTTCCAATGGACGAAGTAATCGAATCGGCGACCAACACGGCGACTATCGATGATCGTAGAGATGTCGCATGGGAGATCGGGGATAATTTGTACTTGAGGAGCGGAATCAATCTTGACGCGATCGGGAATGATCGAAGGAGAGGTGTAAGGTTCGAGGAGGGAAACATGGAATACGGGGTGAAGTCGAGATAATGAGGTGGGGAGTTTGAGCAGGTATGAAGAGTGACCACGATGATCGAGTACTTCGAAGGGACCGATACGGCGGTAGTCGAGTTTGTCAGAAGGACGTTGTGAAGCGGCTGAGGAGAGGGTACGACTCCAGTAGCATATGACACGTTCGACGCGGACTACCGTGTCATCCAGGGTTGGTCCCCAAGGCTGGCGTTCGCTGAGTCCCTCGTCTACATCCTTGTGGAGAGCGGGAACGAGAGAAGGGACGTCGATGCCAGCTGTCCAGGCATGAGAGAGGCGGTCATACATGGGGGTACCTTTGAGATCGGCGACTACAATGGGCTGCACTTGCTGCAGGCAAGCCCCCAAGGCGTAATCGGAGGCGTCGGTATACAGACGGTACGGGTCCCCACGGGTAGGGTGCCCAAGTACAGGGGCACTCGATAGCGCTTCTTTGATTTGTCGGAATGCTATCTCTTGTTCAGCCTTCCAGGACCATTTGACACCCTTTTTTAACAGAGCAAATAACGGGGCGGCGAGGAAGGAGTAGAAGGGTACATATGCGGAGAAGTACACAACCATGCCCAGAAATTTCTGGAGGTCGTTAACGCTGCGAGGAGGACTTAGCTCCAGGATCGCGCGAACTTTCTCCTGATGAGTCGATAGACCCAGACGAGAGACCTTCTGTCCAAGGAGCAGAATGGAGGAATAGCCGACGAAGCATTTGGGAGGGGACAGGGTGATGCCTGCTCCAGCAATAGCACTCAGGACTTTGTCGAGGTGAACTAAGTGATCGTCCCAGTTCGCTGAGAACACTACGATGTCGTCAATATAGACCAAGGCAAATAGCCAAAGGAAAGGGGATAAGACGCCCTGCATAAGGCGCTGGAAGATGGACGGGCCGTTGCGGAGGCCGAAGGGCATGCGCTTGAATTGCCAAAGTCCCAAGTGACACCGGAAGGCAGTTTTCTCCTTTGCGTCGTCTGCCATTTCGAGCTGAGTGAACCCGGCTAGCGCGTCGAAGGAGGACAGAACTTGCGAGCCAGACAGAGCTTGGATGATTTCTGACTGTCGAGGGATGGGAAATTCATCGGGGATAGTCTTTGCATTGAGTTTGCGGTAGTCTACGACAAGACGTGGTTTGCCGTTGCGGTAGACCACTACCACAGGAAACCCCCAAGGGCTGCGAGATTCCTCGATGACGCCGGTCTCGAACCAAGTGTTCATTTGTTTCTCGATTACTTCACGTTTGGCAGGGGAAGCGCCGTACATGGGTACGGAAATAGGCTGTGTACCGGGGTGGAGAGGAATGTTAACCTTGGCTTCGACTTTACCCAGCCGGCCATCTAAGCCAAAAGCAGCAGCATTTTTCCGTAGAATCTGCGCTAGCTTAGGTTTGACGTCGTCAGGTATGTCGGGTCCGAGATTGACGAGTTCGGAGACGTCCCCTGACATGGGTTCGTCCGGAAGAGCGGTGGTTTTCGGTCCCCAATGCTCATCGTTGTCGAGTTTGTCGTCAGTCACGTTCTTAGTTGATTCTGTAGCGTTTCCAAGATCTTGGGCGCGCAGCGTGCCTTCGATGACGGTCTTTAGGGCTTCAGCGGAAGCAGCGTACTTTCCCCAGGATTCTTCAGTAGTGGGCTTGTCCGCGAAATCCTCAGGATTGTGAAGATGACCAACAATGTCGCCCTTGCGGATGTACCACGGTGTTTTAGAGGGGTTCACGATCGGTAGATAAGGACACTCTGAGTTAATCCAGGTAGTGGGCGCAGCCATGACGGATACATCGGGATTCCCTATGATGACCTTTTCTACGATCCACTCTGTTCGTTCTTCGAAGGGAGCGGTGACCGGTACATTATGGACTGATTCAGCGGCAATTAATATATCCTCCGTAGCAATAACAGGGGGATCCGTGTGACCGAAATCCTTGGCACACACTCGTCCTCGGCGCATGCCTTGCTTTCGTATAAAGGATTTGACTGGAAAGGCACGTCGGATTTCGAATCCCAGGTCAACGTGTTGGGCGGAGGAAGCCGGAAGGGTCAAGCCAGATTTACCGACGTGTACTTCACTGTGCCCGGTGACGTGTCGAGTGAGTCCCAACTCATAAGTGGTTTGGAAATCTTCGCCCAAGAGGAGGGGAACTGTCATGTCTTTAACGACATATGCTTCCAGTTCGAAACTGACGAGAGTACCGTCGTCCGCAGCTATGTACAGAGCAGTCTTAATGTATCCTAAAACTCGCGCATGGCCAGTTAGGTGGTACAATTTGATACGTAGACCATCCTTCGGTTTGGGGAGACCCGGGATAGATTTCCAATAGTCTTCAGACATTAAGGTAATATCCGCGCCGGAGTCTAGACGACCTTGAATAGGTTCTTGGTCTGGCGCAGCTATATGCACCTTAACGTGCAGAGCATGCGCACCAAGCGAACCTAAGCCATCGGGGTGCGATCGAGCCTTGCGAGCAGCGACGATCTTCGTAGGTTCTGGGGGAGCGAGTGCTTCAGCCGAGGACTGAGATGAATAGACCTTCGACTTGGAGGGTATGACAGGCTCCGCTTTTGAGGAAAAGAGTACCCTGCGCTTGTAGTTTCGATTACTACCATAGTAGGAGCTCGGGAATACATCTTCGGAGTTCACGCATGTTTCAACTTCAAAACTTAGGTCAGGAGGACGTGTTTCAGGCGTCGAGTAAGCAGAAGAAGAAGTTTTGGATTCAGCAAGCATGGCTAAGTACATGCGGTCCGATTGGGCTAACAGTTCGTCGTCGAGGTCTACGTGTATCATATGAGCGGTTCGCAGCGAATCCCATCGTCCGTAATGAGGACAGTCTCGCGCAAAGTGCTTAGGACTGGTGCATATATAGCAACCACCAGGGGGAGCGCGAGCACTTTCGACGGAGTCATCACAAGTAAATGAGTAGCCATCCACGGTTTTCCCTTCGGGCCACGGTTTCTTGGCCGCGCTCGGCTTGGAAAAACCACGCTTAGCCCTGACAGCATTAACTTCTCGGTTTTCGTCCTCATCAGTCTCATCGGCGTCGATGAGGAGTTCGCTTTCTCCATCGTCCGGGGCCTCTGCTACTCCGCTGACGACATTAGCGGAACGCCGGTTTCTGCCACGATAGAAGGATTTCTTCTGTTGGATAGGGCGGGAGCTCCGGATTAGTTCAGATAACTCCCAAGCACCGACGAGGCTCTCGCTCATGCGCTTGGTGGTCGCTAGCAAAGAGAAGATGGATGGACAGGTCACATCATTGAGGATGTTGTCCCATTCCGTAGGACCGGTACGGAGGATGCGGGAAACCGCTACGGCTCCGTCTTCATCATCTGGGAAGAGGAATACGTGGTGTTGGATGCGGCGTTGGATGAAGTCGATAGGCTCTTCCTTTTCATGGCCCTTCTGACGGAACTGCATTTCTTCGAATTCGAAAGTGCGAGCTTTGACCCAATTGTCGTCGAGGAATTGAGCACGGATTCCTAAGAGCATTATATCCCAGTCCTGTGCGAAATGATTTTGATCTAAGGCGGGTAACGCGTCCCACCATGACTTAGCTCGACCAATCCATTTGTACGGAGCAAATTGGGCTAAGCCGCGGCGCATCTTGTCGCTCAGGCGGGCGAGCTTAGACATGGCACTGAGGTACTCGACAGCGGTCTCTCCATATCCGTTCCACGTAGGGATTACGGAGATGTTGAGCTTTGGGTTGAACTGCCATTCGTCGGCGGGACGAGGGTAACCTTGGGGGAGCTCGGCGTCATAGGGGCCACCTCCACCTCCATTAGGTCCGCCTCCACCGCCGGGATAGCCTCCGTTAGGAGGGCCGCCTCCACCGCCAGGATAGCCTCTGTCAGGAGGACCACCTCCGCCGGGAGCGCCTCGTCCTGGTCCTTCGGGTCTTCCACCTCGGGGAGGTTCAGGATATCCCCTTGGGTCGCGATCGCCGCCATCGCCACCACCGCCACCGCCTGGTCCATGGTTACCTCCGCCACCGCTGCCGTTACCTCTTCTTCCTCTGGGATCGAGAGGATCAGGGGAATCGCGGCCTCCATCGCCGCCGTGATCAGCGCGGGGAGGTCCTACTGGGCTCAGAGGTCCATGATCCTGGTGTGGGTGAGCAGCGGTTTGATACGCATAGCTCGTCCAGGCCTTGGGGGGCGGAATTGATTCCGCGTTAATACCGTGAGCAGAAGCGTTGCGACGGGATCCAGGTTCATTTCCTGATTGCTGCGTCATCGGTGGCCCCCCATTCCCAGTAGGGGGTTCATCTCCTAGTATTGACCCCTGTCGTTGGAAGCTGGGTAGAGCGCCTACACCAGGAAGAGTAGTGACAGCATGAGCGCGGGCTATGCTCGAGATCGATTCCGGGAGTTCGAAGCGAAGGTTGCGATTCGCCAACACGGCAGAGATTGAAGGCGGAGCTTCCTGTCGACCGGTAGTAGGAGGGTGATGAGCACCAGCAGCGGGGTAGTTCGCGCTAGGCTTGTAGTTCGTCTTATGTTCTCGATGATGATAGAATTCCGAGGGGACATTTTGTAGTTCGTTAACGAGATTCCTCTGGACCGGATACAGGGGGTCTTGAGGAGGAATCGTGTAATCAGGACGAGCAGATAATTTAGCGAGCTCGATGCGCGGCTCATTAATCCCGAAGGTAGAGCGCACAGAGGTCCTCGTGGAATCGTGAGATATAACCGAATCGATTTCTTCCGGATGTAAAAACATTCTCTTGAAGCTTTTGAAGAAGTTTTGGATATGAACGGTAGCGATAGCTACTCGACGTTGTAACATTGCGAACGTTAGCAATATTTCAGATCGGTGGCCATGCCAGCCAAGTATGCGGAGGAATTTGAACTCGGGGTCGAGGCGGAAGCGACTTTTGGTTCCTTTGTTCATGAATTCCGCTAACGCATCTAGAATCTGATGTACCGCGAGTACTAGTTGAGCGATCTCTTCTAGTCGCGGCTTATTGAGGGAATACATTGATTGATCTCCATCCGCATAGTGAACAAGGTCGGAGGGGGTTAGCTGGACTTTCTTGAAAGAGGCTATGGCTTGTTCCAAGTCGACCCAAAGAAGATCATTGTGAGGAGTGGTCCACCGAATGAGAATGTTGCGGACAATGGACGACTCCTCTCGATCACGTCCAGGGAGTAATCCATCGATTCCACCATAAGCGATGATAGGGTCGTAATCCTCCTTAGAGTTGAAGAGAGGATGATAACGGTAGTTCGAACATTCCAGAGTTTCGTCGCGGATTAACAAGTCCGATAATTGGGGAATTCCATAGAATAAGATCGGCTGAGAATCAAACCGATCCGGAAGACGAGGTCGTTCCGTGTCACTGGACCCGTTGACGGACTCGTCACTAAACGG
This sequence comes from Hypsizygus marmoreus, assembly GCA_013433165.1. Lineage (NCBI taxonomy): Eukaryota > Fungi > Basidiomycota > Agaricomycetes > Agaricales > Lyophyllaceae > Hypsizygus > Hypsizygus marmoreus. The sequence goes on along the minus strand of CM024090.1, from coordinate 2,151,027 downwards.
TTCTGGCACCATGAGAGAACTGAAGGAAGGAGTAGCTGAAACTGAGCGAGCGGAGGGAGTTTGGAACGGAACGGGGGAAACTCGGTTAGGTGCGACCTCTTCGTTCGTTCGTTTCTTGGGATCTTCTTCCTTCGACGTAGCAGCCTTAGTGGCGCTTCGAGTCTTAGGAATGTGAGGAGGAGGGTCCCTTTTCGCAGCCGTAGCAGCAGCACGAATGTTCTCCTCCGTTTCTAAGATCGGTCCCTTCAAAGGCAAAGAGCGAGTCCACGATACATTGGCTTCGTCAGGTACTTCTTCCACCGTAGCACGAGGAAGTGGAGAAGTTCGAGGGGAGGTCGTAACTCCAGCAGTTGTCGAAGGTGAAGGGACCGGAACGGGGGCTGAAGTGGAAGTTTCAGCAGGGGTAGGAGCCGGAGTTGGGGTTTGCACCGAAGCGGGAGCGGAAGCCGTGGATAAAGAAGGGGTCGCAGTAGCAGGAGAAGGAGCAGGCGCAGCCAAACGTGTAGCGCGTTTCGCCGCAGCCATTGTTCCTTTCGATTTCGACATAGAGAAGGGTAGTCAAAGGACTTCTTAGGGTAAGGAGCGGTAAGAGCTCCCCCTTTTAAAGTAGGGTTATTCGGGATTTCGACTGAAAGGATGACGCGGGTTCGGATCCGTTGTCAGAATGACCAGCTCGAAACACGTAGAGTGACCAGAGATGACTAGCTCTAATCACGCAGCAGTTAGCGGGGTACGGGATATTCGGCATCCCGCTTCACTCGAAAGGGCAACGGCGGCGTGAGGATGATTCCGGCTGAATTAGGGCATGAAAGTTTCTTGAGGGCGAGAAGCAGCAGACTGAAATTCTTGATGGGCGGGAGAAGGCTGAAGCGTTTCGCAGCGCATCGAGGCCGCGCAAAACGATTCAGCCATCGGAGTAGTCGGATGTCGAGCAGCTCGATGTCCGAGTATTTGCAAATGGTTGATCGAAAAGTCTCGTCTTCCGCTTGGATCGACGTTCGGGAGCCGGAAGGACAAGACACCTGAAATCCAGTAATGAGGGAAAGACGGAAGGGTTCCGAGAACACGCGAAAGGTCTGACAAGTTGCTGGGAGTTGTAAGGGAAACTTCACAACGTTTGATGAAGTCCGCTGAGATGCTGGGTTCGGGGTAGTCGTGAAGAGATGCAACGAATGAAGATGGCTCTAACCACCACACTCAATCCTATCCACTCAAATCACACTCAACACAACAACGACGAACGAACGGGTTCTTTGGGGTAGAGGACTGAGAAGCCTCACACCAAGTCAGGTTTCGTATTTGACTGGGTCGTAGGGAAGATACTTCGAAGAGGTAGTACTCGACGAGAAGGTCTAGGCGATAGTATAGCGTCTCGAGGGACAACACTACTAGGGTCTGTACGGTTTTATAGTGCAGGCACTGTGGGGGTTGGTTTGTTGGTCTAATAAAACTCTCTGTGAGTCTTACGTCGATTCAACGGTCGGTTTTGAGTACACTGACTCGGTCTGAACTTTGAACACACTGGGACGAAGGGTGAACACACGGGTTCGAAGTACACTGACTTCCTAAACTCGAACACACTGGGACGAGGGTTGAGCACGCTAGCTCAAGCACACTGGCTTATGGGTCTTCGTTATCTCTTAGGTGCTATCCACACGGGGATCACGGTCGAGAGAGGTTTCGAGTCTTTCTTATTGCACGTTCGTCTGCACAAATGAGATGGGAACTCTAGTCTGAATTTCTACAAACGCGAACTATCTACTATATACATGTGCGGCAATCGGTCTACGCCTACTAGAGAAGCCGGGTACCCTGTACCCTAAACAGCTGCCTATTCGTCGGTGCACCGTCGTGTGTCCGTCGGAAACGCGTCTGCGATTCCTCATGCATTCGTCGTTATGTTGAATGCGCCGCCGTAGCGTTTTACCGGCGGTTCAGTCAAATCGCATCGTTTCTATTCGTGGAAGAGCTCCGGAGAGGAAGGAGGATTAGCCTAAGCTTCCCCTTCCAACGTCTGTCGGAGCGCAACCGATCGTACTGAAGTTTTCCAGTGTCTTTTCCATTCAGTGGCCCAGAGAGTAACCGCGATCGGTGGCTAATTGGTCGCGTCGCGTAAGTCACGTGTGCACGGATCAGATTCGTTCCTGAGATATGATCGAGGAATTCGGGGTTTCCGTCTTGAGATCTGTCGGGAGCGTAAAGGTTGCTGCCCGAGCCCTCAGAGTCATCCGTGGTTACGGCGGGGTCTAGTTCAATACAATCCGGTCCATGCGCCAACTCCTTGGTTCGATGTATATTCCCACGGGATGCTTAGATCGAAGGGACTGGACAGGTCCCCGTCGATCTGATGCTTCGTGACCGAGTATGGAAAGACGATAAGATTCGTTATCAGCCTCGCCTCCTGCTGCACTGGGTGTGTCTGTCCCGCGAGGCAACAAGTCAACTAGCTGGAGTCTCGCTAATGACTGCAGTAATTCCCGTTGGTTTGTGTCCAATGAAACGATAATTTCTAGTGAAAATGCGCAAATTCACGCGCAGACGCGAGTGCATCTTATCATCTCCCCCACACTGAAATACTGACTCCAGTCAGAACGGACTGTATGAGCCAGGATGGTGGGTCATTTGTGGCGCATCTCGTACCGCGGTTCGTATTCTTTGTAGAACGCCGGTCACTTCAGTTCTGGTGAATCAGGCAAAGAATCTTCCGCTTTAGGAAAGACCCTGACGTCACTGGGGAAATCTCCGCCAATCTCATTCAATTGAATGCTTCTGCGTAACGGCAACATATTTCTTCTTCCATGTTGAGCGCGATTATCAGCCACATCAAGTCGAATATTCCGTTCGACTCTCTATGTTACCTGTCTGCCAAATGGGGTAGGCGTGACGGGCGCTTGTTCAACTTTTTGAGGTCGATTCAAGTCACTTCGTTCCTTCTGGTTTCTTTCGTTTTTAACCGTTCTCATTCGTTTCTAAGTCTTTGTTCTTTGTTCTTTTCCGTCATTTCCAATGTCCTCATCCGTTTCCAACGTCTCGATCGATGTTTTCACGCCGATCCGGCTCGTTTTCGAGGAGGTGAAGAGTTATAAAGGGATCTCGACCGAAGGGGAGGTACCTGCGTTGCGGAGGCAGCTCGAGTCGTGGACCCCTGGCGTGGTACGTTAACCTTCGTTTTTCTCGGTTTTTGACGTTTCTAACGCGTCGATCTTTAGTGTGCCGTGCTTGCACACCCCACCGCTCGCGAGCATGCATCGGTGGTCAACCTGTGCCGCGCCATGGCTACACATCTCAAGTGGTTTCCTTCCCCACCGGCACAGTGGAACCCGTGGATTTTGGTAGGTGGGTCGGGCAAATACTACCCTTCAGTGCGTGTTTTCAATCGAGTCTTTTCGTCTGCTCTGACTGATCCGGTCTTCTAGTATTCCTACTTAGCAGGTGTTTCGCTCCCGGTACGTTTCGAACTTGTTCGTTTAGTTCGATTTCCCGCTTACTGCGGCAGACTTTATTCGTTTCGCCCGCTGAGGCTTCGGCCGTCGACCTCTTGATGGGGCCATCCTCTGTGACACCCGCCCTGCTCGAATTCTCTTCGGTACGTTGGGCAAGTCTATTATCTTCTTTTCTTATTCACTAGATTTTCGTTTTCTAGTCCTACACCTGTTGCGCGTCCTGCTTCGCCCGCGGGAGGGCCGACGATTGTGAGTCGCGGGGGGAAGATCTCGCTTGTGGGCGTTGTTACGCGGAGAATCGTCAGGGGTGCTCGTTCGAGGTGTCGACGGAAAGGATGGTAGATCTTCGTCCTTCCGTCAACTTTCCTCAGGGTGATATTCGTGGTAAGTCTTCTCGTTCCCTTTCCTGACTTGTACTTATTTTCCTTAGAACTCGTAGGTGTCGTCGACGACGTCAACTTTACGTCCGATCTGATAGGTCGTTCGGTTGCTCGTCTCCGTACTTTCCCCGTTCGTCGGGATCAGGCGTTATCTCGTCTGGCAGAGCTGGCGGACCGTCTGGAGCTGCCATCTGGTGGAGGTTCTCGGTACGACGATGCTGTGGCTTTTCTTTATGGTCTCTAGGGGCTCTTCTGGTGTTCTCACTTCTGTGGTCATGGTTCCTCGCTGGTCGTTTCTCATTTTCTTCTTGAGAGTTAAGTGAATCTTTTTATCTAATTCGTCTGTTATATATCCTATATCTTTATATTTGGGTACTTGTCGTGTTTTCCCCCGTCTGTATTTGCTGTTTGTATTTTTAAGTAGTCTTTGCATAGTTATCGCACAAAATGTACTATATCATTCGCATAGTTGTCTTTTCAAAAATGTAACATACAATCTTCTGGAATCGCGTTTCGTCTTGAGATTCCAACAAAGTTTGAATCTTGGACCTCGAAGGTTATTCTCGGTCCCTGGTTCCTGCTTTCTTCGTTCCTGTTCGTTATGCTTTCGCGGTGCCGTGCAATCAAAATAAATTATTGATGGCACATCTATATCTCCCCCACACTGAAGATCTGACTCCCCCGAGTTAGGAACGAGATAAGATTAGGCGCTATTACGCGCGCTTCCCGCCCTTCGGTAGATCGGAAACCGGTGATGGTGATCGGGGTAAATGCCATGGCGCGCTCGATGATATTTCAAACACCGCGGCGACTTCTGGTTGCTCGTCGTCCAGTCAATTGTCAAATTTGTGGAAAAACCACGGCAGGTTCCAGGTCTTTTCAGCCTGCCTCTTCGAGGGCATAAAAGCTGGACTGATGGGTGGTAAAGTTTCAACCCATTATCCTCTTTTTCTCCTCTCAGTCCTATGTCCTCCCGTGATATCTTCGTTCGTCTTCGTGACCAGTTCGCTGATACAGGCGAAATTCCTGTCGGTCGTCAAGTCAAATACATGGATCCTCTTGCTAGGCTATTGGTTCGTCTGCTAGCTGTTCTTTCTTGTTTCGTGCTAATTCTTCGTTTTTAGATTACTGAGCAAGATGAGCGTGATATCTTGGCGAGCGTATTCAGCGACCGCGCGAAGGAGGAGCTCGTCTTCCAGCTTCATAAGGTCATTAAACTCGGCGGAGGCGCTTCGCAACTGTTGAAGCGCCTGTCGGATATGTGTACCCTTATTGTTCGTGAGCGGGACAACCGCGCTCGTAACCTTCAGGTATGTTCGTCTGACAATTTCGTCTTTGTCGTTGTTATTCATCGTTTCTTCCTTTCTGCTAGTTTAAGCGTGAGTCCGTCGAGGACATCAGCTTTTCCGCTACTCAATTGTGTGAGCCAGGGTCTCGCCTTGCTCAAGAAGACACCGAAATGGGTTCCCCTGAGGACGAGACTGACATGGTAATCGTGGTTGTCTAGCTCAAATATCCGTTTTACTGAACGGCATGAAGCTTTCCGAGGAAGAATCGTCGCCAAAGGCGAAAAGGGTAATCCCTTTTCTTTTTCGTCTTATCTTTGGCGTTCTGACCCTTTTTGATTATAGCCTCGTACCCGTAGCTCCAGGAAGTCTGTTCCCGTTGCGGATTATGCGGAAGGTTCTAGTAGCAAGAGACGTCGTCTCGAGCCCGTCGTTGAAGCTAGTCTTGGTTGGTCTTTTTTTTTTTTTTTTTTAAATCTTATGTTTCGTCTGCCGATTTCATCACTGATATTTTCGTCTTATCAATTTAGATACGGCCGCTATCGAAGATGTTATCCGGCGGGGCCGCGAGATCGTTTCCGTTCCCGGGGCGTCTTCTGCTGTAGCTCACGATCAAGTCCGTCGCGACTTCGAAGTGGGCCGTGAGCGCGTTGCTGCACACATCGCCGCGCTTCTAAAGTATATGGACGAGCTCAACTCCGTCCTCGAGCCTTTGTCTGTCGTGGACGAAACTCCTGTGATCGAGACTCTTCCTGAGGAGAAGGGGAAGGCCGTTTAAAGTTATGTACCATCACGTTCCGGGCCTGTAGAGTAGAAATCTCGTGTTCTTGAGATCTTGAACTACAGCAACCGTCTATCGTTTTTCGTCTAGATAGATAGATCCGAAATTTCAATTGCTTTGGTCTGTCATGCTTCAGTTGTCAAGCCATCGGCTTCCCATCTTTTTCTTTTCAGAAAAACAATTCTTCAGAAATTTTCAAAGCTGGATCGGCGATGCCGTGCGCAGGTTTTAGAGCATAAAAGAAACGGGTTGGGAGTGGAAGGAGGCAGGAACCATGTCCTACCGCCAACGTCGTCGCTACGCGCGTGCAGCTCGTCCTGTCAGCCCGGTGTCTGCTCCAGAAGTCGGTACGGAACTTCCATCGTATGGTTTGCAAGTACACGAGACGTTGTTCGCGCGCTCGACCAGCAACCTGCCCAGCGATGATTTTCGGCCATCGGGGAGTTCGGTGTACTGGACTGCTGTGATGTACGCCATTTTATTAGAAGACTTGGCGATAGCTCCGTTCTTAACCATTGTTCGTTTGTGGTTTACTATTTCGTTACTCAATCTGTGGCTGATTTTCGTTTACAGCCGGACACCATTCCTGCGCAGGTCATGATCGATGCCCGCAGTTTCGTTGCAGGCCCACACGCTATTCCGGCAAGCGTGGGATGTGCTCTTCAAAAGGCGGCTAAAGATATTCCGGACGCCGCGCTGCTTCGTCGGGCGGCGTTCCATAACATAGCGCAAATTTATTATACGCGGCATGAGGAGGAGATTATGCATCCAGAAGGGTATAGGATGCGCCATGCGGGGCCATTGTTCCAAATGAACTAGAGCCGCCTGCAAAGTAGAAGCGCTAGCCGCTTCGTAGAGGCAGTCGTCGGTAGTTCCAAAAATAGCTCGATCGATCAGGTACCAATGGTCTTGGCAGTTTGTGTAGCACTTCCGTTCTGAAAAACAGCCTGGAATACTGCAATACATAAGGCATCACCAAGCAGAAGCTTAGATGACACAAAATGTCGAGTACAGATATCCCTGTTTTCGGGGCCGCTTTAATCAGGGCGCAAGCGATGACACGCATGGTACGCGCTCTGGTGAGAGGCGCGCCAGCTGATTTGGATGTAGCAAGTTTCCGGGTTTTGTGGTGCATGGCACAAGTCAGGTCGTCGTCTGTCATATTCGTTTATTTGGGGTTCTGATATCGTCGTAGATGGATGAGGTCGAAATGTCAGCGCGGTACGCGCATTGGTGCAGGATGGACGCGGAGAATGTTTCGCCAGACATTGTCGACGCGCTTCTCTTGGGCGTGGAGGAACAATTAAGAATCCTCTCTGTGCATTATTCTGATGCTCATGAATACATCCACCTAATGGGTGAACTGCTCAGTGCTCCAACCGAGGCATCCGGATCCTTCACGGTTAGCGAGGAAGTGACCGCTCGACAACGCGAGTTGGGAATAAACCAGGAGAGAGAAGGGGAAGAGGATTCGTCGGTCTCCCCCACACTGTGATGTAGTTCGTGGTGCTTATTTCGTTTTAGCAGGGTTGCGGAAAGTTTTACTACGCGTTTGACGGGGAGGGGCGGCGGGAGGACTGGATTCTGATTCCGAGTCATCCGTGGAGGAATCATCGTCGTCATCGTCACTATTCCAGTCTCGTAGCTTTACTCCATCAAATGTAAAGTCTATGTCGTTTTCGGCGGTGTTTCGTAAAACCGTTCCCTTTAATTCGTCAAGGGACTTTTCTGAGATGTCAATAAACTGTAAAATGCTGTCGGGCAGAGTAATGGTTTTCCGTGCAAAGTACGGTATTACACGGAACGCGCCGACTTTATTTTGCCAGACTGAACCGTCCAATTCGGATAAAATGTAGGCACCGCCCTGGTCACGGGCGATGACCACCATTGGTCCCATGTATCGCGGTTTCATCTTTTTATCCAAGGAGGACTCGACCGCTGTGTTATGGACGAGTACCAAATCCTTGGGTTTGAAGACGTAGTCTTTAATCGAATATTTATGGTCTTTCTCATATTGGATTGCGCGCTCAATCTTTTCTCGATCGACGCGATCACGCATTTCGTCTACGTGTTGTCTGTGTTTTGCTAAAGCCTGGGCGCGGAATGCAATTAATTGCGAGGTGGTCAAAGGGCCGTCTGGTAATTCCACAAGCCAAGTCGCTTCAGTTATATCGAGCGGCAGGATGGGATGCGCTCCCATGGTCAAGAAGTACGGGGAACAGCCCAATCCTTTCCTGATAGTCACACGGTCGGCCCACATAACGTGGAAGAAAAACCAATACCACTTGGAAACGTCTCCACCAGTGGCTTTGTACAATGCTTGACGGACGTCCCAGTGTGGTCGTTCAATTTTTCCATTCGCTTTCGAGTTGTACGGGGAGATCGTAATACCTCGTACACCATATTTCTGCTTCAACCACTTTAAGGCGGCGAGGAATGGTGGCCCATTGTCTGTTACGATTAGGGCCAAGGAGCCCCATCGGCAAATAATGTCTTCGAACAACCACGTTCCTATAGTTCGTCCAGTTTCTCTGACAAGCGGTCGGCCTTCCATCCAAGAGGATAGGGAGCATCGTCCGTGAACAATGTATTTGCATTTATTGGATGCGGGGGTCATGTTCATTGTATCGGCATGGAGGACTTGAAATATAGAGGGCGTGTGCGTAACCGTCGGTGGGATTGCTAAGATCGTCTTCTGTCTGGTCTGACAGATGTGACAAGTCTTCACATACCAACTGACGTCGCTCTCATATTCCGGCCACCAAAATCGTTGTCCAATTAAAGACTTCGTGGCGTAAAAGCCACGATGTCCAAGACTGTCATGGGCAGCACGCATCATGTACATGCGATGTTCCTTGTCTACTACGAGACGATTGTCGTCCGGCTGCCATTCTCGTCTTGACAGTCCATCCGGTCCGAAAGTCTTTCCAGGTACATGTCGTAGTACAAAATGATACATTAGAATGTGATCGATCCAACGGTTTACGGTCGCGTTCGGCGCGTAGCCTGGATTATTCAACATCCCTTTCAGGTAGGATGCATCGGTTTCTACTATTAGTTTTCGGCATCCCAACAACCAATATTTCGTGTTGTCTAGGGCACGGTATAAACCGAAGAGCTCTCGTTTAGATTGCGAGAAACGGCTCTCTCTGTCGTTCAAGGTGATTGATCCGAATCTCGCGTAACGTTTCCGTGTTGCATCATCGGGATCTTCCTGATAAATATAGAATCCCACCGCTCGATACGACGTATCGACGGCTAGTACTACCGAAGTAGACCAGTCATACCGAATTGGTAGTAGAGCGGGGCAATTCGTAACGGAGTCTTTCAATAGCTGCATCGATTTTTCTTGGTCGGGTCCCCAGGTAAAGGGGACGTTTGCGCGAGTCAATCTATTTATAGGTTCCGCGATCTTAGCGAAGTCCTTGATAAACATGCGGAGTACCCCACAAGTCCCTAGGAAGGATTTTACATCCGTGAAGGTCTTGCAGGGGCCCCAACGGGTGATGACTCCAACGCGATCAGTTTCAGGCTTTCGGCCTTCGTATGTGCATCTGTGTCCTACGACAACAATTTCTTCGGCGCACAAAGTTGATTTGTACCCTGAGAAGGTTCCTCCAGCATTCCTCATGCGCTCAAGGATTCTCATTACGACGGTCATGTGTTCCCAAACAAAACGGCGGATGCCCGAGTTTTCTGGTATTGTTTCATAACCGCCGCCGGGTAGTTCGTATCGGGTTAAAGGTCCTCCTACAGGTACATCGTCTATAAAAGGACTGGTCCATTCTGGTATTTCGTCTTTCAGAATATAAGTCACATCGTCGTGGAATATAGGGACTGAATTCGTCCAGCCCATTGGTAAGGTCACAAGTCGTAGAGGAGTTTGGAAGGTTGTTAGGTCGCGGGATTTCTTGTCTAGTAGTCTCTCATCATAACCAACATAGAGATCGAACATGCCGCCACACGAACGTCCTGCAAACCTATTGGCAAGTTCGTCTGTCGCTGGTGGTATACCAGAGTGCGCAATAGTAACCTTATTCAGAGGCTCGAGACTGTGTACAAGCCTCAAGCTTTTGCCATCTTTCTTCAGCACGGTAAACCACTGTGAGCGGTATGAGGAGTTCGAAGGCTCATACACGCCAGCAGCGATTTTCGTCTTGATGATTTTGCAAACTTCGTCATATATTCCAGGGGGAACGGGGATATTTCGTAGTACCCACGGCGTATGCGGAATGACGGGAATCTCTACGGCCGGAAAGAAATCCTCTCGGAATCTTCCTCGTTCGGAGTCGTCCCACGCAAACGCCTCGTTCTCTAGTGATATAGCTTGGTGTACTAATTTCAACTCTTCAGGCCACAAGAAACCTGTGTCGTGTAATTTGTGCATAGCATCTTTCCGTTCCTGATTGTATCTTCCTGTCGGCGTAAATTCAGGCGGCCGGGGACTCAACTTGGGTAAGTTCGCCAAGGGGTCTCCGGTTATATTTCGTTCTATCCTGAATTTCTGCGGTAAATCTGCCAATACTGGTTTGACTTTCTTATCCACGGGTTTATACTTCTTCCCCGCGAATACCTGTCGAATATCTTTGACAGGATCTTCTTTTCGTTCTTCGCGTTCTCTTTTAGTTATTACTTCCTGCGACATCAGTCCAGTCATTGGACTGACGGAGGTTTGTAAATATGCCGACAAGGTGTCTGCATCTTCTAACTCAACATCTTCGTTCTTCAGGTAGTTGGTTAAGTATAGGTCCCTTATTTCGGTCTTCGTAAAGGTTCCTTCGTCTTCCGCGATCGAGTATCCATTTATCACAAGTTCTCCAGCCGAGTCATAACCAACCGTAACAGCGATTTCTCCTTGATCTTCAATCAAATCCTCGAGTGCTGAAAAACCTCCGTAGTCTTTTCTCGTTTCAAGATTTCCGGGGGTCTTCCTCGCTCGTAGGTAGGAATCGTGGATCGGTGTCCGGTATTGGGGTCTTTAATCGTAATCATTTGCCCTCCATCTCGTGTATTCTGGATGCAACTTTCGGTTAAGGCGTCAAAAGGTCTCCCGAGGAGTACCTTATAAGCTGGGTCATTTATAATATGCACTTGTAGGTACAAGGCGATATCACCGAATACAAAGGGAACGTTTCTTGACAAGCCGAGAGATTTCTCAACTTGCTTGTTCGCGCTTTGCATGTGGATATGTATGTCCGGATCCCATTGCAGCTGCAAGGATAACGCCGTCGCTTTGCCCATAGATACGATTTGTGATCCCCCGTCGAGGATCGTTTCTATTTCGCCGGTTTTGTTTATCAACGGGTAAACCGCTCTAAGGCCTTGGGATTCCCGGGCGACGTAAATCTCCCTTGGTTTCTCACCAGGTGCCAAAGAGTCGAAGTACTGCACAACGGGATCGTCTAGTACAACCGAACCTGGAGGAATTTCACCTCCTGCAGCCGACGTGATCATAAACGTTGCCGGCGGTAGGTTATTGACGTCGATCGGCATCCCCGTTGGGTAGTCTCTCCAAAGGTTTTCCAAATATATCATTTCTTCCTCAGTCATTTCTTCGACTAAAGCTACTCGTTCCGGTTTATCTGGTGGCACTTTCGGTTTGTCCGGCGGAACTCTCTTCTTCGTGATCAGCCTTTTAAGTGCTTCCTGTAGCTCTTTAGACGACGTCAAAAGTTCTTCAGCCGACAGGGTTATGTCCGCGTCCAGGAATTTATTAACAATCCTTTGGATGCGATCTTTATCCTCTATCGGTGCTTTGGTTCGGTAGGCAGGCCCCGAGATGTCAGGGACAGGCTCTACGCGATCAGGTCGCCTATTCTTGGTGATCGGCACATACGTCACAGCAGGAACTTCCTTATATGGTAAGTCTTTATGATCGTCCTTCTGATCATCCTGCTTTTCTTCTACAGGTGTGGACGGTCTACTGTAACGAAGTGGGTTTTTAGGAGGCCTCGGTGGAGGTCCCCTCTTTGGGTCTCTCGTTCTCTCGATTTCTACCACGGGTAGCGGAGGAAGTCGTCCGCGAAACGGGCTTCGCGGAGGACGCGGAGGAGGACCAGCCTTCTCCGGTTCTGAATCGGTATCGTCGTTTTCTGATTTTCTTGGGCTTGTCTTTCTTCGGTTCTCCGACTCAGTAGATGGTTGCTTCTCAGCCCTAGCATTTTCATTACCATCCTTCGTCTTCCTCGAACCTCTCAGAAACCCTGATGGACAACCTCTAGGAGACCCTTTTGGGATTAGTGTTTAAAGGTCCGGTTGGGTCCGGTTTTTGAGCTCCGACCGAGGCAACCGGCAACCGCAACTGGTTGCGGAAATTTCCGAAACCCGAAAAACCGGACCGAGACCGTGAGCAACCGGCAACCGCGGTCTTTTTGCAGTTGCCGGACCAGTTGTGACCAGTTTTGACTGTAACTGGTCACCAACCAGTCCTGACTGGCCAAAACTGACTTAAAGCAATATATTCTACTCTATAAACTAATTAATTCTTGTTAAACCAAGGTGAATGGACAGCAAATGCTCCCAGAGCACCGTTTTGGCCGTTAAAGAGGCGTGGGAAAGTGTCCGGCAACGACCGAAGTTGAAGACGCGTCCGAATTTGTTTTGTTATTACCTCTGATTGAAAGTCTGACTAGTTACCTTGTGCTACAGAAATAATAAAGATGCCGTGGTTCAGTGGTAAAGTGTGTCATCATAAGTTATTTATGTATCTTGAGGTCAAGAGTTCAATTCCTCCGAGTTACACTTTCAATTTTGAAGTTAAACTTGTTGTAGCTATTGAAACTCGGCCTCGCAAAGTACAAAATACTTACTGACTGCAAGTGCAGTTGCAACCGGTCATGACCAGTCTTTAACGGTTGCATTGTACTTTCAAAATGGCACAACCGGCAACTGCAACCCTCTCAAAATGAGGCAACCGCAACCGAAAGTCCGGTTGCCCGCGGTTGGGTCCGGTCCGGTTTCGGTCGGATTTTCGGTCCACGCAACCCAACCTTCAAACACTATTTGGGATACCATGAGAGATTCCACTAGTTTTTCTATGCGGTCGAATCGGTCTTCGGGGACAGGAGGGCCTCGTGGTATAGGTTGTCCTCTTTGCACCAACTGAGGAACGGGCTGTTGTTGTACCGTCGGTCGATACTGTAGATTATTCGTCGCTACAGTCTGCTGAGCAATTACAGTCTTTAAACGTTCGATTTCTTTGTCTCGATCGTCGCGTGTTTCTTCTAACTGGTAGGCCGACATTATGGCTGACATACAGGTTACATCGTCGGTTAAACCGGCGACATATAACTGCTGTCCCTTAGTCTTGCCCATAAAATCTAACATGCGTTCCCTCATGCTCTTATTTCGAGGGAAGGACGGAATCGGGGTCTTGTCGAATAGGTGGACTTGTCCGTTGACCAAGGTTACCAAACCGTCAGTCTGGTCTTGGGATACCTTCGGGCAGACTTTAATTCCGTGCCCTATTTCTCCGCAATACAAGCAGTCCGTTTTCTTCCAGAACTCGCTTGCTGCGCCTCCTTGGCCATAAGCCTCGGTAGGTCGTTGATCGATCGGTGGTCTATAGGCTCGCGCCGCGTTCTTCTGTTTTAATTCAGACGCCATATAATCTTTGAAGAGGACTATTTCTTCTTCCATCTTGATTACTCGGTCAGGGTCTAAATTACTGGTCTGTCCGGCGTACGAGACACCTGTTCCAGAGGTCCTGGTTACGGCCATAAACTTAGCAGCGTCCATAACCTGATCTAAGGTATATGGGTCTTCGCTACCGTCGTTTTCTGCTTTTCCGGCCGTTACTTCGGATATTCTGATTAAGTCTAATCTTCGTTCGACTTCGAGACGGAAGGCCGGGGTTAAACAACCTAGGAACTTCTGAACAAGTTCTCGGTTGGACACCCTGGGATCTTTGTCATTGACCTTCTTAAGTAGTTTCTCTGCCTCGGCCGCAAAGGCACGTCGTAAAGCTGAGATTTCGGCGACATTTTCTACGCCTAGTCTTTGGTTCTCAGCGCAAATGCGGTCGAGTCGTTTAATGGACCCCTTTTGGAACGCTTCGGCTTCAGGGTAATCCTTGAGAACCGCGGCTTTGAAATTCTCCCAAGTTTTAATGGTTAATTTCGCGGCTAGGATCTTCCAGAATTCGTAGGTCTCGTCGTCTATTAATCGGAGCACGTTCGCGATTTTCTTGTCTTCGTCGGTAACGCTGCACTCGGTAAATAACTCTTCGACGTCCTCAAAGAATCTCAATAAACCGGTGGGTTCAGAGGCTTTAAATGAGGGCGCTCCCTTGCTTCCTCGGGCAGGGAATTTCTTGTTCTGAGGGACTGCGGCCATCTGGTTTAGAGGTGGCGTAGCTGGTCTGGATGTTGCGGGTGGATCAGAGTTTTCGGGCTCTGGTTCGGGTTCAGGTTCAGGTTCTGGAGGTCGCGCTTTTTCTTTCGCGGCTGCTTTCTTCAGTTCCTGTTCCTTTCGTCTCAAGGATGCTCCTTCTCGGGATAAAGCTTTCGCTTTGTCTCGGGTTGCAACAAATAAAGCAGTAGCTGTCACTGCTGCCTCCGCTCATTTCGAATTATTAGTCTCTCGCTTTTTGGGTCGAGACGACGAAGCTTTCGCATTTGCTGTGGTAGCGGGGGACGCGGTAACTCCGATCTGAACTACTGGTTTAGATTTCTTCTGACTAGAAGATGCCTTAGACAGTTTGTTCGGGTTTTAATCACTAAGGTCGTCTGGTTGAGTATAAACTCGGTTCGGGTATCTCGTTTCGGAGGTACGGTCAAATAAGATCTGAAATGGCAACCCCTCACGGTGGGCTCCAGATGAGATGCTGGGTTCGGGGTAGTCGTGAAGAGATGCAACGAATGAAGATGGCTCTAACCACCACACTCAATCCTATCCACTCAAATCACACTCAACACAACAACGACGAACGAACGGGTTCTTTGGGGTAGAGGACTGAGAAGCCTCACACCAAGTCAGGTTTCGTATTTGACTGGGTCGTAGGGAAGATACTTCGAAGAGGTAGTACTCGACGAGAAGGTCTAGGTGATAGTATAGCGTCTCGAGGGACAACACTACTAGGGTCTGTACGGTTTTATAGTGCAGGCACTGTGGGGGTTGGTTTGTTGGTCTAATAAAACTCTCTGTGAGTCTTACGTCGATTCAACGGTCGGTTTTGAGTACACTGACTCGGTCTGAACTTTGAACACACTGGGACGAAGGGTGAACACACGGGTTCGAAGTACACTGACTTCCTAAACTCGAACACACTGGGACGAGGGTTGAGCACGCTAGCTCAAGCACACTGGCTTATGGGTCTTCGTTATCTCTTAGGTGCTATCCACACGGGGATCACGGTCGAGAGAGGTTTCGAGTCTTTCTTATTGCACGTTCGTCTGCACAAATGAGATGGGAACTCTAGTCTGAATTTCTACAAACGCGAACTATCTACTATATACATGTGCGGCAATCGGTCTACGCCTACTAGAGAAGCCGGGTACCCTGTACCCTAAACAGCTGCCTATTTGTCGGTGCACCGTCGTGTGTCCGTCGGAAACGCGTCCGCGATTCCTCATGCATTCGTCGTTATGTTGAATGCGCCGCCGTAGTGTTTTACCGGCGGTTCAGTCAAATCGCATCATTTCTATTCGTGGAAGAGCTCCGGAGAGGAAGGAGGATTAGCCTAAGCTTCCCCTTCCAACGTCTGTCGGAGCGCAACCGATCGTACTGAAGTTTTCCAGTGTCTTTTCCATTCAGTGGCCCAGAGAGTAACCGCGATCGGTGGCTAATTGGTCGCGTCGCGTAAGTCACGTGTGCGCGGATCAGATTCGTTCCTGAGATATGATCGAGGAATTCGGGGTTTCCGTCTTGAGATCTGTCGGGAGCGTAAAGGTTGCTGCCCGAGCCCTCAGAGTCATCCGTGGTTACGGCGGGGTCTAGTTCAATACAATCCGGTCCATGCGCCAACTCCTTGGTTCGATGTATATTCCCACGGGATGCTTAGATCGAAGGGACTGGACAGGTCCCCGTCGATCTGATGCTTTGTGACCGAGTATGGAAAGACGATAAGATTCGTTATCAGCCTCGCCTCCTGCTGCACTGGGTGTGTCTGTCCCGCGAGGCAACAAGTCAACTAGCTGGAGTCTCGCTAATGACTGCAGTAATTCCCGTTGGTTTGTGTCCAATGAAACGATAATTTCTAGTGAAAATGCGCAAATTCACGCGCAGACGCGAGTGCATCTTATCACCGCGGTGCCCCCACCATTGTGAAGCAGCTAGCGTAAGTTTGACTTCTTGCGAGCGAGGTTTCCGAGGGAGTGAGGGGTCGGCCGCTGCTCGAGGTAGCGCGGCCTAAGGAAAATAGATAGAGCGAGCCGCAGCCTCGAAGGCGCAGCTCTCGTGGTACTTGTGCCCTAGTGGAGGGGCGCTGTGACCCGGCACCGGGTCCCTGTAAGCCTGGGACTGGCAGGCTGTGTCCCTCACCTAGGGCCTAGTATCCCGAGGAGGGGAGCATAGAGGCTGCTCAGCCTAGGGCGCTCAGTTCTCGCGCGAGAGGAGAGAAAGTAGTAGTTATAATTGAAGATGAGCGTGTCCATAAGGGACACGCGGAAGCAAAGATACGAACAAGATTACATAAGATTACTTAAGAGTCCACGAGACCAAGCGTACGTAAGAAGAGGTCCATAGCTCTCGGCACCTCGCTATCACAGACGTGTGGTCTTGATATTCTGACGTAATAACCAGACTTGGTCACCAGCGGAAAACTTGGGCACGATGGAGTGATGCTTGTCATAGTATTTTGCCATGAACTCGTTGGAATGAGCAAGTTCGGCCTTGAGCTCCGTATGAATAGTTTGGAGACGTTCGGCGAGTTCGGTGGCTGCTGGATTGGTGGTGCGTTCGGTGATGCGAACTTCGAAGTCAGGATGGTAGCCGAGATTGGCAAAGAAAGGAGAGGTTTGGATAGAGGCGCTGGTAGAGTTGTTGAATGCGAATTCTGCAAGCGCGAGGTAGTCTAGCCAATCATCTTGTTGATAGGAGCAGAATGATCGAATGTAAGTCTCGAGGGTCCAATTTGTTCGTTCTGTAAGACCATCGGTTTGAGGATGATACGCTGTAGAGGGCTTCATCTTGGTGCCACATAGCTTCATGAGATGGGTGAGGAAAGAGGAGACAAAGACGGATCCACGGTCAGAGACGATGGACTGAGGGAATCCATGGTATCGAAAAACACGATCGAGGTAGAGGCGAGCGAGTTCAGGTGCATCCATAGATTCACGGATGGGGATGAAATGGGCGGCTCGGGTCATACGATCACATACGACCCAAATGGAGTCGTATCCATGAGAGTCAGGGAGTTTAACAATAAAATCCATGGAGATGGAGAGCCAAGGACGATCGGGGATATCAAGAGGTTGGAGAAGGCCATAGGGTTTATAAGTGGGGTTCTTGGATCGAGGACAGCGGTCGCATAACTTGACATATGCTCGCACGTATCTTCGCATTCTGGGCCAAGAGTAATCTCGCTCGACCAGATCAAAGGTGCCGGCACGACCAGGATGACCGGTAAGTGCTGAGTCATATCGCGAAAATAGGACTTTAGCTCGAAGAGGTTGAGGAACAAAGAGTCGACCATTGTGGAAAACGAGGTCATCTTGGGTGGAAAAGGACTCATCACCCTTGATCATTGCTTCACGCCATTCGGTATCATTGCGGAAAGCGGTTTTGAACTCTTCGAGGAACTCGGAATTGTCAAGATTGAAGGTAGAAAGGGCGGAGATGGTGGAAATGGGAGGATTTGGAGGTGATGCCGCTGATGGAGCACTGCGTGGAAAAAGGCGTTCGAGATGGAAGTTGGTGAGCAAGGCCTTGTTCTGATGTTGAAGGACTTCATTGTAATCTAACCCGGAAGTCAGACCACTGAGCTCGCGCGCGTAAACAGAAACAGAGGTAGATTTCGGAAAGAAAGAATGGGAAAACACACAAATGTAAAGATCGTAACTGACCTAGCTACACGTGATTGCGTCTCGATCGTAGTCCCAACTGTAAGTAAGTGTCCGTGATGTAGATAAGTGTGGACTGGTAAGAGTAATCTTACACTCTCCCATGTCCTGAAAAATTATGGCGGGACGCGCGTCTTTTCCCAAAGGTCGAGTGCAGCGGTGTCGGCCATCTCTGATGCGGGGCGCCAGAGATCGTGTTGAGGTCCGTACCCAAGCCACCTCACTAAGTATTGTTTTCCCCGTCCTCGGCGGCGTTCGTCGATGATTTTGTCGACATAGAATTCTTCTTCGCCGTCTGGGGTAATGACTGGACCTGGCATGGCGAGGGTACGAGATGGGAAAAGTTCATCGTCGTTGGGGTGGAATGATTGCAAGAGGGAGGCGTGGAATGTGGGGAAAATGGAGGAGGATTCAGGTAGATCGAGGGTATAGTTGGATGTTTCTGGGTGTGCCTTCAGGATTTTGTACGGTCCATCGAATCTGGGCATGAATTTTGCAACGCGCCCGTCCTTTTTCTGCATGTACTCTCGTCGCCGGTGAACAGTGGTAAGCATGACGAGATCGCCAACGTTATACGGTCGCTCTGGTGCACGGAATTTGTTGGCGTGTCGGGCCTGGGATACTTTGGCAGCGATCATGTTATCCATTGCCTCGGCGTAGTCATTTTGAATAGTATTGAGGACGCGCAGGGTGATATCGCCATCCGATTCAGGCTCGTGCATCCCCGGAATAAGAGGGGGTAGGAGTCGGGGCGAGAAAGCGGACTTGAGTTGGAATGGTGAAAAGCCCGTGGAGGCATTGATCGTGTTCATAATGCTGAATCGGATCCGTGGGAGGGCCTTGACCCAGCCGGTCTGGTTGCGCTCGACATGGAAACGAAGGCACTGGATGACGGTCTTGTTTGATCTCTCGGAAAGGCCATCTGTTTGGGGGTGGTACGCCGTGGAGAGTTTATGCTTGATCCCCGCGAGTTTCATAAGTGCCGTCCAGAAGTGGGAGATGAAAAGTTTGTCGCGGTCAGAAATGATTTCGTCTGGACACCCATTTTCACAGTACCAGTGGTTGAAGAAAATGAGCGCGAAGTCTTCCGCGGTCTGAGTCGTGTGACACGGGACGACTTGGACATCCGCACCTGCTCGGCAAGTCATGGTTACGACAGAGTCGAAACCCTCGTCTTCTGGATCGTCGGAGGAGGAGTCTGATGGCAGGGCTAAAAGCTGGGTTTGGGAGCGCGTACGCGCCAGTTTGCGAGAAAGGGCAGTTAAGCGGGTGGATGAGGGGGTTAAGCGTGGTAAGGTTGGGTTCTCCCCTGTTTTTGGGTCGCTTTATAAAAGACCGCTGAGAAGCTTGTCGCAGGTTTAGGGCCGGGTGAGGGGTCGTATTTGTTGGGGTAACTGTAAAGAACTGGGGAAAGGATGCTGGGGTAAGGCGGGTGGGTGGGGTACGCAGGCGGGAGGGTACGTGTTCGACTCGAGATGGTGATGGGAATCGCGTGTTTTTGGCGCCGGGCGTGTTGTGTGTTTTCGGATCCACCTGTTCGTGTTTAAAAAAAAGTGTAATCTAACCTGGAAGTCAGACCACTGAGCTCGCGCGCGTAAACAGAAACAGAGGTAGATTTTGGAAAGAAAGAATGGGAAAACACACAAATGTAAAGATCGTAACTAACCTAGCTACACGTGATCGCGTCTCGATCGTAGTCCCAACTGTAAGTAAGTATCCGTGATGTAGATAAGTGTGGACTGGTAAGAGTAATCTTACATTCATCTCCCTCTCGAGGTGCGAAGTCAGGGCGTCTGGAGGGGCCGTCGGCAGGGTTTTTGTGTCCAGGTGCATAGTCAAGTTGGAAATTAAATTCTGAAAGAAACATAGACCAGCGTGCTTGCCGGCGATTGAGGGTGCGGACGAACATGAAATATTCAAGGTTTTTGTGGTCGGATATGACGGCGATGGGAGTGGGAGAGCCGATGAGCCAGGAACGCATATCACGAAAGCTTTCTACAATGGCGAGGAGTTCCTTGTTGTGAATGTCGTAATTGATTTCCGCTGGAGAGAACTTGCAGGAATAGAAGGCGACTGGATGTAGAAGGGAATTCTCGTCTGGTTGAAGGTGAATGGAAGCGAGTGCGAAGTCGGATGCATCGGAAATGAGTGTGGATGGCAGGCGCGGGTCAAAATGACGGAGTACTGGTGCGGTCGTGAAGGCCAGTTTTAACTTCTCGAACGCGCCGTGGGCGGCAGTTGAAAGTCCGGGAAATTTGATTTTACACTCCTTGTTGGTTAATTGATTGAGAGGAAGGACAGTGTCAGCATAATGATGAATGAATCGCCGATAGAAGTTCGTGAAACCGAGGAATTGCTGAATTTCTTTGACGGAGGTGGGTGTAGGCCACTTGGAGATGGTGTCGAGTTTCTTGGGGTTCATTTGGACACCCTTCGAAGAGACGATGAAACCAAGATATTCAACCTGGGACTTGTCGAATTCGCATTTCTTGGCATTAGCGAAAAGATTGGCTCCGCAAAGGCGATCGAGAACAGCCAAGACAAGTGCGTCATGGTCCTGACCGGGCCGGGAGTAGATTAAAATATCGTCCAAGTACACGACGCATGAGATATCGAGTACATCGCGTAGAGTGTCCTGGATGAAAGCTTGAAATGTAGCGGGAGCATTGGTGAGGCCAAAGGGCATGACGGTGTATTCAAAAAGGCCAAGGTGAGTTCGAAAAGCTGTTTTCCATTCGTCGCCTTCCTTGACTCGAACAAGATTGAAAGCATTCTTGAGGTCGATAACTGTGAACTGGTTACAGCCTTGGACACAATCGATGAGGTCGGAGGTAAGGGGGAGTGGGTAACGATTCTTCTTTGTGATGGCATTAAGGCTGCGGTAGTCCACGCAAAGATGTAAGTCATTGGTCTTGCGCTTGATGAAGAGGATTGGCGAGGCAGCAGAGGAGGTGGAACGACGAATGTAGCCCTTGTCGAGTTGTTCTTCAATGTACTCAAACAAGACTTTGCGTTCTTCTTCTGAGAGTGAATAGATAGGGCCGAAAGGAGGTGTCTTCCCATCTTCGATGTCAATATTGATGTCGTAAGAACGATGCTGAGGTAACTTCTTGACTTCGATGGGGTCCAAAACATCGAGATGGGAGTGGTACTTTGGGGGTACCAGGTTGCGGACCTCTTCTTCTGTGTCATTGATGATGGCGTGTGGATTAGATGGTGTGGATGTGGTGGTCTAGGCCGGAGGAGGTTCAGGAGGAGGAGGTTCGGGAGGAGGTATGATGAAATCACTGCTACCGGGCGGTGGAGAATCAGTGCCAAGAGCATTGATGCGAACATCAAGTTCGCTGTTAGAGGTATACCAGATACAGAAGACGTCCTGGTTCTTCGCGTATTTCCGGAAACGCATGGAACTGACGACGGCGATGTCAAGTGGCTTGTTAAGAGGACCATAGACAGGTGCTGGAGGTGGTGGTGGGCAAGCCCAAATAGCATGGAGTTCTTTGTGACTGAGGCCGGTTCGAACAGGAGGACAAAGAATAGAGGATAACGAGGCTGCATTGGCAGAAATATATCCAGGGAAGGTTGAAGGAACCGTGACAGCACGTGGTGTGAGGTCAGGTAAGTTCGAAACAGAGCACTTGTTGCTAAGACGGAGGCCTAGCCCAACAGAGGTGACAGAACAGGTGAAGGAAGCCAATGGACTTGCAAGACGATAGCCTTTGCCAAAGGCAGAGACAGGAAAGTCATGATTGGCACCACAACAGGATAGCGAGAGTTGACCGCGAGTCCAGTCGATAGATGGATTATGCTCCTTGAGCCAATCTAGACCAAGGAGTACGGGGTAGGGCATAGAAACAACGCCTAACCATATGTGTTCGGTGTGATCGCGGACTTTTAAAAGAGTGACGACATCGTGCGTTAAGAGACCGGAGGATAGGGGGCGATCGTCGATCATGTAGATGGGGACTGGAAATTCTTTGAGAGATTGGGGTAAGGAGTGTCGAGAAGAAAAGGTGTCAGAAATGTGAGAGCTGGTGGAGCCGCTATCCACAAAGGCAAAGGTCTTGATCTTCGGACGCTTAGGGAATGACAGAGTGACAGGAATGAAGAAATGAACTCTGTTAAGTGGATCTGATAGAACATGGGAATGTAAAGTAAACCTAGGAGCCTTCGTAGCACCAAGAATCCATTCGCCGGTAGTGGCTTGGACGAATGAAGGTTGGTGGGAGCGACGGGAGGAAGCGGGAACTGTTCCATCCGTCGCCGAAGATTCTGGAACTAAGTAGTCTTCGGCGTGACTTTTCCCTGATTGCCATGCTTGGCCTTGCGAGCATCACAGGCGTCGACAACATGACCTGCTTTGCCACAGTAGAGGCAGAGTTTGTTCTTGAACCGATAGTCGCGTTCCGCTGGGGTGAGCTTGCCACGAGGGGTAGAGGTGGAGATGGCATCAATGTCCATGGGGACAACATCGGAGTTGGAAGTGGTGGTGTAGGGAGGAACGTAGGTGGCGCTATCAGTGGTGTTAACATTGGGATCCTTCTTCTGCTCCTTCTTCTTGTTGCCTGAGTTATTCTTGGAACTGTTAGAGCTGCCCTCAAGACGACGCTCAACATCACGCTGATGGAGGTTGGTGTCAATGGAGATAACGAGGGGCTCCCATTCTTCAAGAGTGTTGGGACGGTTGACAACAGTGACAAGATGATCCTTGACAACAGACTTGAGTCCCTTCATGAACCGGGAAATCTTAGTCTGCTCCGTCATGTCGAGATGACTAGCAAGCTCCATGAATGAAGTAAGATAGTAGTGAGCTGAACCGGTTTGCTTGAGATGATCGAGACGTTGATCAGCCATAGTGATGAGGCTAGGATCGGCAAACTTCTTGCAAAAAGCGGCAAGGAAGTTGTTCCAGTTCCAGAGTAAGGAGGAACCGGACTGCTCGAGGTGGTTGAACCATTCTATGGGGATGCCGTCCTTCATGTTAAGGCCAATGAAAAGGACCTTGTTATGATCATTTGGGAACGACGCCGGGTTGAACTCGATGATGCGTTTCATCTCGGATAAGAATGGAGTGACCTCAGCGTGTTTGCCGCTAAAGACACGAGGGTTACGCAGCTTGACCGTGTTGCCACGTGGAGCAGGAGGAAGGACTGGTTGGGTCGGAGCCTGGATGATAGGGCGCTGAGCGACTTCCTCCATGACATCGACGAGGGAACGCTGGAGAGTGGTCTGGTTGTCGGTGAGCATTCCGATGACCGTAGCGAGATCAATGTTAATGGGTGCCTGATGGACGGGAGGTACCAAGCCTGGGTTGATCGGAGCGGGACCGGGGTTCATAGGGATAGCCGAAGGGTCAAAGTTACCCGGGAGCGAGGTAAAGTCAATGCCTGCAGTAGGGATAGGATGGACGAGTTGGGGATTGATAGGAGGAGGGTTGGGAATGGGGTGGTTGTAGTCAGGAGGGACAGAGGTAGACATGGTGGATGGTAGTGCCAAACTTGTTAAGATCCAGACGAAAGAGACGAGGGTTGATTATCAGGGAGTAAACACGAGTACACAGTGAAGACTTTGATGTTCGAAGACTTTGTAGGATTTACTAAGAAGGTTGGATGAAGGAAATTTAGGGTGCAAGTGGGATTAACACTGAGTTGGCACTACGAAGAATACATGGAAAAAGTACTAGGGCTTTTATAGATAAACTGATGTCCAGAGAAGTCTATGAAATGACAGAGAGGTGAGATAAATGATAGGAAGTAGATATGTTATCATGAGAGATAGGCGAGGGATCGTTGCAGATAGTCGTATCGGAAGACATACTGCGGTTGTATGTATAGAAAGTAGAACAGTGCGAGACGTGCATATCGAAGGGTTCGAGATAGGTGGAGAAGACGCGTCGCGCGTCGCGCGTCGCGGATCGGAGGACGGATCGGATCGGATTTCGGAATGGACTTGTCAACGTGGCAAGAGAGATTCATTACAAGTGCTTGTGGATCCGAGTGGGTGCCTCTCTACTGTCTATTACGTAATCTAACCGAAGTCACAATTGACCACGCCCTGTCACACAGAGTCGCCCGGGATCTTTTTTGAGTCGAAGTCAATTGTTTCCGTTGCTCGCAACACTTGCGTATTCAAACACGATAGCTTTCGCATATTAGGGCACCCACCGACTACGGAATATCCTCATACATACATTCACCCTTCAGCTATGGTGACATCAAGCACGAAGCGAGCTATGCTCGACGGCGAGTCCAATTCTGTTTTGAATTCGAAGATTCCCAAGCTGAACTCAGATGATGTAGTTGCCCTCTTTCTTGCCTCTCAAGTGTGTTTTAACTTCACGTCTAATATCCCCTGCTAAACTTGCGGCAAGGCAGCACTGTACTATACCATGCGGGTACGCTACACGCATCTTACAAATATATTTTCTCACTGACATGCCTTGGATACAGTGGGTGCTAGATAGCGTATCACCGGACAAGAAAGAGGATGTTAAGGCCAAGCAGATGGAAGCGCTGAAGCGGCTAGGTCATGCTAGTCTCAAATTGGACGAGTATGAAAGTATGTGCAGCCATTTTCCGATTTTGGGCTGTGACCTCACCTCCATGTTTCTTTCCAGGAACCGTCGCTAACGAGGTGATACATCCCGACGATATCCACGTCCGATTCAGTGGTCTGTTCAGCTCTTTTCGTGTTCCCAAAATCACCACTGACACCTTATCTTCACCTCAGACATCGGCGGCCTCGACCCAATAATTTCCTCCCTCCGTGAATCCATAATCTACCCTCTGCTCTACCCGAACCTCTTCACCTCATCCTCGTCCCTCCTTGGCGCCCCCAAAGGCGTCCTCCTCTTCGGGCCGCCCGGGTGCGGTAAGACCATGCTCGCGAAGGCGCTAGCGAAGGAGTCCGGCGCGACATTTATCAACATCGCCGCATCCGTGTTGACGAATAAGTGGTACGGGGAGTCAAACAAGCTTGTCGCGGGCCTGTTTAGCCTGGCGCGGAAGACGCAGCCGAGCATTATTTTTATTGACGAAATTGATTCTTTCTTGCGAGAGAGGACGAAGGGCGATCATGAGGTGACAGGGATGATGAAGGCGGAGTTCATGACGTGAGTCCAGTATCTCTTGTCGTCCAATCACTCATGCGCTAAGATTGTTACGTAGTCTGTGGGATGGCTTGCTTTCTGCTCATGACCGAATTCTTGTCCTGGGTGCCACCAATCGACCAAACGATATTGACGCCGCGATCCTGCGACGTATGCCTAAACGATTCGCCATCCAGCTGCCCAATTTCGAGCAGCGGCTTAAGATCCTCTCCCTGGTAATTCATCTCTTCTTGTTTGAATCTACCATCCACTAATCTCGGATTCTATACATAGATGTTGAAAGACACGAAACTTGCACCCGAGTTCCCAATGACATCGCTGGCCGAACTCTCGGAAGGCCAATCTGGCTCAGACCTGAAGGAGATGTGCAGGAATGCAGCCATGGTCCCAGTAAGGGAATACATGAGAGGAGCGGCTGAGCATCAAGAACTTTTGGAGAAGGGACAGATCGAGGTACGAAGACACATTTGATACGTTGCTGACCTTGTTTGATATAATGCTGGCAGGGCTTCAATCTACGACCACTGACTCTCGAGGACTTCTTTGCCCACGATGGGACAAGCCAGCTACCTCCGAATGAAGATGAAGAGACACGGTTAGACTGATGTACTCGCTTCATGTGCCCTTTCAACCCCCCACTTGTCCTAGACTACACTATAGCTAATTGATATGTTATTGGATAGACCTCTGTATTATCCATTGCAATGGAGGATACCTTTTAATGCCACAAGACATCACCATTCAGGCCATTGACGGTAACAGACATGTTCAAACAACTCAAATTATGGGCGCATTTTACAAACAGGGAATTTGGAGCTATGAAAAAGAAGACAATAGTTTGAATGGATCAAATGATCAAATTGGGTTCTCCAAAGTGACTCGAGTCAAATACGACATGGCTTCCTTCCTGGCAGTGTCATCGTCAATGGTCTGCACGACGGTGCCACTGCGGAGAGTCAGGATTTTTGGTGCCGAAGGCATATACTTTGGCCACTGGATCGACGAATGTCCGTTCGGGTCAAGGGAGACGACAAACCGGACGAGATAGTTAGTCAAGTCCCTACCCCCGTATATGTTGGGAACATCCACGCCATGGGCCTATAAGAAAGAGGTCAGAAAAGAAATTCTTGGGAGTTTAAGAGCTGCCCACCGATCCGACATATCGTATGTCCTTGACGCGCTTGCTCACTGTTATATAATGTCAGGACACTCATCGTCAAAGGAAGATGACTGACTTACAGTATGCCCATATCGGCTGCTTTCCAGAGCGTTCTTCCAAGAAGAACCGGCGAGGGGCTTGGAATACACCATCCCCTTGGAAAGCAGCAAGGCGTTTGAACTGACTGTATAGTGCATTTGAAGTTCCAGTATCGAAGGGAGAGCCCGCAGTGACGTCGTCTGGGTACAGTTCAGCCAACTTAGAAACCACTGAGTCGTTTGCGCCCGGCACGTATATCTCCTTTATGTACGCTCTGAATTTAGCATCGTTTCTAGCGAGCTCAATCAGTGCAAATAAGAAACAATGCCAATCAGTCGCCATACGTGATGTTGAACTGCGCGAGGGAAAAGAGGGTTCCCTCATCGTCACAGAGACCTGCCGGGATAGCCATCGGGTATGAACAAGATGTGAAGTGAAAGTCAGTAGGCACTTGAAGCACACCTGAAACAACTGGGATATTGGCTATTTTCCCTTGCTGTAACAGCTTCTGGGGGTTGTCGGTAATGAAAGTACCATCGGGGCGCGGAAGCCAGGAAAGGACCAAGGACTGCGAACGGGATATATAGTCATCCTTTTGAATCAAAGAAACATATTATAACTGTACCTGATATGAAAATATACCAGGCGATGCTTTGTCATTGGCAGATTTGAGCGTGTTGTAAGGCACCGTGCGAAGGCATGCAAGAGTGTCGGACGCCTTAGAGCATCCAGTAAGTGATACCATTGCATCGTAGTACTTTTGACCCTTCGTGATATCGCCCACTGGGATATGCGACCCGGATTGCATGAAAGCACCGCGGAAAAGGCCTTCGTGGCTGCCATTGTTCGCGACCATGTGGAGCGCAACAGATATAGCACCAGCGGATTGGCCCCAGCTACAAATAAAGTAAGAGTGAGATTTAGCCAACCTAACAATGCGTTGAACGTATGAACGTACATCGTCACTTTGTTATGATCACCGCCAAAAGCACCAATGTGTTTCTTTACCCATTTCAGGGCCTCTCGTTCTGGGCAAATTTTAAACATGATTCACAACAAATGGGCCACAGGAGAACACTTACGATCATGCAATCCAATGTTGCCAACACCGGCGGCCTTAACTTCCTTGCCGCCCAGGAATCCAAATCCTGAGGAAAAAACTGCTAAATGCATAAACCAACATGACATACAACTCTTCAGCGAACCTGCAACTCTGCACACAAAGTCAGGTGTAATTTCGGGAAATGCAGGCGTATACGTACCTGTAGTTCATGCTTACATAGATAATGGGAGTTCCAAGGTTAATCGAGCGATTGACGATAACTGTACCGTCGTAGCTGCCACCAGACATTATTCATCGCCAATAGCAATTTACAGGTCATATCTTTGTCACTTACCCAGAGGTGCCGCCTCCCTCGAAACCTCCTTCAAAGGTCATGTGAGGTGTGAGCACAGTCGAAAAAACGAAGATCCTAGACTAAGGAGTACCTCCGAAAATCCACTATCCCAATTAAATTACGTTTAGTCGACTATAATCTATAGGAAACGGAGCATACCACAACCACAGGGTGTTTGGAAGTCAAAGTTGCATTTGCAGGCTTTATGACATTGATCGTGAGACCTGATGAAGAAACGTCATGAGTCTTTACTTGCATTCGAACATCTCGGTAGTCAGTCTCACAATCTTCTTGCTCAGAGCCTCGCACACTTCCGTCATTCAACAGGAAACCATCAGCAATGTCCAAAGTATCCAAGACATCGTCAGCCAGGTTGCCAGAGATGCTCTTCGAACCAGAACTTTGCTGGGGGCACGACGGGCCGAAAGCGGTAGCATCGTGAGCTCCGCTGTACGCTGGGATGGGTTGAGGTAGTCGAAATCTCAGGTCTCCGATTCTGGGTTATCGAGGGTTGTAAGTGCAGGTAGCGTGGAAACGACATCCACATAAGACTTACGGTGGTTTGGCAAACGGGATCCCAAGGAATGATGAGATGAGACCGCCATTCGTTGCCGCGCCAGTGAAAATTGCGTTGTCTAGTTGGACAGTAGGTGCTGCAATGGCATCGAGAAGAAGAGTATCAAAGACAGCGAGGAAAAGCAGAGGAAAGAGCATCTTGAGTTCAGGTCAGGATGAGCTGAGAAACGTTGAGGCGCGTTGGCGTCCTTATAGCTCCTGAGATCATATTCTTCCGAAGACGTTGGGGTCGGGAGAAGTTGAGTATTCTGCGACGCCCCAATGGGATCCACGTAGATGGCAGAGCATTGAGTAATTTTCAGCTCGAAAGGACTGTGCCATCGAAAGAGCATATGGCACAATGAGCCTCTGGAAGGTTGGAATGGAAGAACTATAAGGGACATCGAAAGTCGAGCGGAATTTGTTAGTAGAATATCGCGCAAAATCCTCTTGACTGGTCGACGCTTCGACATCGTACTAGTCAGTCATATGGTTATTGGAAAGACTTTAACATCTAACTTACATATTTTCTCCTGGCTGGCTCCTACCTTTAAATGTCAGTCGAGGCAACACTTAAGAGTGAGTGGATCGAAATCGGGCAGCGGTTGGAAACCTAATTTGGAGGATGTCGTCACGACCTTTAACAGCACAATGGCACAGCATATCCCTAAGAGCAAGGTATATTTTAGATACACAGGATAAACTGAATACCTATTCTCGAGATGAAAGATGAGTCGATATCAAATGGGGTGCGCAAGTGTGACGTTCGTAAGGAAAGCCATGGCGTCCTTCCTGTACGTATCATCGGTGATGCGTTGAGGGAACAGTAGGTCATCGTAGAATGTGAGAAGCTTTCGAGTCGAGGTGGTATATTTCGGCCATTGAAGGCCGGTTTTACTATTCGGATCGAGGTTGACAGCGAAGCGGATTAGGTAGTCTGTTAGCTCCCCACCACCATATATGTTGAGAATGTCTGAAGCGTGAACCTAGTTGCGATGCGATGTTCGGTGACTTGACCGAATGATTGTAAAATTAAACTACTCACCGATCCCAAGATAGGTAGCACCTTGAGGCGCTTGCTCACTATGCAACGAATAAATCAATGAGACAATTTTGTACGGGGAATGGTAGACACGCACAGAAAGCCCAAGTATTCTGTTTACCCGATCGTTGGTCAAGGAAAAACCTGCGAGGAGCTTGGAAGACACCATCTCCTTGGAAAGATGCAATTCGCTTGAACTGGGGCGAAAGAACATTCAGAATCCCAGTGCCATAAGGGGATCCCTCGGTCACATCTCCGGGGTATAGATCAGTGAGAGTGTTTATCTCAGTGTCGGAAACACCGGGGAGGAAGGTGCTCTTGATGTAGGTCTTCAGCTGGGACTCAGTGCTACTCACAGGAGTAAGACTTGAAACAAAGACATAGCAGAAGAAAACTCACGTGATATTCAGAGTCGAAAGCGAGAAGAGAGTTCCTTCATCATCGCAATCACCTTCAACGAAATAAAAAGAGTGATTGACTATGCGTACAAGAAATCCACCATACCTGTGATGAAGGGGACATTTGCCACCTTGCCCTGTTGCACCAGCTTCTGAGGATTATCTGCCAGGAAAACCCCATCCGCACGAGGGAGCCAGGCAAGACGAAGTGACTACACCCATCACATCAGTTCCAAGTATCACACATATGAACTTTGGTAGAATCGTACCTGATACGTGAAGATGCCAGGCGAGCGATTGATAGCTGCTTTCAGTGTTGCATAAGGTACAGTTCGGAGACATTGGAGCGTGTCTGCAGAGCTGGAGCACCCAGTTTGTGACACAATGGCATCGTAATATTGCTGTCCGTTCGTAATGTCTCCCACGGGGATGGGAGAGCCCGACTGCATGAAGCTAGCACGGAAAAGACCTTCTGCATTGCCATTATTGGCTACCATTTGCAAAGATACCGATATAGCACCCGCAGATTCGCCCCAACTACAAACGAGGTGATGTGAGAAGTCATGGTATTTGAGGACGTTGTTTGCACATACATTGTCACCTTTGTCGGATCACCACCGAATGCACCAATGTATTTTTGGATCCATCGCAACGCTTCGCGTTCTGGATGCGGCGAAATCAGTCTTGGAATCAAATTTGTAGAAAAGCAAGCTTACGATCCTGAAGCCCAAGGTTTCCAACGCCAGCACTCTTCACCTCCTTTGAGGCGAGGAAGCCAAATCCTAGCGTATTACGTTGATGGAAAATTTGACAAGCATAATCAAGTCATCGTACCCGTTACCCTGCGACAAATCATCGTTAAATTTATTGTTATGTCGGCAAGATGGAACCGTACCTGTAGTTCATGCTCACGTAGATGACAGGAGAACCAAGGTCAATCGAACGATCAACAACGACACCGCCGTCGTATCTGGTAGAAGGAGGCTGGTAAGAACCAATAGCAAACACATAGAGAATAACGCTCACAATGAAGTTCCGCCCACTTCGAAACCACCTAGATGAGACATCAGCAACTTGAGGCTGCCACATTAACAGCTGTATTACCACCGAAGATCCACTATAAAGTGTGATCAGACAAAAGATTGGAGGTCTGAATGAAAAAGATCAAACGTACGACGACTACGGGATATTTGGATGTCGGCGTCGCACTTGCGGGCTTCACGACATTCAGAGTCAGACCTGTGAACTCATGAACAATCATGTCGCGAGTATGACCAGCTTCCATCCTCACAGTCTTCGGAGTCTGAAAAGATGACACCGTATATTGAATTGACGATATAATTCACGGCTTCAGCGACCAAGCCCGACAAAATCGGAAGACTTATGGCTTGCTGCGGGCAAGAAGGTCCGAACGAGGTAGCTGAAAAGCTTGAGGTATAGGCAGGAACTGGCTGAGGTAGGCGGAAACGAAGATCCCCTGTCCTTATTGATTAAAAAAAATGTTAATACTCCCAAAGTTAGCATGTGCAGGGGAATACACGCACGGAGGTTTGGCGAATGGAATTCCAAGAAATTTCGAAACCTGGCCAGAGCTCGTTCCACTGACAGTTGCAGTATCAAGAGTAACAGTTGGCACTGCACGGGGGACTACACCAGCTGCCGCAGAGCTGACCCCGATGGCGAGGAAAACAAGTGAACGATACAACATCTCCAAGCCCCGGAATCGACTGATCGAACCAACAGCATTAAGAGCTGAACTTTTATAGTCTGTCAATATATCCGGACTTGGTTACATTTTGGCGACATTGAAGGCAGAGAGATCACGGGCTCGTCACGAGCTCTGTTGCAGCACACGGTCAAAGGGATACTGCGCATCATGAGAGAAAAGAATCTCACCAAAGAATCGGAAATATGTCTACTGCCACTGTCCTCTCCGTCCAGTACTGCTTGCGAAACCTCCATTTGAGAACGTCTGTGATGCGAGGCCCCTCGACTGGTCATGGGGCCATCTACTGTGATCTTCATGTTTTCTATTCCTTTAAATTTCTCTTTCGCCAACGCTTTGCCTAGAAGAAATCACAAGCTATATGTCATGGTTCTTGAAGCATTCTGAGAGAATTATCCGAGAGCAAGAGCTGGGAAAGTAGTTGAGGTTCGGCAGTTGTGTGATGAGCGGCAGTCCGAAAGTCTTGTGATGAAGTGCCATGTTCAGATGACCGCGTTTCAACATTGTGTCCTTGTCGTCCTAATCAACAGGGGAAGTACGATTGATATTCGTTTGCGAGTCGGACGCGTTGTAGCTCCGGATGAGACCGAAGAGAGTTTCAGATGGACGGCGAAAGCAGCCTTTCTCGTGTCAACCAGCAACAACATCCCAGACTAGTAATCGAGCTCGAGGTATATAATAGTTTGAGAGTTTTGGGGCCTTAGGACAGTCATTGGTTGTGAAGAGGAAAGAACCAGAATGAAAGTAGACTCGTTACCGTCTGTACAAACTTGCCGGGCTTATCAGTGAAGCAGGATGGTGGGCTCCCCGAATTACCAGGGAACAGCGTCGGATTTTGTAGAGTGTAAAACAGTGCAATGGGTCATGATGAACGATCAGATGCAAGTGACAGCCGCAGTCACGTACGCGGTACGGTCGCATCACATAGGACGCCTTGCTCGTCGCCCAGATGGTCTCCTTCCTCCACTCTTAGACTTGGCTACCTCGACTTGATGTACAAACTCGGTTACACTCTGCTATAGCAGCACCCGAGGGCAGACTGAAGGGTTCAGTACTACAGTGGTAAGCCAAACTGACCGTGTGTACTTTCTCAACATTCCTTCGGGAGCTGATGCTTTCATGGACGGCCTGGGCTTGATTCGCAACGCTTCGTAACACATTCAAGGTGCTGCTGGATGCGGGCAACTGCCCTCAACTGCCTCTTGTCAAGGTTTCTGGACTTGTTACCTGAACTCCACCCCCCCTTACAGGACCCAGGAAAAAATGCACAATAATCGCTAAATCAAGGCCCACTGGCAGACGTTTCTCGAGGTTTGACACAATCTAAGGATATGCGTATGCCTCATGTATTGATCTTTGCTGGAACGTACTTGAGACGTGTTGGCCTTAATCCCACAACGTGATTTGAACCCCGGACTGGTCAACAACCAGCCGTCATGTCACTCCATCATGACATCCGACATGGAGCACGTATTCACATCATTAACTTATGGCGTTAAAGCCTCTCAAGAACTCTGATCATCCTCTGGTGCGTGTTCTACTATCTTGTCAAGAGAAAAGGCATTTTGAACATCAGTTAAAGTCACTACAGCAACGTTCGATTATCTGTTCGCCATTCCGCACTTCGAAGCAGCAACTCTCACCCATCTTGGTCGGTCGTCCCAGGCACTGTCTCCGTCCTCCGCTTGTGTTACATGGCTATCCAATCATCTGGAGCTTATGCGTGAACTTAATATGCTGTCTTTTGGAGAACAAGTGTGCCGGAGGACAACTCTGTCGTTGCCTATGCAGCCCTACTGGCAGTGACCGTAGTCTGCTTTTACTCGCACTCGACTGAGATATGCGGGATAGAATCGGGTGCTGTCTCGCTGTCCGCTACACCCGTATCGACATTCCCTTTACCTCTGGATATCATTGACATCAATCTTGAAACACGAGCTTCTGTGAAAGTTGAGTACACATTCGCAAACGCCTCGCCAGTGCATCGGATGCACTGCATCCCTTTCCAACCCTTCCGCGCAACGGGCAGAGGTCGCTTGATATGATGGTCCAACGGCAACGGAGTAGGGTATCAGAATGCCTTTGTGCCACGTACATTTTGTACACGAGAGGTTTCAATACAGAAATCTGGTTCTGCTTTTAAGTTTCGAATAAATAAGTAATGCTCGACTGAAGGCATGATGCAAAGTTCACGCCCACGCCCTTAAATGCAGCGTGAACCATCTAGAGGCGGATTCGCTGAGGGCATTACCAAAGAAGCTGGCCTAAAACACCCATAACAATGAATACCAAGGCCTGAGGCACCTCATCCCATGCTCCAACAGCGGCATTGGTGGAGCCGCCCACACCGCCGCTAGGTGTGCTCGTGAATTCAGGGCAGTGAGGCTCGACAAGGACACCGCCATAAACACTTGCTATCCACAGGACCACACCATTAGTCCACCCGAATCCAGCCTGTAGTCATACTTCAGCCTTGAGCAAAACCTTGACATATAGTGTAGAAACAAAAACGCACCTGGACGGTATACTCTCCACCACGACCGGCAGAGTCGATATCCAAATTCGAGAATTTCTCAAACATCTGAATTCACTCTTGAGAATGGATCACGCAAGGTGTTGGCAACGATACTATTACTTACGTTTCCGGTGTTGTGGAGGCCACCAGTGGTGTTCAGGACAGAGTCCGGAAGCCTAGGTACAAGACCTTCAATAGATCCACCAGTGGCGCGCCTTTCAAGACCATGTCTAAGTTCTTGTACTGTATCGCCTCAAGACCAATGACTGGAACTGCACGTACCAGCTACAGAATGCACTAGCCATGTACCGGTTAGCCAGCTGGCGCTCGAGAGCCTTCGCCCATCCCTCTCCTTCAGTTGCATTACCACCATTAGCGACAGTGCCATTGAGCCTGTTGATATCAGCTGCCGATCCAGAGGTGGTCGCGTTACCGGAATGGATAGGCTGGCCAGGAAGCTGGGATTCGGAGAGACCGAGCTGGCCGGCGGGAATGAGATCGAAGGTCGATTGGTTGCCGGAAGGCGTTGGGATGGGTCCGCTAGTGATGTTGGAGGGCAGTGCACGGAGGGCTTGGAGGGCGATGTATTGGTGTGGCGGCCAGGTGTTGGGAGCATCCCTAAGAACTTCATAAGTAGTGACAAGAGGAAGTGGGAGTGAAGTTTATTACCACTGAAGACCGGAATCAACGAAAGTGGAAGGGAAGGTTCCGTTGTAACGATTGAGGACCAAGTTGAGAGAAGAGAAGAAACCGAAGGCCTTGTCTTGGCTACTAAGAAGTTCGTCTGGAACGATACCACTCCAAAGGGGGTAGAACGATGCAGCGCTGAAAACGGTGTTCTTTGCCTTGATAACAAGGTTGTAGTCATAGAAAGCAAGCTGATGGAGAGTAAGCGACTTGTACTGGACAACCAGGGAGAAGAGGGACAAACAACCTTCGTCGGGTCCCAAAGCAGGTCGATGATTCCGCGTCGGAGAGCTGCAGCCGCCGCACGGTGCCTGTTGGCTGCTGTCCGATTCGAGGTACCGTACAAATTGGCCAGGAGGACGTGGTTCTTGTCTGGGCAGAAATGTTCAGATCGATAACGCAGTCATATGCTCTGGAGATGTGAAAACTGACAAAGAATACTGTTCAAGTCAACTGGAATGGTATTTCTGACGTTAAGACTCCTCAGGCCTTCGTTGCTGCCATCGTCTGTGTGCGTGAACCATCGAACGGTGTAATCCCATCCTAAAGGATAAAATCAGGCACCACGTGCTATGACTTTCAGATTGTACCTACCACTCTCTGCGCCACTAGCAAGCTCGGCATACAATGCTGCACTTGCGGTTCCGTTCAAAGGAGTTGGCTCGTTCACCGTCTTATAATCTATGGATTATCCCTGAGTATGCGGGCACAAGACCCGCACCAAGTCTGAACGCACCAGTAAGGTATGACTCAGGTCGAGGTGCGGTATTGTTGACTGAATATCTGTGCATCTTGTGGGTCTCGTTCGACGAAGAGCTGGTGACCTGAACGGAGCGGTTATCATCCCACCACTTGAGCTCTTTCTGTATAGATCTCAACCGATCAGAAAAAGACAATGGTTTCATGGTAAGGTATGACATACCTCAGCCAGAGGAAGGGCGCGTTCGAGAATGGACCCATCGCCACTGGCGGTGACATAGCGTCCCAGCATCTGTAAAATTGAAGATAAAGTGAAGTCTGTTTGTAAAGGGTGAACGAACCTGGATGAAGACAGGAGGCTGTGATCGGTTCAAGTCTATGAAATACGGTCAACCCCTGAAAACACGGAATAACGAGAATCGCACAATAGATTCGTCCACCGTTCGGAATAAACCCAATGGTCTCAAGCTCGTCCATGAAGTTTTGAAGGGTCGCATTGACAATATCATATAGCTCGGACTCGATCAGACCCTCGGCAATCCAGAAGCTGTCCCAGTAGTATTGTTCCCTGAAACGACCACCTAGGTAAAAGGTGAGGATTCTTCCAGTGCAGAACAAATCATAGGATACATACCAGGAACCACAAATGTATGGTTCAGAGGAATCAGGGAGCTTTCGCATCCCTTGGATCCTCCCGGGCAAAGCACGTCAGAATTTGTCCCGCGAATAAGCTGGGTCCAGTAGCCGTGAACGGTTTGTGAGAACGCTTTCACAATGGGGACAGTAACATTGTTCAAGAATGATGGGGTGGGGTTGAAGCTAGGAAGTGCAAGGGCCTGCAGTTCGAGTCCCTCCCCTTTGAAGTCGTTCTTGACAAAGTCTACGAGCTGACCATAGGTTGCTGGGGACGTGATGTTCTTGAAATCATTAAGCACTTCCTGTGCGCTTTTGCTCGTCGGCTGCATTGTGGCTTAATACGCGAGGACATCGTCGAGACCACACACGTACCTTGTCGACAAATGTCTTGTCATCTGGGTAGAGATGCGCGATATTGACGGTTTGCAATATCTACTGCTCGTCAATATACGCGTAAAAGAGGCTAACGCGTCCAGCTTACCTCTCCTGCGCAAAATATCTCTGATGGACACCAGGCCTGTTTGGGAGGTAGTGCAGCCTGTGTCGGCAACGCGTCGCCCACAGCAGCAGAAGGGCTCGGGGTTGCAGTTTGAACTGTAATACTCGGGGGAGCCGTAGCAGTCGGGGAAACCGTCGTCTGTTGGGCAAGACTGCCATGCAGAAGACAAGCTAATGTCACAAGTGCAGTGAACATGGCCGAAGCAACTCTGGCCAACCTTGGACAGGTAGAGAATATACTGGCGCGCTCCACGGCTTTATATTCCCTGCGCTTGTAGAGCGTGCAAGTGTTGGATCAAGAATCAAGATTCATCATCAGATATGAAATTGAAGTGGATTCGGCTATGCCAAAAACAAGGCGAGCAGCATGGCTCATCAGAGGCATGACCGGGGCTTAAGCTTCTCGGATCTCTGTCGTTAACGTTCTGAGCAATGGTGATCCAGTTCAACCGAGTCCACTACCATGTCCGAGTTATTTGGCGACACAAGCTGTGTATGACAGGCCACAATAATGCCTGGAACAGAATTTCAATGGAACCAACTGACTGTGAAGGAGCAGTCAGGGAGTCCAATACACATCCACAATCTTCCTACAGCATACTTTCCACGGCGTTGGACACCAAAGACACATGCTCCCCAACAATCAATCGCTGCATTGGGTCAGGGTCATGTAATGCACTGAAGCGCGGGGGCCCACGGGGTCAGAGCCATCTCCCCCGCGTCACACACGGGCCTTGACAGGCCCACCGTCCCCTGGCCGGAAGTCAAGAGTTTGTCGATCACCTAGAGTGAGGCGGCGCATGGTCCGGCCATTGGGTGCATCAATACATCCTTGAACAAGATGAGGCAAAGCGTAAAAACTCAACGACGCATCCTTGAAAGGCAGTTCTTGGTCACCCGATTTGAAAAACAAAGACAGGTAGCTCCACAGAGTGCGAGAGGAAAGCAATATCATTTACATTTCTCAGTGGATCGAATGGTGAACTCACGTCACATCTTCCTGGATAAACATCTTCCTTCTCAGGCTGTCACGCGACAGCCCTCCCTACCAAGCTCCAGAACCAGACAAAATACTATACTCGGGGGAAGCCCACGTGCACCTCAGCAGAAAAAAAGCCCAGTACTACGCAACGCACCTGCCCTCGTGAAGAGTAGCAAAGATAGACTACCCAAGCCACCATTAGTCCACGAGCATTTTGTCGGTAAGTAGGCCCTCATTGTATGCCATGCTTTCGAAGATGATCTGTCGCCACACACCGACAACAAGCTCGGCGGCTTCCTCCTCTAAAACCTGACAGGAACCAACAGTCGTCAGATGAGACCAGAGACAATATGCAAATGCTACACACTGGTTCAAGGCCCTCAACCAATTTCTGTGGGCCTTTGTGATCTTTGATATGCTCTAGCACAAACATTATCAAGTCTTCCTCCTCCATCTCGCCGAGATACTTCATCATCAAGCGCTTAACTAACGGCTCCAGCTTACGGTCAATGATCGTCTGGGAGCTTTCGGTCAGCTAACGGCCATCATGAAACGTACCAGGCTAACTCACATCGGAAAGGCCATCCCATCTCACTTTCGACTTGAACAACGTCTCCTTGTCATGAGGTACCGACAATTTGATTCTCTCCAACCGCTCCTTGGCCTGTTCCCCACTTTCGGCGACGCTGAAGTCAAGTTTCACGAGGGGCGCTTTACGCTTCTTGATTCCATCTTCCTCTTCATCCTCGTGGCCAAATACAGTCGCTGTCTTCTCTTTCGGGGCAGCTTCCTTGGATGGCGCAGCAGCAATTGAGACATTCAACTTCACAGGCGCACCATCGTCTAAAAGCAAACCGGCTTTCCTCTGCTCCTCTGCTAGGGCCTGCATCTCGTCCATCTGGCGAGCTAGGAAGTCTTCTGACTCTCGACGCAGATTTTCAGCTTCTTGCTCCTCGAACCGTCGTGACTTAGCGTCCGCGGCCTCTTCCGCCTCAAGTCGCCTAGCACGCAGAGCACGCCAACGAGGCCTGATACAAGTCAAAGACATCGATCAGATCAAGTGATTTTGAGCTCAGATCGTAAATGGTCACGAACCGGTCGACATAAAACATCTCATCGCTCATATCGTCATCCCAGACGTCCAACCGTGCTCGTATCTCATGATGTTGCCGTTCTTCTGCTTCCTTGGTCGCTCGTTCCCGAGCAATTGCACGTTCGAGCGCTTGAATACGTGTTCGTTCACGAGGTTCATATCGGCGCTCACGCTGAAAACGATGAGAACCTAGAGAGCAACCAGTGCGGAGTTCTAACTCACATCGCGGAAGGAAACTTCTTCATCTCGTCGTCGTCCCTCTTTCCTCTCTTCTTCAAGTTCCTCATCGGTTTTTGTTGGTTTACCAGGTGCCTGTCTTCCTCCACCGTCATAAGCACCCGCACCACCATCCTCCGCCTTCACAAATCCAACAGGTTTACTATAACCCTGCGCTCCTTTACCGAAGCCCTGCTGCTTAGGTTGCGAAGAGGATGGAGCTTGCTGGGCGAGCGGCTGTTGCTGAGGCTTTCCCCATTCCCGCACTTTGGGTCCACTGGGTGCACCCGGCAGAACAACAGATTCTCGGGCGTCCCGCTGCTTCTCACGCTCTCGCTTCGCCGCCCGCTCACGGAATTGTGCAATTTCGGAAATGACAAGACCACGTTGCGTTTCTGGCAAGTCGGCCTCCTGAAGGTCGTGCAGATGGGGAGGGATCACGTATTTCTCTTTGTCGATAAGTCCGTTGTTTGCAGCATCTTGTGACATACGGTTGATGTCTGCAACAAGTTCATCTATTTTGGCCTTTGATTGTTGCATATGTGCATCGTCAGCCTATGAAGAGGTACTTTAGATAAATGGAGAGACATCAAACATAATTTACTGACGTTCGTGACCATTCGCTGTGATGCATAGGCGTCGAGAAATGCACGCGTCTTCTCGTCTGCTTTCACCTGGTTTTTGACGTAGGCTTGAAATGAATATGCAAGACTGAATCAACGCACCAGCAGCTTTTTATTTGCGCACCCATCTTCGAGCGCAGGTAGCTCTATGTTGTTCATGAGCGCGATGGCACGCAACGCCCCATCAGGCTCTTCAAATTCAGCAAAGCCGAAACCTTGTGGCTTATTGGCAGGCGTGATCAGGCGTTTGAAGGACTTTATGGGACCACATGCCTTGTGAGGTCTGGTAAGGTGACTGCACATTCATGAAGACTGAAGATTGACCTACCGTCAGAAGTTGATTGAGGAAACCATCTGTAATGCCACCGGATATTGAGCCGACGAAGAGAGTAGTCTGTTTCTGAGCTTGAGGTGGGACAAATTGCATTTGTTGCTGCTGTGCGAGAGCCGACATTGAGGGACCCTGGCCGTAAGACGGCAAAGGAGGACGCAGACCAAGTCCTAACCGATTGGGCATAGGATGCATTTTTGCAACTGAGACAGGGAGCTTCGAGGTACCTATGTCATCCCTTAGCGGTTTTCAATCAGTCGTATACAGAGACCTCATACTTACAGAAACAGAATGCTCAAGCTGGGGAAGCAGAGATCAAGAGAAGCGCCGTCGTCGTTCAGAGCACAAGAAGATCAAGCTTTGACTTATGTACAAAGGAGAATTCCCACGCTCGATCAAGCTTCCGGCCGAACACAATGCATGTTCATCACAATATTAATCATCGTCTGGTCACTCAAGCATCGACATCTTCTGAAGAATCGACATGGTCCTGTTTTTCACATCTAATGGTAGATTCTCCCTGCGAATTGACGCGTAAAATTCTCTGAGACGTATGTCTACCAGCCGTAGAACCAGCAGTGACGATGTACATGGGTCGAGACAAGGTAGAAAGTCAGTGGCATCACCAATACCGAGTGATCATACCCACAGAACGATATTTACTCCAGACGAGGAGCTGATACGATATGCCTGGCCACAAGATGTCTGGTTTCACGTCGACAAACTGTCTTCTGCCCACGTCTACCTGCGAATGTCGGAAGGCATGACCTGGGAACGCATCCCAGAGGCACTTTTGACGGACTGTGCGCAGCTTGTCAAGGCTAACTCGATTGAAGGTACTCCATACCGAACATCCTTGTCGAAACCTCCTTATGAAGTCGACCGAAGGAAACAAGAAGGATAATATAACAATAATATATACACCAGGCGACAATCTGAAGGTGGGTTTCCCGCCTTTCATTTGAAATGAAGAAGCATCTTCAGATTGGTTGCAGAAAACTGGAGATATGGCTGTTGGCCAAGTCTCTTTTCATAACGATAAAAAGGTGCGTGGCTTGGTCCTAATTTCGTGATGGTTTACCAGAGAGCTTTCTCGACATAGGTCAAACGGGGTAACTACTTTAGCGCATCCTCCATTGTCGAAGTGACTCATTGTACGCCCCAAGTGCATATCGCAAAACGCGAGAACCCAATAGTAAATCGTCTGAATAAGACTAAGGTTGAAAAGGTAGTCGATCATGAGCAGGAGAAGGTTGATCGTATAAAGGCAGAGTCCGCAATACGCCGCGCACAAGCAGCAGAGAAGGTACCCTTTTATTCCTTCCTACCCTCTACCTGTTAACAGCTCTTTGGCTCCACAGAAGAAGGCCGACGCGGAACTGGCTCGCCAGAGGGAGGCCGAGAAGGCCGCAAGATCATACGATTCGTTGTTCAATGCGGAAGAGGACGAAGACAAGCCTAAAAAAACAGGCAGGGAACTGGAAGAGGATTTCATGTGACGTTCCATTGCAGATGCGAGGACTCATGATGTGTCGATGCTTATTTGGATGTGTCAAATACGACGACATCATCCTGTGGATATAGAGTGAGAATCCAAGCATACACAGCTTTCTGTTGCATAATTGCTAACTGCAGGTGCCGTGTACCCACCTCCAGGTGCAAATGAAATTTTCTGATCAATCGTGACAAAAATTCTGAAGTCAAAATAATGGGTTTCTGCAAAGAGTCGCCGCTCCATTCTTTAGGTTGATTTTGGGCTGATGTGAGTCCTGAAATTTGCGACGACTGTTTTTGTTTTAACGGTGAAGGTCATTGAGGGTAGGTATACGCTTATCCAGGTATCAACCTCCTCCACCGCGATCAAGTAGGTACATCCATATACCTTCTATGGGGCTAATATACCCGCAGTCTCTGCTTCGAAGTCTAATAAATCGGGACAGCCGCAATCCCTAATATCCCATCATGTACGTCCCCTAATGGTTAACAAATATTACTGGCAAAGAAATCGGAGTAGACCATGTCAGCACTCCCAAGAAATATTTCATCGGGGGTGCAGTGGCTCACTTGGTCTTGAAGGAACGGTCATCGCACGTCATTTAAAAGTTGAACGTTGGATGCGTTGCCGTGGGCGCCGCCCAACCCTTCTTCGCTGCTTGTGCCGCGAAGGCAGAATCGGTTCCAGTGACGCTCTTATCCTCTTGGGTCTTCTTCGCCTTTCCGTCGCTCTTGGTCTGCAATTTCAATCAAAGCTAATTTTAGAACTATGTAGAAAATGATTGACAACCACAGCATTCGACATACAGCATTGCTCCCGGCGTCCGATGACTTCGTCGAAGAATCAGAACACAAAGTCGTCGTTGTCGAGATGAGAGATGCAGTAGATGCAGCTTTGTCGGACATAGTTGACAAGAGTTGGAGGAGGCTCGAAGTTACTCAGTATGAAACGTTGAGTAGTTGATGTTGAGTTCCCTCCTTTCGTCTTTTAAATACCTGTGGGCACACCTCCCGGAGTGTTGTTTAGTGCGAGATGTTTCAGCGTGCGTTTGTGGCATGACGTCGTGAAGGGTCCGCAGCTTTCCCCTGCGGTTGCGCAGCGGTGCCGTTTTGTGTCATGAGTAGATGTTGTGCATGAAGAGACATTTTCACTTCTTTGTTTTGACGAAATTCCATCTTGTGAGTGGCTTTAAGGGTTCCGCAAAGACACTGAACTCATTAATCACTGTACTGAATATCACAATCATCCAAATCTAGCCTTACGAAACCGTTGCGACAAAGAATCCCGAGCAAATCGATTGTTACTCTGTCCAAAGAAGCAAATTTGTTCAATATGCAAAACTAGTAAGATTTCCCCAAGTTTCATGAATGACTCACGGTGATTCAACTGTTTCATGAATGACTCACGGCGATTCAATTGTTTTTCAGTTTATCTTTATCATGGCATTCAACACAACCTTTCTAAGAAGTCAAGACTGGTGACTTACCTTTTAAGGTGGAGATCAACCCTTTCTTCTTTTTTGTCGCGTCGGAAGACTCCCCCGATGAAGACGGCGTTACCGACGCGACTGAAGGCGTTAAAGTCGAATCAGACGATGTTGACGATGGAGTCCCCAGTTTGGATGACGCGTTGGGTTTCGGGCTGGGAATGTGGCCTCCTGTGCCGTATC
The DNA here is from genome assembly GCA_013433165.1 of Hypsizygus marmoreus. Taxonomy (NCBI): domain Eukaryota; kingdom Fungi; phylum Basidiomycota; class Agaricomycetes; order Agaricales; family Lyophyllaceae; genus Hypsizygus; species Hypsizygus marmoreus. The sequence continues at coordinate 2,108,270 of CM024090.1, read as the reverse complement.
TCGACTGCAAAGTAGCGAGAGCGGCAGAATAATCTTTCTGGAGAGGTTTCGCGTTGGTGAGCGGGCTGGTGGAAGTCGCGGTGGTGGTACTCTGGAAAGAAGTGGTAGATTGGTTGGAGTCGTTGGTATTCGACATTGAAGTATAGATAGTGGAGGTCGTTTGGGTTGTTCTTTCGGTTCTGCATGTTACAGCGTATGTTTAAATACATCTGCGACTACACAATGTCTCTAAACATAGGAAATTGCAAGGGACCAACGAGTCGAAAGCGAGGTAAGAAAACGTGATGGACGGAACCGGTTCCACAGCAAAAGCTCATTAATAACTTGCAATTGAACAACAAGCTGCACAAGGTTGTGACTCCGGCAGATGGCCCATATGGATTCTCTGACTCATGAGCAGATACGGTGTAGTCAGACGACAACTGCGCGGTGATGCAACGATGTACGCAGGTTGGCGAGAGGCGATATATGATTGAGCAATGGCGAGAATTTAGATGTTGGAGGGACTCCAGGGAAGACGATCATTTCGAGACTGCGGCGGTGAGAGATCTGATCAAGATCGGCCCATGTGAGCATTATAGCCGATCGGTTTCCCGATTAAGAAGGTACGAATTTGCTCAGCCGTATCTGCGACTTGTCTAGTATTCATAATGAGCCTCCATCTACCTCCTCCGCCCAACTTTGCAAAAGACGAGGAAACCGACTCTGGATCATCTGAAGCTGACGATGATGATCAGAACTGGGACGATTGGGCGTCCGATTCTCTGATCAAAGCGCCATGCCAGTCGCTCTTCGACGGAAAAATACTTCCATCAGTTGAGGAGGCTTTAGCCTACGACAAAGCATCTCATGGATTTGATTTGAACGATGTTTGCTCGAAGTTATGTTAGTGACACCTTCTTTGGACTGTGAAGGTACCTCTTGTTGATATATTCGGACTCCAAAGCACTGGATTTCCATGGCCGGATACGATTGATCAATTACATACGAAAATCGGTACGTTTCCCCATTTTCTTTCCAAACTGTCACTAAACATAGACTAGAAACCTACACCCGAGAGTCTATCGCTTTTGAAAGGCGACGAAGCCTTCCTTGCATCAGACGAGTACCTTATTCCTGCTCTAGAAGATGACCCACTGCTTCGTAAGTTGCCCGTTATCATGAAACGGATTTTGATTTTTATCCTGAGTAGAAATACAGAGTGGCGATTGGTCAGACTCGGACGACGAAGATATCAAAATAGTGGATCCTGCTCGACGGGTTCAGATATTGGAAAGGAAACTCGCTGCTGCCCAGCGAGATTTCGCAGAATACCGAGCGCTTGTCAGCCAGAAATTGAATGCTACAGGTCTCCTCGACGGATCTTCGGAGCCTGGCCCCAGCCAAGTTGCTGCTCCTCTGCCAGTCCGAGACGATGATTCTCATTACTTCAAGAGTTATGGGGAAAACGGTCTGTTCATAGTTTATGCTGACAAATTAATTGATTTAATGAAGTCGTGCAGATATCCACGCAGTAATGATCCAAGACAAAGTCCGGACGTCGACGTATGCTTATTTTATCTTAACCAACCCGGCCCTTTTTCGAGACGCAATCGTTCTCGACGTGGGCTGCGGGACTGGTATTCTCTCCCTTTTCGCTGCCCGGAGTGGCGCAAAGCGAGTTATAGCGGTGGATGCTAGTGATATTGCCGAAAAGGCCGAGCTTATCGTCAAAGCGAACGGGTTCGAAGACATCATCACCGTCATCCAAGGCAAAGTCGAAGAAATCTCTCTTCCAGACGATATCGATAAAGTGGATATAATCATCTCGGAGTGGATGGGCTATGCCCTCCTGTATGAATCTATGCTTGATTCAGTCCTTCACGCACGCGATCGATTCCTGCGGTCCAATGGTGTCATGGCTCCGAGCCAATGCAAAATGCAGCTAGGTCTGTGTGATGCGAGTGAGATCTTCAAGGATCGTATTGGATTCTGGAATGACGTTTACGGTATTTCTTCGAGTGAATTTTTGATATCCCGATTTTAAATGTGGCGCAGGTTTCGATTTGTCTGCTATGGCGGACGATCTCTACGACGAGGCGATTGTTGATGTCGTGGGGCCAAATACCATGCTTAGCGAACCGTACACAGTCAAAGTATGTTCTTATATATCTCTGAACGGGTTAGGTATTAACCAACGTGATCTAGGATCTCATCCTAAGCGAGGTGACTCCTCGCCAATTGGACTTTTCATCGCCTTTCACACTGGTTTCGACTACCGAGCGGCGTACCAAAATCAACTCATTCATCCTTTATTTTGATACATTCTTCACTCGTAACGGACATCCAGTACCGTCGAGTACTAGCGTCAAGCTCATCAAAGAAGGGGAGCTTGTCTTGGCTGAACTTTGGCCAGTTGGAGGGAAGCCTGCACCTCAGCGGCGGAAGAGCCATGGGGTAGACAAAGAGTCGATCACAAGCTTCAGCACGGGCCCACAGAGTGTGCCTACGCATTGGAAGCAAACATTGTTTCTGCTTCGGGAACCCATCAGTGTCGAAGAAGGTATGTTGGGGTTAATTTTAAATCGTTGGATATTCTACTTATCTGCTGGGAATATTACAGGCTCGATTGTTCATGGCACATTCCATTGCCGCAAAAGCGAGGATAACTCCAGAGAGTTGGATGTCGAGATTCACTACTCAGTGAAGGAAGACTCCGAAAGTCCAGCTAGCGACTTGATCGTACAAATGTATAAAGTCCGATGATACAGAAAAAGACACTCGTTCTCTGTATTCTTTATACCTTCTCCGGTGCCGTGTACTGTGTTGTAATGTGTGTAGCCTGAGCATATGTTGCTTCCAATCGTGCCTTGACATATTCCCCTGCTGTAATAACCTTATACCGTGGTGGCCGCTCATCTGATGTGCATCCTGGTATCGGCTGTGTAAGTCGCCACTGAGATGACATGCTCCGGTCATGTTGATATTAGAGGCCTCACCTCCAGCTCGACATCATAATCTGTACCAAAGAAAAGGGGGATCGAGTAACGATGAACATTATTTCGGTTGATGGCTCGATGCACAGTAGATTTGAATATGTCATCTGTGCGCTCGCTCGATTAAGCCATACATATCACAGGAAGAATACTCACTGGTCCAACGCGCAAACTGGTCGCCAAGGCTGAAAGTCATCGTAATCGCTAGGAAGATACCATCGCATATGATGAACCCACTTGATCACCAGCGTTCCAGGTATTGGGGGTGCGTCAATCCACTCCTTGCTGGAGTTCAAAACTTGCAGCGCCTGAATTCCAGGTTCTTGCCATAGGATGGTAAAGCACTAGAGCGGGGAATTATGATCTTGTAGTCGGGGTTGAAAAATGAGGAAGAGTTCGAACCTCCCAGCTAGAAGATGAATAGATATTCAGAACATTTATATACTAATATTTTTAGATGTTCGCACTCTGTGTGAGCCCCGATACCGACAACGCGGTCATCAACAGGACCGGTTTGAGGCGGATAGTGTAACAATTTCATCAGGGCAGCTGACTTCAGAGTCTGTATGCCATGTGCATTCAGTGCATTGATTAGGACAAAGAGAACATAGAACATGCCTTATCGTCAAAGAATGTCTCTGGTAGGTTCAAAGCTTGAGCGAAAAGTGGGAACAATGACTTCCCAAGCTTCACTGCAGCGTAACTTGGTTGTCTTGAGAAATGTAGTACATACGCATAGGTGATGGCCAACTCACTAGTATTTCAGCACCTTCTCACGAAATTCGGGGATTTCGGACGGCCAAACGTTAGCACCAGCCATGATTCCGTTGTCAATTTCGCCGCCGCCCGGGCTTGGGTCTTCCCAGCCGAATTCAAAACCTTCTTGAAGATCTCCTGCACCTTCTGGATCGTTGTTGCCACTTAAAAGGGGATGGTAACCTTTGAAATTTGGGTTTTTTCTGTTTTCGATCTGGGTCATATATGTAGTGAGTAAAAATAGTAGAGGACAAAAGCTAACCACAAACCTCCATCTTCACATCGAGGGGAAGGGAGAAGAAGTCTTTGGCCATGCCGAGCGTCTCTTGGATAATCTTATCCTCAATGCCATGATTCTTGACTGATGTAACATTGCGGAACCTGTGTTCGACGGTGGCGGTTGGTCATAGGTGAGAGGAAACCTACCGTAGAAGAAACCGACATTGATACAGGCATTCCTTATTTCCTCCGCTAAGGATCTTCTCCTGGTCGAGTCAGTGCTCGATATCTCTGTGAGGTCACTAATAATATGATGAGAGTAAGGTCACAATGCGTCAACAGAATGATCGGCGATGACTTCAAGTTCGAACTACCAACATAATTGGGATGTCCGCAAAGTTCATATCTGCTTTTTCCGCCTGGTTTGCCAGTGAAGACATTCTTTGTAACTCTATTCCAGTGATAGTGGTGGTTTCGATAACAGAGAGATTCGGCTACTGTCTAAGTCGCCGAACGGGAAGAGAAGGACCGGCCACTTGCTCGACATCCGTGATCCCTGATCAACATTACCACGAACCCCCATTTCACTCAGAGTCTAAATCGAAACAGTAATCCTCAGAGTCATGGCCGCTAAGTGTGTAATTTCAGACATGCAAACTGCGACTTAATCCTGATGAGCGTCCCTCCAGGTCTCTTGCTACCTGCTTGTTCTGCAAGATCGTCAAAGGTAAGCGCTGAAGTGGTCGTTTTGTCTTGTCATCAACAAACACTCGTAGGCGACATTCCAAGCTTCAAACTTGTCGAGACCGAGCTTTCGTTCGTGCAAGTAATCTTGACTTATAATGGACACTTAACAGTATGGCAATCATTAGATTGGCTTTCCTTGACATCGGACCAATAGCAAAAGGGCACGCTCTCATTATACCGAAATGTTTGATCTTCCACCGCAGTACACTGGAAACCAATGATAACATATCAGATATCTAGATCACGCAGAGAAAATGCACCAACTTCCAGACGAATATCTAGCAGATGCGATGCCCATCGCGAAGAAGATCGCCATCGCACAGGGTGTGGAGAATTACAACGTCCTCCAGAACAATGGACGCATTGCTCATCAGGTGCGTCACAATTTAGCAATACCTTTTAAACCTCTTGCTGAGTACATATCAGGAAGTCGACCATGTACACTTCCACGTCATTCCCAAGCCGTCTGCAAGTGACAAGGAAGGTCTTGTGGTTGGATGGCCTGCCCAGACCACGGGCAAAGAAGAGTTGCAGAAAGTATTCGAAGAGCTCAAAGGTAAACTGTAGGGGACAGTATGATGCATTAATAGAAAGCCCTAAAGCCAAGAAGCCATACTATCATGGTACGGTGTGTATGTTAGATTGTTGATGTCCAAATGAGTTATTATTGACGTCCGAGGCATACATTCGGAAGGTTGACAACGACAAGGCTCAAAGGTAAGCTTTCAGGCAAGTGGAAACTAATCGACATCTAGACAGAATCCAATTCCTCCACAAGCGACATGGCCGTCGAATTGCGAGGCAGGAAATTACATTCATAAGGATCTGGATGGCTTGAAAAAGCAAAGGGTGTTGAGACGCCACGAAATTCAACCCAGAATTCAGGAACAAACCTGACGAGTACCGAAGCGAAGCTGACCTCTGGAGTGATCTCTTTTCCATATTCATCGGTCGCCTTCAAGATCCTGAGCGTCGCTAGTATAGTTGCAACTGCAATCCAGACACTAGCATCTGCAAGATGGCGTCCTGGACAGATCCTGGATATCCCATGAGACTGTTTTGAGTCCTGGAAAGTTATTGTTGGATCTAAAGCGTACCTTCTTCCCCATCCGAAAACGGCCGTTGGATAAGGCTCGCCGTCTCCTGCTGGCTTCGGCAGAAAACGGGCAGGATTGAATCGTAGAGGATCACGGTAGACTCGCTCGTCGAGAGTCATTGCCCTGGGAGAATGGTTTTAGATTTTGACAGACAGATGAGAATGAATACATACGTACCGAGCATTAGCAAGGACGATCGATCCCTTGGGAATGAACATTCCGTTGTAAATATCATCTTCCAAAGAGTAATGCGGTAAGCCTGGGATTGATTGACGCGATGAGCAGCTATTCGGACAGCTTGAGAGAAACTGAAGAGATAAACCTAACGGAACCGCCTGATGCCACCTAAAATCGAACGAGTCAGCTAATGGTAGGGGACGGGTTGTAGAGACACACCTGAGCGTCTCTTGCAAAAGGCACTCCAGGTAAGGAAGGGACTCGCGATCTTTGAAGTCGGGCAGACGGCCCGTACCAATGACAGCGTCGAGTTCCTCCTGAGCTTTCATCTGACATTCTGGATAGAGCACCATTGCGAGGAGGAATATCGACAGCGTTGACCACGTCTGGCGTCCAACGTCAGCGAGCTGAAAAAGGCGTGGTGGCACTGACTCACTGTGTCTGTCCCTGCGGCATGCATGATGGCTGCTGCCCCCTGTACATCGCTCACGGTGAGTGGGCTTGCTTCCCCTTCTTGATTCATGGCCTCCAACTGCGATACGACAAACGATGGTTGAGCGGTTCCGGAACTCTGACAAGACGAGTGAGTGAAATGCAGCTAGTGCAATAGGTTGGTAGAGCTTGTGTACCATTTCCTCTTGGACCTTGGATATCGGAACTTCGTAGAGCGTCCGAACTGTTGCTCTTTTATTTCGAGCGACATTGGAGTAGTATGTTCCCGGAAACCACGAAGGAGCATGACGTACTAGAGAAACCATGCGTCAGTTGAAAAAAAAATAGGAAAACTCTTTGTGCGACTCACGGAACGGAAACATATCTACTAATGTGCTTCCTGGGGGACCGGTCTCGAACACTGCAAGACTCGCAGCGCGAGCTATTCGAAAGTGCCAGTCATCCTCGGCCACAATTTCGTGCCCATAAGCAAGCCGGGTGATTATAGCAGTAGCATATCTGGCTATGGTCAGATCGTCGCGAACACTCATGCATATGCAGATTTACATACCTTGCGGTGAACTCTTCAAACCTGGAAGGGTTTGATGCAAAGCTTCGTACCAATTTCCGTGCTTCGTGGGCTTGAAAGGGTTCGTATGAAGTGCATTGCCCCTTGTTTAAATACTGATGGAACATCTTTCGATGCAAATGGAATTGTTTGCCGTATGGTAGCAATGTGAGACTGGATTTCCATCCCATTCTGATTTCACGTCAGAGTCAGTACACAAACACTCCTGTAAATCATGGAGTGCACCTACAGTTCGAAGACTGGAAAATATGGTCTTCCACTGTAATTATGGCTTCGTTTGTCAAGGAGATCAGAAGCGGCTTCCACGCTGTTTAGGACAATGAATGATTGTCCAAGAACATGCAGGTGAATCACATCGCCTGTTGGCTAGTTAAAAGGATTATTTGATTACTCCGAAAAACAACGCACCATAAATCTTCCCCCATTCATAGAACACGGTTTCTTGATGAGTGGTGGGGAATGTCAATAGATGGCCGAGAATAAAATGAGCTGGGGGTCCCGGCGGAAGAGCGAGCTTCCTTCGTCTTAGTCTTAGTAAACTGGTAAAACAGAAGACCAAAAGTCCGCAAGCGCTGGCCAGGCAGAAAGAGAAAGGAGGGAAAGAGGCATACCTATGTCAGAGGCCATCCTGTTGTTTCCCGTTAAATATGCTACGTACGTTGCTCAGACATATCGGCGCTTCCAAAGCCTCGTGGCGGACAATGTTTTTGATAGTAAATTTAACGCCTCCATGATCCGATAGTATGGGTTCCAATGACATCAGGTTGCTGCTTTTTGGATGTATTGAGGCGGAAATGGTCTTGATATGGCACAGCAGAGTTCACAGATAAGATTCTGCACCTTGCGTTTTTGCAGATATGTTCGCAAGGTGGCTTTAAAGAAGCATGGTTTTGACAGCGTGGCTTGGAGCCGTGTATTCGCACCTGGTATGATATTTGCGGAAGAATGGGCAAAAGCACTGTCTGGCGCAGATGTTCCAAAGCTGCGATGACACCGGATAGGAAACGTCTAATCGATCGCACTGTATTTCTTTTGGCTGGCACCATAGTCATGAGCCCCGGTTCTCTGGAGGTCACCGGTCAGTTATCTGTCTTCAGAGTGTTCTTCATAGAAAGAAGTATCGCTCACCACGTAAAAGTAGGCCTAGGATTCAGAAAGCTCCGATCCTCGTTAAAGTTTGACATCGGGTATCGGAATGGCCAACATAGAGGCAGCGATTGGGAAAAGGGGATGTGGATAGATATGGTTGATGTATAACCAGTGCATGGCGAGGATCAATTCGTTGGCAGCTCGACAAATGTACGGTTGACCTGACATAAATATTGGCCACACGCCTTGTCCCTAGCTCGAGGCTTTAGAATTTGTTGGAGCGGTGCAGAATGGGCAAATACCTTATGCTAGTCATGATCGCTGTCACTGCCTCCCGGGACATGAGAGGTAGTTATACCCTTCTGTATGTTTCTTCCGCTATAAGTAGTAAAACGCTAAATAGTATGAGGTGTCAACATTGGCAGCGGAACGTGGTATTATCATGCATAATTTCGAGTTACTTATGTGTAGGCACCGCAATGATTTAGTGCAGTGGCTCAGCCGTGGATGAGTGTGTCCGACAATTGTTGCGTTTGATTTCCTCAAGGCTCAGCCAAATTCGAGGCATATGAGATGGAATTTTGCACACACCCTCTCTCCGCTGAAATATATCTTCTCTTATACTGACAACAATGGTCGTTTCTCTATCCTGTATAGTAGCTAGGGTAGTGGACATGGCGATAATTGTTATAGCACAGCGGACCAGAAATACTCAATGATTCATGGCAGATGGCTGCCTTCGCTTTGCTCCTGGTACGAGCAAGGTCTTCAACTGTAAACCAGTGTACTGCAGTGAGAATAGCGATAAAGAACATGCCAAGCAGTAGGGTGTTGACGTACTTAGTTCAAGTTGGCGCACAGTGACAGTCGAACAAAGAAGCAGTGCCAAGGTAACGGTTTAAGAGACCGCAAGCTTACATAACGCATACAGAATTTTCCAGCAACTTGTCCAAAACCAGTCCCGATGGATATCTGTTTCTCGTTGTTGGCGCCGACGACAGCCACCACATGTCGTCCACTCATTCGACGTTGATCGGCTCGGTTGTTGAACGAAAACCTACCTCCCATTCTGCCCCCAAACCCTTCAGCTCAGGAACCACAGGCTTCCCACCCGTTCAGCACCGTTCTAAGAGTGCCTTCTCTCGTAACAGGGAAGAATTACGAAAAACCAAATTTCCAAGACATCACGATGTTCCTCTCGTTGTTCCCAGTGCTTCCAGCAAGTCACTGGCGAGCTCCGCCAATCCCGATGATTGGAGGGACCAGATAAGCCGAGAAAACGAAATTCGGGTGGAAAGTATGACGGAGGAAGAGAGAGAGCAAGAAAGGCGTGAGATTGTCGAGCGCTTTGGAACTGGTGTGGGGGATCTGCTGAAAAAGGTTCGGGATGCTAGGGCAAGACAGGCAAGAAGGGCTCAAGAGAGCACTATCCCACCCAAAGAACCCAAGGTCAGTGAGGAATCGAGTTCTGTTTCTTTGGATGAGGGTAAGTGCACGTTGCTCATTTGACAACTTGAGGTATCTGATCTGGACATACTTCTCACAGTCCCTATCACAGCTAGAGAGAGATTTGACCGCGAGATGGCCTCCCGCAGAAGTGAGTTTGTACATCCCTACATTTTCCCAAGACCGTGTCGACACTATTTCCCGACCATGACCGCAAGCTTACATTTCTAAATCTTTGTCTGTATAGAGTCTCTACCGTCTCCTGCATTGTCAAGGAGTAGTACTCGTCCCTCTAGTCGGGCGGATCGCAGACTTCGATTCGCGGAACTCTCTGCTGACGATGTCCATGTCTATGAATCTGCTCCTCCGTCCCCACGCAGAAAAACCCTCGCTTTGCCTGCGCCTTCCAATGATGGTACTGCCATATCTCTTGGCCAGTGGCATGGCACGTTAAAACAAGAGGAACCTGCTCCTTCTTTAAATGCCAATCCTGAACCTGAAGAAGGTTCCGCGGAATACATCCGTCGACGCTACTTCCCAGATGCACCCGCCAACGATCCCAATCTTGCCTGGATGGAGCAATCCTCTCCCGATTCGGACTCGCTTTCCTCTTCTCTCCGATTTGACCTGTCAGGGACACCTATCCCAGCATCTGTTTCGTCGACTCTTCCGACACATCTCGGCCTGCATCATCATGCTGAAGGTTCACATGCAGGATACACACTAGACGATATATTTTTGCTTTCGCGCTCGAGCGTGCCTGCACAGAGGGCGACTATGCTCGGTGTTCTGGCACGAATTGCACAAAAGATCGCCAAAATAGTGCATGGTCAGGTGGGGGAGTTCGGTGAGCTCGTGGGCAAGGAAGAAGAGTTGCGGAAGCGGATTGTGGCTGCTGGGATAGAGGCCATGGCCGAGCGTGGAAGTGTTGGTGCGCGAGCTATCGAGGTTATCTGGCAGTGTATCGTGGGATGGGACGAAGAAATCATGAAGATTGGCGTGGTGGAACTTGAAGTTCCGACTGACGCCGCAATCAACTCTCTTCGCCTTGATTTCTTCCTCCCTCATGTTGTAACACTACTATCTCAAGGCGAGGTTGTAGTCGAAACCAGGTCACAACTTTTGGACATTCTTCATCGATTAGCTCAGCACAGTAACGAGATGGCAAACGCAATTACTAACACCCCGAACCTCGTCGTGACCATCGTCCGGACGTTTCTGCTTACGCCCATCCCTCCAAAGGAAAACTCCGCTCTTCCAAAACCTTACGCTCTTGAACTTCTCATCAGCCTCGCACGAGCATCACGATCGAATGCGAGCGCCCTTCTCATGCCGGCCGATGCAATCCTTCTCTTCATCACAATCTTACCATCGGCGGACATCTACCCCGGTCAACTCACCAACTCTCTCCTCACATCTTTGTTACGCTTCTACACTGTACTTGCATCCTATGGCATGTATTCGCACATTGCCAGCACTGCTATGAATCATTTCAGGCTCTTGGCCGAGTATATTGTATCTGATGCATGCACCTCCCAAAGACTTATGGTCGCATGGACGAATTTATTAGGAACGTGGATGGTCTGCGCGGTCGATCCGCATCAGACCACGCCGGAGCACGATATTCTCTGGAGCCAAGTTATTGGGTGGAGGTGGAATGAAGAGATCAACGACCTCGCAGATCGGTTGGGTGTCACAGAAAGTGAATGGGAGGTATGGGGTGGTGTGTGGAGGGCGAACGCGGCTTGGCTAGAAGGCGCGAGGGTTAATGGGATCAGAGGCGGTTCATCTGAAAGGATGGAGTACCTTGAAGTTATTCAAGGCGGCTTCGAGAACGGGAAGCAGAGAGACGTTGTCCTTGGGTGCCTGGATGCGATCCGGCGGAACCTTTCGCTCCTTGCAGTTGTTCCTATTTCACGTGCCCAATTGCCACATCTCCGCGCTCTGGCGAACCACGCGAACACATTGGCGGCAGCCATACGCCTTTGGTTAGCTTGTCTGCCCCCGCTCTCAGACGGCCCCCTTGTCTCTCCTCCTTTTCCACTTCCTTTCCCCCAGATATCGGACCTATGTGCCAAGGTCACTGTGCACCCCGTCTGGTCACTGTTGTCCTCGAACCCTACTACGCGCCATGGATATGCCTACCTGCGCCCCCTGTCAGGACTTCTTGGAACATACCTTAGTATGTCCCGGCGGCTTCCAGGAATATCGGATGAGTTGTGGGCAGCCCAGGCCCTCTCGATACTCTCCAAATCACTGCCTGGGGATGAAGAGTTTGCATCCCAAACCGTAGCAGACTTGTCGGATTTGTTCACCCCAGAATGGGTCTCATCTCTGGGAGTCCCAGCACCTCCCGTTATCTGGGATAGAGGAGGGATGTCAGTCATCAAACCATTCTTGGCGCACACTCTCAGGCCCCATCGTGATATTCATATTGGGCCAGCCTGTTCCACCCCTCAATCTATCCGTGTCGCCACAACTCAACGCTTACCGGCGGCGGCGGCGGCACTATCAGGATTCGGTTTGCCAGTGTCCCGTGAGTGGTCCCTGACGCCTCTCGATCATCTGCTCCGATCAGGTAGCTCCGAGGTGTTCAAAGATTTGCCAGTCGACTGGGATGCCTCTGAGGTCGACATCGTCCGCATGTCTCTGTTTCTCACCAGAGTAGCGCGAGAGATCCTCCATCATTTCGCGTTGGCGGATTTCGTGCTCACTCGCGAAGAGGCTGTTTTTGGCTGCATGAAAGTCTTCATGCTCGAAAATGGCCAGGCACACGCTGATTCCGCCGAGGAGGTGTTTCGAGACCCGCTGGTCGGGCGATTGATGGATGACCTCTTGCAACCCTACACAATATCTGCCAGCCAGGCACCTCTACCAGCTTCTCCAGTTGTTCCTTCACCCGTCCATGGTGACCTGGAAGAAGTGTCGAAGAAATTCCTGGGACAAACCCCATTTTATCAGTACTACACCGATTTTGTCGCGCTTTACGATGCGATATCGTTCTCACATCCCCTGTTCGCCCGGCTTCTCCTCCCCCCGACTTCAATGCGATACGCAGTTGATTATCGGAAACATCTCTGGAACGACTTCGCTCATGTCCTGAAAAGTATCCGCACTCCCGTGGATCAGGTCATTTGCGAGGATATCAAGGAATATCTCTGGCCCATCGAAACCGATGCTCAAATGATCAGTTTTTACCTGCGTTCTCTTCTTAAGGATACTCTACAGGGATTTGTGCAGCTAATGGCACTACACCATGTGGCGTCGAACATATGGCTGGACTTGTATGATGGGGCGGGGTGGAGTGAGGACAGGGCGAGTAGAATGTTAAGAGCGGTCGTGAGTCAGGGCAGACATGATGTGGTGAAAGATGTTGTGCGATATTCCATTCCCTTTTCTGGCGCTGCATTGAACGAGAAGGCTCGGGCATCGCGCTTGGATTGCATCACGCGCTGGGGGTTGGTCGAGAGGCTGCAGGGCCTGTTGGGTAATGAGTAGACAACTATTTTATTTGGCCGTATACTTTTTTATTTCGACGGGGCATCTATGTAATACATGTATCATTCCTGTGTATCTACAGAATTTTTGTAATCATCTCATAATTCGTAGCGTTTGCGATTGCTGGTCATTCGGCCTGCGCAGATCACGCAATCAACCTTGCAAGCTGACTCAATGTAGAGCAAATTGCGATAGGATGGCTGGGCTTGTAATAAGTACTTGAACCAGGTCAAGTCCGACCTCTGCTTGCGAGCAGGATGAATACCTCGGTACTGCGCGATTGGCCCCCGACCCTGTCCAAGGACCAGCTTGGCGACCTCACTCTCCAAGCGACTTCCTACGCGTTTTCGACTGGCCTTCTCTATCTGCCCCCCACTCAACCACAACCACCGATTCCAACGTCTGCGATCCATGCACCACTGTCTCTTTTCCCGTCGCCGTTCCCTCGCAGTCTTTTCCAGCTTGCTCAGAGACTACAGCGCATCTACAATGTCCTGTATTCTAGAATTGCTCAGGATGAAGAATTTCTCGATCGAGTCATGGGCACGGAAAACGGTGTGGGCAAAGTCGATGACTTCATTGGGCAGCTTTGGACTGGGTGGAAACAGCTGAGAGACGAAGGGCTGGTGCAGGTGTGTGCCTCACGAGGGGGTAGAGGCATCGCGTTCTGAAGGATCATTTTACCAGCCTTTGCAACTTGGGTTGTACAGATCGGATTATCTCCTCCATACCACTCCAGAGCAGCCTCCGTCTCTGAAACAGGTCGAATTCAACACAATATCGGTATCCTTCGCAAGTCTTTCAGAACGTACAGCAGCGTTGCACCGGTACGACTCCGTCAACTCCAAATTATGTGCTGTTTGAACAGTACGTCCTTAGGTATCTTTACGCGTCAACGCAGTATTACAACGCCTCTCCACATTTGCGAGAGGAGAATTTCCCTGCCAATAACTCGATTACAGGTCTAGTTGATGGATTGGCAGCCGCACACAAGGCCTATAACAATACACAGCAAGTGTCGATATTTATATTTGCTCCCGATCCTTTGCTAATCCCAAAACCTAGGTCACATATACTGTTTGTTGTGCAGCCGGGCGAGCGAAATGTTTTTGATCAACGACCTCTTGAATACAAACTGCTTGAGCAGTATGTTGAGCTATTTTTTATCTTAGCGACAGGAGTTACAAGAGCAATTTACAGGCACTCTATACATGTCATCCGTCGAACATTCGACGAACTAGGCTATTCAGCCACCGTCGATCCCGAAACACATGCACTTCGCGTGTCATGCTCACCTGCCCTCCACCCCTCTGGCTTTGTGGAAATCTCGACAGTGTACTTTCGTTCTGGCTATACGCCAACGGAATACCCGACACCTGCACATTATGCCACTCGCTTCCTCCTCGAGCGATCGAGAGCAATTAAATGCCCGTCGATCGCTCTCCAGCTTGCCGGCGGTAAGAAGATTCAAGAAGTCCTGACCCAACCTGGAGTCCTTGAGCGCTTCCTCTGTGACGAAAAGAGGTGGGGAAAGTCCGTCTTTACCGCGCACGAGCTCCAGGAGTTGCGGGAGAGTTTCATGGAAATGTGGGGTTTGGACGTTGCCGAGGACCTGCTGACTCCAGATCACAGTGCGATCGAGTCAGGCAAAGAGAATTACGGAGTTCGAAAGGCCCGCGAATGCTTTCATTCTCTCGTACTCAAACCACAGAGGGAAGGCGGTGGCAACAACATCTATAAAGAGTCGATTCCACCATTCCTCGACGCCCTGCCACCCAAGGAACGTCAGGCATGGATTGCTATGGAACTTATTGTACCCCCGGAGGGTGCCGGAAACTATCTCCTGCGGTCAGGTGGAGCAGACCAAGCTACTGTTAAGGTTGATGTGGTAAGTGAACTTGGTATTTTTGGATGGGCTTTGTTTGGAGATCCGAATGAGGAGGTGAAAGAGAATCAAGAAGGTTGGCTGGTAAGAACAAAAGGAAAGGACAGTGACGAAGGTGGAGTTGCAACTGGGTTTTCGGTGCTTGACTCGTTGCTTTTAGTAGACGGATAACGTGTGAGTGCTGCCTTGTGCTTCTTTCTCTCGTCCGCTCATGCGATTTGCAGGTACTTGTATCAGAATTATCATTATCAATGTGGTATGAACTTGGCACATGAAGGCTCGACTGGTCGGAATACCGTGGTCCCTGCAACTGTCCCGGTTTTGACGTTTGTTCGAACGTTCTTGCACCACCACAAGTCTCGCGAAACAAATTTCATTTTTATGACATGTCGAAAGACCAGATCCTTTGGAAAATTGGAGATACAAAATCAGAGATAAGGTGCATGACTTCGGTTAACCCACCTCAAAATCCGAGGCGTCTTGTGCATCCGAGGAAGTCGAATACTTCCTTCGATCAATTGCAAGCCTCAGATCAGGTACGGACCCTCAATCCCCACATCCTCTCTGCCCACCTGACTTCGCCTGATCAACTTTATAGGCCAGCATCTCCTTGCAGCTGTGAATGATATTTCGCCAAAAGGCGATCCATCAGGATCGCAATTCGTGCTACCCGCGCATACGAAGGCGCCCCGTTGATTCCAAGGCCAACAAGAGACCAACTTTTTCTAAAAAAGCTCGGCACATCGGGTCCGCGTACCAAAACCACACCTTCCCATGATAAACCCTGATGTATCAACCCCTTCAAGCCGGCGGAGCGGACCAAAACCCTTTCCCATCATCCATGAGCCATAGTGCCGTAGGTACACATGCATCCTGAACTTCAATCCCAGTAAGTATACCCATCTTGACAGTCGCTGTCACCAGGTTCTTATCGTTTTCCTGAAGGAGCTCGCGTAGCATCTTTGCACCCAGCATCCTCCAGCCCTGACAAGACGCTTTCGCGGCCGGGCGTCTCCCTGTGGTGCTCAAGAAACATATATTTACAGGCTGATTCGCATCTTGTGGAAACCCACAGGCGAAGTACCTCCCGCCGACTGCCTATCCGCCGTCTTTGCCTGTATCATTCCCATAGCACGCGATGTCCAGTTCCAATTCTCTCGATGAGAAGCATATTGATGAGAAGGTCGAGGGTGTCGCGGTCGCCACCAAAGAGGTCGACACAGCTGCCGAATTCGCCGCTGGTGATGAGGAAGAACTTGACCCGGCTGAAGTGAACAGAGTTCGGTACGAAATCAAACGCGTATTTGACTTGCATTCTAACGGTGTACCAATCAGCTGGAAGATTGACCTGCACATCATGCCTCTCATGTGTGGTAAGCTACTCGAAGCTATAGGGCCACTGAGAATAAGCTCACTGATCATGTGAACTTCCAGCTCTCTACTGGTAAGATCCTATCGGTCTGTCTCGCAATGGGCCGCGTCCAACGGAAATTCTTCCAGGATTCAATTCATGGACAAGACCACGTTGGGAAGCGCTGCTATTCTGGGTATCAGGTAAGGCCTAATTGCGGAATTATCAGAACCCACGCTTATATCTTTTCGCCGATCAGAGAGGCAACAAAGTTGACGACCAACCAGTACGCCTTTTGACCTCGAGCTTGAAGTACGCGATTTCCTAATCTGCGTGATCTCATAGATACAACTGGTGAAGTGAATTTGCAATGAGCATCTTTCATTTTTACTCACGCACAAGACAGGTTAGGAACGATCTTCTACCTGAGCTACCTCTTGTTCGAATTCCCGCAGAACCTAGCACTACAGCGTTTCCCAGTCGGAAAATGGCTGAGGTTCGTCCGCGATGTTTCTAGACCAGTAAACATAGACTCACCATCATTCTCACAGCTTCAATATCCTGGTCTGGGCTGTCGCTCTCTGCACACATGCCGCCTGCAAAAACTTTGCGGGTCTATTCGTGGTCCGACTGATTCTCGGAGCATGTGAAGGGTCGATTACTGCTGGATTCTTGATCGTCACATCTATGTTCTATACACGCAATGAACAAACGATGAGGGTTGGTTATTGGTGTGAGTAGTCTTTCTACTGTGTTGGCGTTGAATTTGTCTCACTTTTCTTCTTCCCAGTCTTGATGAATGGTGCAGGCACGTCCCATTCTATAGTTTGTTCCAAGACAAACCACACATTTAACTCGTTCGCTCTACAGCCCAGATCATCTCTGGTTTCTTGAGCTTTGGTTCCTTGCACATCAAGACGAAGGGCTTTGAACCTTGGCAATGGTACGATTGGTTCTCGCTAACACTGCTGCGACTAAGAAGGAAAAAAAAACAGGCTCATGATCATTACTGGTGTTATTACCCTTGCGGCTGCCATTGCCTTCTGGTACATGACTTTTCAAACACTGTTCTTGTCTGGTACTGACGTCTTGAAAGGTTTATATTCCCTGATTCTCCGACGTCGGCGTGGTTCCTTAACCAAAGGGAGCGCGCAGTTGCTGTTCGACGGATCAAAGTCAATCAAACTGGCGTTGAGAACAAAACTTTCAAGAAAGAACAGTGAGTTCTTCACAGTTTTTCTCCCCGTCCAGGAACTTAAAGTCATGATAGGATGTACGAAGCATTACGGGATCCCAAGACCTGGCTCTTCGCGCTCTTCTCGGCGGCTGTCATGGTTCCCAACTCCCTCACAAACCAGCGCCAAATTATCGTGTCGTCCTTCGGTTTCAGCAACCTCCAGGCAACCCTGCTCGGCTGTGTTGATGGTGTCGTCACAATCTCGACAATCTGGACAGGTGTTAAGCTCGCATCTCGCATCCCGAACAGCCGATGCTACATCGCTGTTATATACACCGTTCCGAACATCATTGCTGTCTTCTTGATCAACTTCCTTCCCTGGGAGAACAAGATTGGCTTGCTCTTCGCCCAGTGGACATCTGGTATGTGTTTTAACTTTCATGACTTCATGCCATCTACTGATGCACTCTGTTATCAGGTCTGGTAACAAACTACGTCCTGGCTCTCGCCTGGCTCTCTGCAGTGACAGCAGGTCATACCAAAAAGGTCACGGTGAACGCTATTGCGCTCTCTGCATACTGCATCGGTAATTCTGCTGGACCTTTCATGTGGCAGGCCCAGTATAGGCCCAGGTAAATACATCCATGCAACTTCATTAGTCGAACGCGTCTCACGCGATCTCAAAGAAACCATCTTCCCTGGACTGTCATCGGCGTCTGCCACGTTATTTGCATCACGACGCTGTTGACCATCCGTTGGCACCTAGTGAAAGAAAACAAACGCCGTGACGCAGAACCCACCGACCACTCTCACGAGGATGTCTATATCGAGCGGACAGTTGATGGTGTCACCGAGAAGGTCTTGGTCCCCAAGGTAATGTTCATGACACAATCCTTCATCCTTGACATCTTGCTGACGGTTTGTGTTAGGAATTCTTGGATCTTACCGACATCACGAACCGTGATTTCAGATATGTTTTGTAGCGTTCATGTTGGGGGACGTCTCGACAAACGACAACCTGTCTGCCTTCACTGTATCATACGAATTTCAATGAATCTTCATGCATTACTCTCAACTTTCAAATTCTAATGTTTCGTATACTCTCAATATTAGATCTTGGGCTTGATTACAACCTATTGATTCTTCTTGTCCAAGATCCCAATTCGGAAACCAAAGGGCTCAAGCAGCTTCTTGACAGCCGTTTTCTGAACCATAGACCCTTGAACAAAGCTCAGCCGTCAGCCATTGAGTGACTGAACTTCTGTAAACGGCGAAGGGCCTAAAGTACAGTTTAGAAAACAGCTGGAAGCAAGATTGCTAACGCACCTCAGGAGTTGTTGGTGAACTCAGGTCTTCTCTGGAAGCTGGCCATGGCACATAAATGCCTGCTCCAGGCCTGTCCCTGGATTTTACGTCGGCAAACACCGTATTTGAATATGCGCCAGCTACGTATTTGCGCGTTCCTTCGGCCGCTGACCCATTTCACAAACTCTGGCCGCGAGAACACGAACACAGACGGCATGCCTCATACACGTATGACCAGCAATGCGTTTCCAAATTTGGACTCGACCCACACGATCAGCTTCGTACTGAATGACTAACACTGGCGGTGATCTGAAGGCGTCAGGGTTATAAAAGGCCAACTCGAATCCCAGAACCTGAATCTATTGTTGCATTAGTCGCCATGTCTAAAGTCATCCTTGTTACTGGTATGTTCACAATCGCTTATCTCATTTTTTACTGATCGTTTTGAAGGTTCGAACTCTGGGATCGGCTTTGAGCTTGTTCGTCTCCTTGCCCAGAAGGGACACACCGTATATCTCGCGTCGAGGAACGAGGCAGCTGGCCAAAAAGCACAGTATGTAATCTGTCCTCAAAGACTGCATTTGTGTAACTTTTTGATGTTCTCTAGAGCTGAGCTCAAAGGCGACGGCGTTGACGTCAAGTTCGTCCAGCTTGACATAACCGATATCGCATCAATCGAAGCTGCAAAGAAGACTATTGAGGAGGCAGAAGGACGACTAGACGTACTTGTTAACAATGCAGGTAACGCATCACAGATTCGTATATATGAGTCTCTATCTAACGACTAGCAGGCGCGGCTTTCATGGAACAAGATCAGAATGCCACAACCGTTTCTCTCTCCGTCATCCGTCAGGCTTTTGAGCCCAATTTCTTCGGACTGATCCAAACGACTACCACATTCCTCCCTCTCATTCGTGCGTCTCCTCAGGCCGTAATCGTGACTGTCAGCACAGACATGGCATCAAATACAATCCAGTCCAAATCTAGTTACTTGCACGTTGTGGCATACAACACGTCGAAAGCCGCTGCCAACTCTTACACCATAGCTTTGGCATATGAACTACGCAAAGAGGGGATTAAGGTCAACGCGGTCACTCCAGGGTTCACGTCGTCGAAGTTGAACGGATTCCGAGAGGGAGGGAAGACTCTTCGGGATGGGGCAGAGATCTTGCTCCCATGGGCACTGTTAGACAAGGATGGACCAACTGGTGAGTCAGCGGTTATCTTCCTTATCAATGCGTTTAACTGGAGATCTGTAGGGCTCTTTATAAATGAGAAAGGGGAGGAAATGCCTTGGTGATAGGCTGCATATGTTATGCAATGAGCCTTGTCTTGGCCTTTCACTCTACGTCCACAGGGATATTTAACAGTAGAGATGCGCGTTTGTGTAGTACCATTAGCCCTTGTTTTCAATTTGTCTCTTTAGTGTTGGCAATGGCTTGGAAGGTAGCCCTGCACGAAATGATACTGTATCCTGATGCAATGTCACCTCACCGATCGCGATGGACTGCAATGAGCGCATCGGCTTATGTACAGTTCGAATTATCATTCGGGTCCCCGCCTCCACGAGTAACAATCCTTTTTCACAACATCCACGTTCTTCAATTTCATCATGGCCCTGCCAAACCACTACCAGCGTGTTCCTGATATTAATAATGACGAGGACGGAAACAAACCAAGACTGGACACGCTGACTGAAAAGCCTGCGAAATGTCGTCACCGGAAAGACTTAGGCTTGCGCGTCCTCGCTGCCATCATCATCCTCTGCTCACTCATGTATTACGGACTGCGACATGTATCGCGCTCTGGCCTTGCCAGTGCCTTCTATGGCTGCTCGAAAGGTTTACACCGAGCGGCGGGACAACTTCCTAGCCATTATACCTTGCCGTCTGGCGACAAGATTCCTTCGGTAGCACTTGGTGAGTCCAGCTACGAAAAGCATTGTGTTTTTAGCGCGATAATGACCTCTGGTTACTGTAAGGTGTGTGGCAGGCCCCCAAGAGTGAAGTTGGAGAAGCAGTCAAGGTATGCGCGGCCACCAGGGCTGCTACACAGATTATTTCTTGGGTCTGACATTCGTACTTATCGCAGGCTGCTCTGGAAACTGGTTACAAACATATTGACGGTGCTTGGATCTATGGCGTACGTGTGTTCCTCCCGACTTCGTTATTGCTGACCTAAATCCCAACCATGCGTATCAGAACGAAGCCGAAGTCGGCCAGGCATTGAAGGCGAGCAAAGTTTCACGGAAGGACATTTGGTTGACCTCGAAGGCGAGCTTGATATAATTCCCACTTCTATATATCGACTTATGTCTCGTCGGGTAGCTTTGGAATACGTTCCACGCGCCGGAGGCCATAGAAACGGTCCTTGACGAGTCCCTCTCCCGACTCGGTACTCACTACCTAGACCTATACCTGATTCATTGGTTCTGGCTTTAAGCGATCACAATGACCTTCATGCGATTAACGCGTTTTGTGTTAGGCCCGTGGCTACCAACAACGACGGTACCCTGAACCACCAGCTCACTGAGAATCCGTACCCGACATGGCAGAAACTTGAAGAGCTCGTTGAAAAGGGTAAAATCAGGAACATCGGAGTCAGCAAGTGCGTTTCTTTTACGTGTTGAAAGTGTCTTCCTTCTGATGCTGCTGTTTCAACCTCGCAGCTTCAATATCCCCAGGTAAACTGTTTGGCCTCAACTGCACCAGCTTATCTAAATATTGTGCAGGCTGAAGAACCTTACTGCCAATCCGCTCAAGATCAAGCCTGCTATTAACCAAGTACACCAAGCGGCTCTGGTCTGTCAATGTCCTCGACTCTGAAATGTTTATGATAGGTTGAACTGAATTTCTGGCTTCCCCAACCTGAGCTACTCAAAGTCGGTTTCCCTTGTCAGATCTTCTACAACATCTACCGACAAGGATCTCAATTGTAGTGGTCCAAAGAGAACAATATTCTTCTCGAAGCCTACTCACCTTTAGGAAGTACTGGTGGAGTCGGCAAATCGCTATCTGTCCCCGAGGTGCCTTGAACTTGTCTCCCAACCTTCTCTAAGCCTACCACTAATACACGGACAGGTAAAAGAAATTGCAACAGAGCTTGGCATTACACCTGCGCAAGTCATTATTTCTTGGCATGTCCAACGCGGAGTAAGGCACTCGTGTTTACACCACCTCTTTCACCCGCTCATTCATTGTTCCTCCCATACAGGCTGTCGTCCTGCCGAAAAGTGTTCATCCTTCCCGTGTCGTAGAGAACCTTCGGAGTGCGTTCCATTGATTAAACTTGATGAGCCATATGATAATTATTTTCAAACGCGCAGTTACGAAGCTTCCCGAAGCCGCGTTCAACAAGTTGGAAAAAGCGGCAACTTCTCATATGCCAGAACGCGGCCTGGATCCGAGCAAGAGATGGGGAGTTGACATCTTCGGGTAAATATATGCAAGTTGCCAGAGGCCTGAAAACTGTGTATGTATTTGTTTGCTCTGTTCAACTATGGATGCCTTTCGTTCTATGGCAATGCTCGAATGCTTCTTGATTCAGTCGTCTTTAAATCATTCTTCCTCTGTTAGCTGGGAATCATGTCGTTCGCCCATTCAAGATGAGCATCATATACAGTGGTCTGAACTTGGGCAGCAATATGATTTACAGACCCGATCACTCTGCGAGGTCGGTAAATATGAACTTGTTGCAGCTGCAGGCTACCAGGGGAGATATGATTTCCGGTGCGCTTTTCCAACTCAAACCCCTGGACATCCATGTGGCGCAGACGGCTCGTGCCTATTTTTAGTACTTTTGCATGTCTCATAGGTGTACTCAACGCGTCGCGATCAGGTGACAGTTCCAACATCTGCAAGTACGTAAGTACGTCACGATCGGGATGTTTGACTCAGAGTCTGTTTCAATTTATAGTGTTCTTTCTGTGAACACATCGATTTCACTCAGCCTTAGCTGCAGCTACTCGCCAAATCATCAAGCACGTCAGTTCAATCCCAGAGATGGTGTCAAGCTCAAAGGTTTCCCAAGGATCAGCAGCCAACCCTTCGAAGGAGCCACCCCTCGCTCAAGGACGATTATTAGTTCCCCAGTCTGCTCTTGACCACATTTCCAAGATATCCCATTCCGTCAAAGCGTTGTTTGACAGGAACATGAATGGCGCTGCATTTCATGTCCTAGCAGACATCGATGTCGACGATTTGCTCCAACGTCCTGACCCCAAATTTACGCAAACAATACTTGTTATTGTCTCGAAAAAGCTCCCCATATCACTGCAGAACGGTCTGAGACGGCTTTGCAAGCCTTTCACCCTTTACGTTTGTGTCATTCGTAAGTCATTCTGATGCAACGTCGTGCTGTTCACTTTGCAAGTTCGAAATGCTGATGATTGTTTTATGAAGCTACGGCTGTTGAGGAGCTAGTGGAAAGGGCAACTCGCGCCGAGGAAGAGAAGACAATCGCCACAGCACCAGACAGCATGAGTGAAAATGAGGAACCTGAAGGCAGCGGCGGAGTGGCTGCTGTTGGAGTTCGCTACACTTCGAACATCCACGTCAACCCTCAGGGTCACCTTCCCCAAAATCTGAAGATCGAACAGGCAACCAAGGTCTGATTGTTATCCGCAAGCAAGAGACACTAAAATAATCCCCGTCCGTGTTCAGATAACGTGGAACAGAAAAAAGCCTAATAGTGTCAACGTCGGCATCGACGACTTCAAGGCCCCTGAATCGCCAGGTCCCTATCATCTTGAAACCGCCAAGTTCTCACTCTTTCCCGGCGCCGAAAATGCTGGCTTAAACGAGGTTATTCGCGTTCCTTCTGGATGGAGTGACCGACAATTTCAGTTATGCTTGGAGAAACATGGCGGGCAGAGTTGGACCTTCCCAGTGATTTCAGACGATCGTCAGAATGGCGGATTTCGAGTCACCAACCAAAGGACTCACGATGCGGATGGCAACCTCATGATGTCAGGCCCTTCCATGACTTTCGAATATGGCGGACCCGCGCCCCCAAAGACCGCGACCCGGACGTTGTGTGTTTGGAGAATGGCTTTGTATATAAAGAATTTCCCTGCCGCGCCGTGCCATGGGTATTTCCGATTTGTCCACATCGTTGATCAGGACCTTCCGCGATGGCTTGCTGCAGACGGGGTGACGAAAAAACCACGGCGACCTTGCAACTGTTCTTATGGATGGAACCCTCTTTGATCTGGATGCCCCTATCGACCAGTTGCATTGTGCAGATCCATCCTTTCCAGGACCTTCTGTTGAAATTCAGGAAGAAGAGGTGCAGCTCAAGTCGAAATCTGGCACATGCATTGAAAGTGAGGAAATACCTATAAAACTCTCGCTTTCATGTAATAAATCTTGCACAGTTCCTCGGGCATTGTCGGGCATGGTGCCAAAGAAACAAGGAATTCTCCAGAAGATCGGATTGATAATCTCAAACGCGAACGTTATTTGCTAAGTTGCGTCCAAGACTATTCAACACTTTCTGCATATCATTGTATTACCATGTTATTGCATGCACGTTCTCATCCTTCCCATTGGCCATACGAACACTCTTAATATCAATATCCTCAATCTTCGCCATATCAACGCTCCGCACACCCAGCAAAACCTACCGCCCCACTTAATTCGAAGCAAGCAGCCCCGTCTGTTCAACTGAGGATCTACTATTGCTCAACCGTCCGTTGTCTGGACATACTTAGGTTGGCTACCAGAGGCTAACTTCAGGCTACCATCGATTATCGACCTACCACCTGTGCAGCGCGTGTGAAGCACCTCTACAAAAAATTCATGAGATAACACGCTTTATGCACGCCGTATCTCGTAGCCTTTTGGTGTGAGGATCTGATGAGGAAAGGATGGTTGACAGCGCATGGATCAAGGTTATATCGTCGCCTGAAGCCAGTAGCATGCCGAGACGAATTCTCGACATATTTGAGCCAGTGAAACTGAGCTTGGTCTTGCTTCGCTTGGATCAATCTCTTAGTAGACCGTACCGCCAGACGTCCCACCGTTCGGGATGAACGAATCCGATGTGATCGTTGCGCAATACGCAAGTCATGGTCCACGGGCCACCCGCTGCATTGGATCAAGCTTGAAGCTGCTAACGAGCTGGAAAAAGTATCAATCGAAAGCACAAGATGCGGAATTTCGCCTATCTTATTTCCTCCAGCGGTGCTCTGATTATCCTGAATGCCGTTAGACGACCTGTGCAGACGGAGCCTTTAATAGATGATCATGATCTAGTATCATGCTTTCTGCCCTTTACCAATATTGCCCGATCTAAATGTCCACTGGTGGTCCATTTTGGCGAATGCTTATCTGCTTCGCGTAAAGTCACCGAGGGCAACTGTGTGGTTTTGCCGCTAGTGCTTATTACAAGACGAATGGTTAGCCGACAAGGAGTGGTCAACACAAAGGAAAGAGCTGATGCAAATGCATAAGCCTCGGATCCGTCAAGTCCCTGGACTTGGCAAATTCGGACTATGACAGTGAAGACACAGGCCTATGTCATTAGACAAGCGAACTATGCTCTCGGGTTCAGTCTGCGCAGTACCCGAAGAGGAGACTGCAATACACACTAGAAATAACCGTCGACAATATAAGTACCTATAGATAAGATAGCGAGAGTGCAGACAGGGCGACCTTCTCGGCGAGAACGACCATCTGGTAAGAACATGCAGCATATCATGCACTTCGTTGCAGATAATGAAATGGCCAAAAAAAGAACAAGATGCCGTCTCCGTGTTGTCGCTCTCAGGGAAGCTCAGGGTGAGAAGCATCGCGGCTGCTCACTCCTCGTGGACACAGGCCTTTTTCGTGATGAATGTAGGTCAGCGCAACAAACGTTTTGATTATGGCCTACAGTTTAGCGACACGAACATGGCTCGGAGAGATCGGGGGATGGTTCCTGATAATCATTCACGAATGAAGGATGAGCAACGAGCGGCGAAGTTTGACGGCGCTCGACGACGCACCATCTCGAGGAATATTCTCGGAGGAACCGGCGGCTGATAACACCTTAATTGTTGCCTGCGATAGGACACCAAACAACGTCATAAATTTTCTGAAACCGTAGAGAGGACTAGACGCCACTAGTTTGCGGATGTATCGGGACATCTTGCTCCGTCTGGAGACCCTCTTCAAACAGCTGAACTTGCTGTCGGTGTTGTTGCCGATTGTTGTAGCACTGTACTCCCTTGCTTTCAATGCGTTGGGCGACACGGTGCATTTTTGCCGCCGGGATAGGGAAAACGATACAGGCGACGCGATTCTTGGACTTTTAAGGGAAAAGATATTCTTTATGCTCGCACACCATCTAGATGGCCTATGAATAACCAGGTGGGAATAGGTGGGAATCCTCTGGCGTTCCTGACGTGCATAACGCATGTCGAGAACGCCGTCCAAGCGCGAGAAAAACAGACAACAGGCAAAGGGACATCTGGTCATCGGAAGGACCCATATAGCCGAAAGGTACAAGTAAGAGGGTTGGCATACACGAACCCAATGTCGAGTCGTATAGGGTTTCCCCGACACGAGGATAAAGTGGAGGGGAGGAAAAGAAGTAGGGTGGTCACACAGAGAAGGAAGGTGCGGCCAGTTCCCAGTACCCCAATCGCCGATTCCAGAACCTGGAGAAGAGGAAAGAGAAGGCGACGTTGGGCGCTACTACCTTCATGGGAAAAGGACGTCTAGACGGAACCAAACGAGGACGCGTTAGTCCCGAGATTACGAAGTTCTCGCCCATTGCTTTACGATACCGTAGAATCGAGGTGGGAATGAGGGTGTGAAGGTCCATTTCGGGTCGGCCTCTTGCAACACCGGAAACGTCAGGGCTTGGGAAGTTCGCCACGAGAGCAGTGATCACGACAAGTCCTGGGCGGTGAAACGAGGGGATTTGATGATCGTCGCATCCGAAGGAGTAGTGTGACACCTTGCCTGCTTGAGGGAGACGGTTCTCAACCAAATGTTGCTGCTTGTCGAATAGACTTTGCAGAGAAAATAGACGAGCGTGGCTCACTATCATGATCGAATCAAAGGAAAGAAGACGAAGTCGATTGCGTGCATAGAGTGGGCAGAATTGGACAGGGAAAACCAGAAATGAACGCCATGGGATGCTGAGGGAATCCTACACATGGATGAATACTACGTTGCTCAATCATGGGGAAAGAGGGATGTGACGTATGATTCAAGGGCTGAGAGTGCACGACTCAAAATGGATGCATGAAGACACTTCCGTGAGAGTACGAGACTGGTTCTTAGAATGTGGTGCGCATGAATGCCGCAAAAACGTGAGAGATGATGAAAAACGTTGTGAGAGGCAAACTTACGAAAGGGAGGGAAGCAACGATGGCCTGTTGGATAGTGGGGAGCTGCTCGCGTATCTCCTGACACCGTGTCATAATCTGATGACTGGAATCTATGGCTGGATGAACATCTTGTGATTGTTGATTGCGATTTCCCCCCACGCCGTATGATACGGATGGGTTGGGTCAATGGAGTCCTATTGGAGCAGCACGGATACAAGTAACGGCGGCTATGGTGTAGGCTGCAATAAACGCAGAGAAACCGTCCCTATGTTCCGAGATTAGGGTAGTATGATCTCATTGGTAAGTTGTCCTGGGCCTGGCTCTCCTGGTGCCCCTGGAGAATAGACAAGGGAACTTCAGGAGACCTAGAAGGAACGAGGTTGATAGTCCGCGAAGGATGGCGTATCAACGCCTTTCCTGCTTGGACATGTCGAATGCTATTCATATCAGAATCACGACATGTTTGGCAGCGCCACGCGGAAGCAAGTGAGAAGGGAACGGACGCTACGCATCGGTGAGTAGTCGGAGAATGGACAAAAAGATATCGACCTGGACAGAGGATTGGATATAATTCATACCGCCGCATGAGCGCCGGTGACAGATCTAGAATCAAAGCTTGTCAGCGAGAACTCCGGCCTTGTGCAGGCTCGAGGAAGACAGAGCGTGGCATTTCTTCTCGGGAATGGTATATCGAAGGAGGCAAAAGCTCGGAATAACGACGAAGACTGATTTGGAGGGTCTATGATCAAAATTCCCACGGTAGGACGCGCCATTGACTTTGTCTATTACGCGGCCTCTCATTTCAAGGTTTCTGCTATTCCCTCATCCTCTCACTCACATATCTCCCGATCCCTCTTACTCCTCCGCCCGCCTCTCCATTCCCCTCTTGTTGCCAGATTAACTCAGCTCACAGACACAGCATGCCCAATATGATCTCGCTAGCACAACCCCAGCAGCGCCAGTTCAATCCCTATACAGAAAATGGAGGAACCATCCTAGCCATTGCTGGTGCAGACTTTAGCGTTATCGCTGGAGACACCAGGCAGAGCGAGGGATATAGTATCCAGACGCGATATGCCCCAAAGGTCTTCAGATTGTAAGTTGTCGTTGCTCGGCACGCAAGTACGCCTCGCTCATCGTAAAACGTCGTTATGATAGGACGGACAAAGCGGTACTGGCTGTAAACGGGTTCGCTGCAGACGGAAACATGTTTGTGAAGAAAGTCAGACAACGTCTTGAGGTGAGCTCGGCTGATGGATGTCTTGTTTTGCCTGCCCCAATCTGACTGACGTCGATCTCAGTGGTATAGACATGCCCATGCAAAGGACATGCCTCTTCGTGCCATCGCGCGTCTCATCCAAACGATGCTTTATGCCCGTCGTTTCTTCCCATTCTACGTCTACAATATCCTCGGAGGAATCGAAGAAGATGGTATGTCTACGCGTCTACTGTAACATCCACCCTTTCGCATCCTACGACGTTCCTCGCTTATTATACCGCTTAACCACTGATTGCAACACGCTAACCCAATTCCGTGCTTCTTTCTCTTCTAGGAACTGGCGCCGTATACTCATTTGATCCCGTGGGCTCGTACGAACGCGAAGCTTGTCGCGCGGCAGGTGCGGCACAATCACTTGTACAACCATTCTTGGACAACCAAGTAAGTATGAACCCACCTGAGCCAACCCTACCACACGCGTTTATGTGCCCGAACCGACTTGATGTGTCGATCTCCGTTAAAGCGCGTTCCCGTGGCCTTGCCCGTCAACGGAATCCGATCCTTCACCGATTTATTCCCGCGCCCTTTTCACCTTTTTGTGTCTTTCATCGCCCATCTCTCGCTTCCTATCGTTCCTTTCTGGTCGGTCCTGATGCCGGTTGTTTGTCCAAATAGATTTACTTCAAGAATCAAACACCCGCCCCTGGAACATCACATCCGGTCCATCTGCCTCTGTCAACTGTTCTTGCCCTCGTGATCGATTCATTCACTAGCGCCACTGAACGGCACATCGAGGTATGCCTTCTTTGTCACACAATTCCGATGAGCAGCCGTTGATTGAGCTGGTTAAAGGTGGGAGACGGTCTGGAAATGTATGTTGTCCTTTCCAAGGGCAGCACGGCTTTCCAGAGTCTAGGAGCCATTCATGGTATCCAGGAGTTGACTGCAACAGAAGATGGGGAGAGAGTCTTCGTAATAAGGCGAGAACTGAAAAAGGATTGATGAGGGAACGAGTTTTCTACGCTGTAAATTCCTCTCCTTTCCCTCTCAACCTGCACAGACTCGGACACCTGTCAATGCACATGCTCTCACGTCGTGTACTCTCCTTGGGGTAGACCTCGGCTCGCGTCTGAATACTTGGCACATTTTTGTTCCGTTGACATCCCCACACCGTCGTTGTGGGCTGGTCAAAAATCGCTTGCTATACTACTGTTAATGTACATTCTATAGATGACAAACATTTCGCATTTGTTACAGTACTGTAAGTAGATAGGCGTTGCGAGGTATCAAACTCGCCGCCATCACAAATTTGGATGTGACCGCAACGACCAAGAAGCACGATATTCAATATGATTCAGAGACCCTGCAAAAAAAGAGTTCTAGACACACCTTTGCTCTTCCCAAGCTGCTCATCTTTCGTTGAGTTCAGCTGTGCGCCCTCCCCAATCCATTCCCTCATTGAACTTCCTGGTGAAGACAACACATGGTCAGCGACGAAGCGTTGCCAACGCTTCGAACAAAGCTCCACGCCAAACAAATCCAAACACCCCTCTTCTTTCGTCCTCGTCGTCGCTGCGCCTGTCGCCGTCCATTCCAATACTTTCCTCTCATCCTCACTCCCTTTCCCTTCATTGCTGCATAATTTTCCAGACAAAACAAGAAATCCAGCAATACCACGCCCTCCAAACGCGCAAAATCAATATAGACACACTCAATTCCTGACATCATGATTTTCACACCCCTCGTTTGCCTGGTGCTCGCATCCTTCGCACCAGCAGTGTTTTCGCAAGACATAAGATACGATGCCGAACATAACGCTACATCCATCGTTGGAACCTGGAGCTCCGGGAGCAGGGCAGTTCTGACTGGAGCCGTAAGTGCTCTCGAGGCTAACGTGGCCTTGAAGGAGCAACTGACGTTTATGAAATAGGGCTTCGCGAACCCTGCAAACAAGTCGTTCACGTACCCCAAGACGACGGGCATCTCCTATTCTTTGTGAGTGTCGACTTCTCGGGAGGTAAGACATTGATGGTTGACGAGGCTGAAACAACAGCTCGGATGATGGCTTCTATGAAATTGCGCGGTATCGGTTCAACGGAAATGGTAGCTTTCAGCGTCATAGCTGCCTCAAGTACGCGAGTTGCTGACTGTCTTGTTCCAGGATCTGAGCCAACATGTATCACTGGGGTGATCGGTTGGGTGCATGGGACATACACGTTGAACGGCAACGGTTCAATAGTAATGGTGCCCTTAGGTGACGGCTACCAGCAGATACAAGACCCGTGTGCCGCGGTCTCGAATTTCATAGAAGATTACAATGTCACGGAGACATACAAACAATGGCGGATCTTCCTCGACGCAACGACCGGGTACAAGCTCCATATGTTCCAGTTCGATGGGTCACCCTTAGCACCTCAGTTCCAAGTCTCGACTACCCCGAACATGCTGCCGACACAACTGCTGCGGAACACTCCTGTAGCCAACGAAACCACTGGCAATGGAGTCAAGCAGCAGCGGTCGCTTCTGAAGACAAACGATGCTGTCGGGAGTCAGCACTGGCTCGTAGGGGCGGCGGTGAGCACTGGATTGGTGATGACCAGCGTCGCAGCATTGCTGCTATAGGATCCTCTTTCGGTTGGATTTTCTTGGTTTTGGTTGCAGCTTTCCATTTATTTCGCTCGCGTTGTTCTTGCTCTCGATGACGAAGGCGTTCTTGCAGCCCCCCCGCCCCTCTCTCACACCTCATCGCCATCGATCGCATCACATGGCTGGCCGTTTGGACCTGTTGGACCAGATACTCTTTCTTTATTAACGCTTTCCCCACGTCCCCACCCTGCACCCTTTATAGTACCCCCGTTTGCCACTTTTCCTCGACCTCTCCCACCCACGCATACTTGCATGAGCACTTAGCACAGGATACCCCTTTCTTCAATTGCACCCAATCACATGCAGTGTACTACTTTCCTCATCCGTATTTCGTGGGTGGAGTTCGGAGATGTGAGAGGCAGCCACTCTTTTGAACTTTCTTGGCCTCAAACACATTTACATTATGTGCTTCATACATATTACCCCCGTAGACCGGAATTTACGAATTCACGCGGAGCGAGGCGCACAGGAGGAAAATGAGTTCACGAACAGACATTTCAATTTCCGTGATGCTGACATAATATTGTTTGCCTCACTTCGCTTTTTTTTTTGGCAACCACCCAGCAACCACCTGCCAATGCTTGACCATAGCACTCATCGCTACACACGTTTCCAAAGGTTTCCCTTTTTCACCCATAAACCACCTTAAATACCATCGGAAAAGATATGCAGTCCATCCACCGCACGCGCCCAAGAATGAATTTGCGACTCGTAAGATCATTTCTTCTACCTTGCTCCCATGGATTTTTGGTGCCGTTTTGGCGCCTACCCCAAGCCTATCCAGTGACTAATTGCTCCCTCTTTCTTTAGATCCTTGAGAAGCAATCCTTTGACAGACGCTAAGGCTGAACGAGACAATCTATAATCATACAATCAATGGAAGAAACCTATGTTACAGGTGGGCACTAGGATCTATACTTTCCATCTTCCTTTCACACACGACCCCACCCTCCTGATGAAAACAATTACGGATTCAAGAGTTTCGACTCGTACGTCCGAGAGCGCAAAACCCATGTGGATTCCTCCGTTGCCTTCCTTCTGACCCATTCCTCCTCTTCCGTTTTACCTTCATCTCGTCTGATGCTGATGTACACTTTTGGCGTGCATATAGCCAGCCTCGAAAATCAACGTCAGGCGACTGTCTACATCTGCATTTGTGTTCATGGTGTGATGTTAGTAAGGGTCCAGGTGGGTTGGGACTGCCTTCTACTTTTAATGATTCAAACAATTACGGATGAAAGAGTTTCGACTCGTGTCCGAGAGCGCAAAACCCCATGTGGATCTTTCCGTTGCCTTCCTTATGATCTTTTTCATTTGTCTCCTCGTTACGCCGCGCATCAAACTCATATCTCTCTTTTTCTCAGTGTGCCGCGAATCGCACTCCTCACATCTGTCAATGGAAGAGCGTTAAACTAAGGAAGGTGAGCAATGCTTCTGTACCATGTCTTTCGGGCCTCTCTCCCTCTCTTGATGAAACGAATTACGGATATAATGAGTCTCATGACTCGCACGTCCGAGAGCGCAAAACTATGTGGATTATTCCGTTGCCTTCCTTCTGATCTTTCCATGTACCTCTCTTCCTTCTAATGTCTTACTGAATAGCCTGCTTTCACTTAGGATGCTCTTGACCAGCTTACCTTGCAGGATGATTTTCTTCTACATTGCAGGCAAGGAATTTAGCAGATTCTCCTGCGGTCTTGGTGGCCATGAAGTGACCTGTGGACATCAAACCCTGATAATTTTTCCTACCATCAATCCTGCGCTGGTACGTAACTTCTATCTCTCAACACTTATCCATCGTGCGTAACTTACTGGCTAACATACGGCGTTGGACCTTGAGTGTCGCGCACCCTTCCTTCTTATCGCATTCTTTTCGACCCTGAACCGTCATCTGACCATTCGTTTCTTGTGTCGTTAGGATTCTTTGCTGATGCTGATCGTCCAGGACCTATGTTTTATCCTTCAATACCCTGTACATGTCCTTGGCAATGAAACTTTCGGTCACCTTTTTGTTGGGGATCATAAACCTTGTCGACCTGGACACCTTCACACTATGCGGCTGGGTTCAGGCTGTGTAATGGCCCGGCTGCCTTTGCGCTTCCAGTGAAACGGGTTCCCAATGCCTGAATTTTTCATCCTCGTTCATATCATGCATGGCGTCAGGATACGGCGGCGTTAGTCGAGGAATAGAGGCTTCGCTGGAAGTCGAGCAGCCGAATCCTGACCTTTCGAGAAGGGTGATACAAGCTCCTCGTCACCGCCATTGTTAGAGAACTGTTGTCTTTGCACTACTTTTTGGAATGCTTTATTTTATACTAAACGAAAGCCGAAGGTACTACACTACCTCATCGCTTCAATTCAGCGAGATTCCTGCGATGTCCAGCAAGGACGTATCGGTTACGAGAGGCCACAGCAGCCACTATGATGCAGCGGTTTTTGGGTGATTGATACGTTGACTGTGAAGACAGGATCGCCGCACAATTTCTCCGAGGTGGCCCAGACATGGTTATTTTTTGATCTCCTTTTGCAGGTCACAGCGTGTAGTTTCTTGTGCTTTCGGGCATGTACCATTGGCCTCACTTATCGAACATTCCGAATGGTTCTTTCGCGTTAAGGCTTGTATTAAAAAAAAGACGGCGTAAAGCAGTTTGGGAAACGCCACGGGCTTCTCGTCTTTCTGACCGCTGGGTCCGTTGCATCCAGTAGTCTGGGTGGTTCGATCCATATTCTCGAACGAGGGATACTTCATGAAGATTGCTACCATCCGCGGTGGGAGCCAGGCGGTCCGGTAAAGTGACTGGAAAGGATGAGAAGGACAGGGTTTGAGTTTGGGGTGGAAACATTTTTGTTGTGAACGCGAAATATATCCTTCCGATGCTGTACCGAGTACTACGGTCCACACGGCGTGCTAGATAGATGATGAGTTATCTGTTTCTCGGTGACGTCGCTGCCCGAGCGTGGATGATCGATGAATGGCAACGTATCCGCCAACGCAACGGTACAAAAATTCCGAGGAGCACAATGGCGGAACTCCCCGTAGTAGAGCTTCTCTTCCACCAGACCAGGGAATTCAGAAGAGAAGGAGCCAAAGGGGATTGGCGGCCTGAGTGAGCAGGCAACAGGCATCACGTTCTGCGGAAAAATCGTCAGACTGATGAAGCGCAAGCCAGTAGGAATGAGAGAGTGACCGATGGATTAATCTTTCGTCTTTGGTGGGCGATGGCACGCACTATAACCATGTGCAGCAGAGCTATGGGGCGAGGAGTGATTGTAGCGTGCCCACGAGAGCCAACCGACAAAGGTCCGGATAGGACCCTCGATATCAGCATGATAAGTAGTAGAAAACACCGTGAATCTCAGATTTTGCCTCGGGGGAATCAAGATATGCTGGTATGGTTTGCTAGCATGGTCTCTGAGCCAACCAAACTGATTTTCGAAACCTGGATCGATTTCGAACACTAGATGCGATTGGGAGGTGGATCGATCTAGTCCATCAGCTCGCCGAGGACGGTATTTCTATCCCTTTGTGCCCTCCGTAGTCTTCGAAACTCAGAGGGGGCTTCGGGGGCGGGTCGGGTACGCGTGGCCGAGAGGAGCATAAGAGATTAAAGGCCTGACATATAAAAAAACACCACGGCCAAAGGACACCTCGAGAGACTCTTTTCGTCATGAGGACAGTTGTAGCCTATGTTCGAAGGTATTTCGGAGTAGGACTAGCAGCATGTGTCTATGTGGGGCCACAGCGAAGACGTCTGCCTTGTGGTGGTGGTTCGGGTGAAAGTGATGAGCAAGGCAGCACAGCGCTACCGTACGAGGACCCAATTACCTCGCTCGATGTCGCTGGTTGGGCATGACCATCTCCTGAACAGTGTTGCAAGATTGTTGTGAGAAGTTGCCATTGCCAGTTGCCGACATGACGAACTGACAGTTAAAAATCAGCAAATTCATGTCCTGATACAAAAACGAGAACCCAGGTCGTTCCAATATACCTCTTGGTAAAAAAAAAACTATCAGTGCGTTCGAATTGAGTGTTTTCCGCTTGATGGACGTCGACGTGCATCTCAAGTGGCGTTGTTTGGCTGTTCCTCCTGGTTCAAACACACACAAACTTCTTGGCTATAGGACAGAATCTTGCAATTAATTGACAAAATCACTTGTCAGGCAAACTGTTCATAAGCTCTCAACGCTTCTCATTGTGAGCTGGTCCCAGCAGGTCGTTGGGCTCTAGTTTCATGATTTCTGGCTCTTAAAAGCATTGCCAGGTTCACTCCCGAGATTTCACCGGTAGAGGCGACGTTTGTGGATTGAAGTGGAAGGATACGTTATAACCCGAAGAATGTCCGGTCAAGTATTTCGTAGAAGAAAAAGTGATACACGTTGCAACTGCTAGGTAAAGCGACACATCAGATGGGATATCAATATAGAACGAGAACGAGGCGGAGCAGGGAAAAATAACGGGCGATGATAGTACACTTGCATGAAGGAGGAAGAAAAAAGGTTCGCATAGCATGACTCCGGTCATAATCAGACGTCAAAACGCTGCAGGATGTCGTCGGGCAAACAGCTTTTGTCGCTGACTCTTTCATACACCTTCAAATCCCCGCCTTGGCAAACCAGACTAAGGCGCCCTCTCTCCCCATGTTTGATTGCGAGAGCCATGATAACGTCGAGGACGCGCCTCAACTTCTTGAGGTCAGGCTGGATGAGATCCACTGCGAGACTCCTGATCTCAGGCGATTCAAGTTGACGTTTGGTCATCCGCGTGAATCGACCACGCTCGTGAACCGCGAGGAAATGGTGCGGAGTTTGTGAGAGGAAAAGTTGTGGGTAGCTCTCCTTGAAGTCGAAGGAAGCCGCATTGCGCTCCGAACGTGTTGTCAACTCCACGATGGCGGATTGGGGAACCTCAGCACCGCCGGGGATGACTATGATTTCCCGCGCACCATCTGCGACAGTGGATGGGGACGATCCTGGGACAGCTGTGCTAAGAGTAACACCAGACAAAGCCCCGATCAGATCATCGACATTGGCAGATGATCCCGGCTTGGCTGGTGTGGACTTGGGTGCCGACTTGGGTGCATCGGATGCGATGCATGCATCTACCTCAAATCGAACGACCATTTTCAACCCGTTGAGATCCTAAATTGGCGTCATATGAGCAAGATCACTACGCACTGGGAGCAAGAAGTACCCACGTAACGGACAATCCTATGGTGACCCGTGCTGTCCAGGCATCCTGGCGCGGGCCGTGTAGAAGCCTTCTCAAAGTTGAAACCAAAAGTGCGACCCGACATCTGCTCTTTGTAACGATTCTCCCATCGATTGAACAGCACAGTATGCTTCCCTGCAAGCTGCAGATCAATCCTGAAGTCATTGATAGTCCCGCCTGCGATCCACCTCAGTAGTTTTCGCAGATTGTTGCGGTCAGTGACAAAATCGATAGAAGCCCAGTCAAAGTCGTCGCCATTACGTTTAGACATTTCGTCCACTGCTGTGATAAGGGGTAGAAGTACAGCATTTGGGCTTCTATAACCGTTCTGATCTTTGAAGGAGAACCCGTCGTCGGCATGCACCTGATAAGGAAGTGATTTATTCAACCATTCACGAGGAGAGCCTGGTGGAAAATATCGATCAGGACAATTTGACCGACGTGAATATCTTTCGTGACCTTACCAGGAACGATGATCGTCGGAGACGGTTTCTCTACCCAGTTGTATGAGCCAGCGTAGTGAAGGTTGGTGATTTTGATTTCTTTGTCGGTGCTTGGAGTTGGAGGTCGGGCGACGGTCTGCAAGGGGGACTTGGCTAGACCTTGGAGAATGTCGCGATCTGGGGGAAGATTGGACGTCGGAGAGGTTTTACTATACCCTTGAGTATAGGATGAATAAACCCTTGGATTTCGGCCGCGGTAAGAATACCCAGACATCGCGGACTATGGTATTATGGGGGATCCTGGTCCATACCTCACACTTTAAGGCAAACGACGGGCGTTAAACCCAAAAGAAGCAGCCTGTCTATGGAATGCTCTCGGACACGTGTAGGAGCAAAGAAAAGTGAAGAATTCAGCGCTCTGTGGGCAAAAGCATATTAGGGTCACGAGTCAACGCAGGTATGGAAATGTGGACACACAGAGAAGTTGATATGAAGCCCACGAGGACGAATCAAGGCGTCAAACACTTGTGGTGAGCCTCCGTAGACCCGAGACGTGGTGTAAAACGGGGCAACATCAGTGCTGCGAGTGCTGCGCTTCATTTCATGAGACGCCGAGGAAGTCAGAGAGTTTAAGATAGATGCTGAAGAGCCTAGACATTTCCTGCATGTGATACTTGGCATTGCCACGTTGCGAATTGTTGAGATCGACTTGAGAGAGCTGGAAATTCGAAGAATGTAGCGGCCGAATGTTGTTTGGGACTGGAAACCGCCATGGGGAAGAATGGCGATGGGGTGTAGAAGTTGTCAGAAACGTGAATCGCACGTGGCGATGATCGATAAGTAATGGTGATCGGCAGCACTGCCACTGTCTCTATTGAGTCATAGTGATCACAAAATTTCAGACTTCCATTGAAACCTCAAGCCCAGGAAAATTACAACCGTTTCGTTTGTCTTTTCCCAACCATACGCTCCTTCTCGACGATACGCCGGACCACAATGAGTGCGTGAACTATCCAGGCTGAACGTTCGTCCAGACTTACATCAATCCAATCAGATGCAGAGTCTCTTGACGGACGATTGTTGTTCGCTATTCCGAAGAAGGGTAGGGTATCTAGTTACCTCCGAAGTCATATCGTAGTTCAAAGTAATACCTCAGGCAGGCTCTATGACAAGTGTATCTCACTGCTAGCAGGTCAGCTACGGATGGCTCGTTTCCGCGAACCGATCGATTCAACATCTCTGCAGGGGCGGATATACAATTCCGAAGAAGCAATCGCTTGGATGTCTGTGTTGTTTTGAATCATCCTATCGCCCTGTTCGTACTTCAGCAGGATTTTGCGCTTGTTTGGAAACTCAGCTGTGATACAGTGTCTTCCTCCCCGCTTCGGATATTCCTTCTTTTGTTGGCAAAGGTGACGTTGACTTGGGCATCACCGGACACGATGTCATCTTGGAATCGAGGATGGATGGCCTTGTGACGGAAGTGCTACGACTTGGCTTCGGGAAATGCGCACTGCAAGTTCAAGTTCCAGAAACAGGGTCAGTTAAAACTGTGGACGACCTCGCTGGAAAGCGAGTCGTCTCCAGTTTTAAACATCTCTCTGCGGATTATTTCGACGCAGTAGATGCTCGTTTGCAGCTCTCCCAAGAAAATAAGACCAAAATAGAGTACGTAGGAGGTAGCGTCGAGGCGGCTTGTGCTCTCGGACTTGCTGACGGAATCGGTGAGTCACCAGAAGTCTCGATAAGTTTCCATCCCACTGACTCCGCATATTAGTCGACCTTGTTGGTGAGTTCATCCGAATTGAATAATTATCTGGTCATCATAACCTGTTTCTACCAGAATCTGGGGACACCATGCGGGCTGCTGGTCTCCACCCGATCGCCACAGTGCTCGAAACGGAGGCCATCCTCATCAAATCGAATCCCCCAAAGCACCCTCATCTTGTTCCACTCATCGAGCTCATCACAAGCCGCATCGCTGGCGTAATTGCCGCCGGTAAATACGTTATATGTCAATACAACATCTCCCGGGATAAGCTCGCAGCTGCGACTGTGATCACACCAGGGAGAAAGGCTCCGACAATAAGCCCCCTCGAGGAAGACAACTGGGTTGGGGTCAGCGCCATGGTAGAGAAGAACAACAGTGCAACGATCATGGACGAGTTAGTAAAGGCTGGGGCAGAAGACATCTTGATTTTTGCTCTCAACAACTGTAGAGTTTAATTTAGACTGACGAAGAAAACATATCTATTTTAACCCACCATTCAGGACAGTGCCATCCTCCGGCAATGTTCATCCGACCCTTTCCCTGTTTACTCCACACTCTCTCGATACTCTTCCACTACTTGGAGCTCCTTCCACCATTCCTTGTTACTCACCATTCCATGGCAGAGCTACTCAGGACACTTTCTATACGCGACCTCATCCTCTGTTGCCATTATTTCAGTGAGTCTGTCGGCTTGCCCAACCTTCATGATGACTTGTTGGGACATGCTCATCCGTTATTAATCCCAGAGCTTTGAACATTTGCTCACAGTATCCATTTTAAGCTTGCGAAAATGCTAATTATGGCCGTTTCTCTCATGAAATTTACCCACTCCCTCGAACCAGGTTCTCTTATGGTATGAGGTATCTCTCCAGCTTATTCGAATCGCCGAACAGGCAGCAAAAATTCCCCGTGCCTTCGTCTATCTGCATCAAGCCTTCACTAAAGCCGAACCTATTTCGCAAACCTGTCTCTTTCTGCGAAAGGACGGCACTTATCTTCCGGACAGCCATGCGGCCGGCCACGAATTCCTCAGCCTGCATGAGGTTCTACTCTATAAAGCCCTGCTCAATCGATGCTAATTTCTCTCTATTTCCCTGGACCCGCTATCGAAGACTCCTTTGATGCGTTTCATCCCCGTTTTTGTTGCGCTGAAGTTGGCGATATGCTTGGCAGCTCCATCCCCCCTTTCCACCCATCATGTTGTACATGAGAGGAGAGCAGCTGAACCTATCGACTGGCTCAAGTCTCGTCGACTTGAATCTGACAAAGTCCTGCCGATGCGTTTCGGTCTGACGCAGCGAAGTATCGATAAGCTCGAAGAAATGCTCCTTGCAGTTTCGCACCCCGAATCCCCAACCTATGGACGACATTGGACTCCTGCCCAAGTGGTCGATACGTTTGCGCCCGGTGGTGATACCGTCGCGGCCGTGATTGAATGGCTGGTCGATGCTGGGATTTCTCGTGATCGCTTGCGCCTCACGCGAAACAAAGGCTGGATCGAGCTCAACGCGACCACGGGTGAAGTTGAGGAGCTTCTCAAAACCGAGTATCATGTATACAGTCATCCCTCTGGTGATCAACAACTGGGTAGGTGTTCCCGGCTTGTACGACAAGAATTTTATTTCCTTATCTTTCATGATTTAGGCTGCGAATCGTACTCCGTTCCAGCGCACATAAAACCGCATATCGATCTCATCAAGCCGACAGTCCACTTCAACCACCGGCCGGCTCCTCAATTTTTGGCGAAACTTTCGGGTGGTCTGGGAGCTCCCTCCCAGAGCAGGGGTCCAAAGAAATCTTCCAAGAAGGTGACGATCACCCCGTCATTGGAAAACTGCGACGAGATTATCACTCTGGACTGCCTCCGTGCCTTGTACGCAGTCGACTACACGCCTGTCGCCACCTCACGAAATACTTTCGGGATAGGTTGGTCATTTGTAGTACGAGAGACCCAATAAATGGTTAAACTCCGTGACTCTATCTAGTTGAATTCACTCCCCAATCCTTCCTGGGTGGTGATCTAGACTTGTTCTTTAGGTACGTCACCCACTTTACAGCGTATTGTTTATAGGTTTCTCACCAGTAATTGTCCAGGAATTTTTCACCGAGCCTAGTAGGAGTTCGGCCTAAGGCAGTTCTTATTGACGGAGGTTTGCTCGTCCTGTTCTTGGCTTGCTCAGAACCATTGGGCTGATTGGCATGTAGCTATTGTTCAAACCACGAACCAGAGCTTCAACTTCAATGGGGAGAGCGATCTTGATCTGGAATATGCCATGGGACTTACAAGTCCCCAGCCTATTACGCTTCTCCAGACTGGTGATATCGTCGAAGGTTTGATTTTTTGGACAAATCTTGCAAAATCCTGTTGACGACCGTGTGAATGTCGTAGGAGCTGGATTCGACAACTGGCTTGATGCTGTGGATGCTGCGTTCTGTACGTTTGAAGGCGGAGACGATCCTGAACAGGTACATCTTCCATACCTCCTCAAGTATATTCAGATTCGAATGGTGAATACTAGGATGGCATCTATCCAGACCCCTTCCCTGGAGGTTTTAAAGGTTCGTAGTGTGCACGTTCCATGCTCGACGCATTATCATGCCCTCGCGTAGGACCCGAGTCCTGCGGCATTGTCGTGCCACCCAACGTAGTTTCTATTTCCTATGGCCAGGATGAGTCCACTGTCACCCCAGCCTTTGCGAACAGGCAATGCCAGGAATATGCCAAGGTCTAGTTCCAATATGTTACTTTATGACAGATTCTGACTTCGCTACGATTTTAAGCTCGGCATGATGGGAAGTACTATCCTGTACAGCAGTGGTGACAACGGAGTGGCGGGGAATGGAGGTGTTTGTTTAAATGCAAACCGTGAGCCGTATTTTAGCTGCACCGTTAGTCATACTGATCCTCACGACCTTCGAAGACCAACCCGTGAGGCGCGGAACTGTCTTTAATCCCGATTTTCCTGTATGAGGAATCCTCGTTCTTGGTATGCCTTCTGTCTGACATTCTTTACAGGTCACATGTCCATTCGTTACTGCCGTTGGAGCTACTCAGGTCAACCCAGGCTCAACTGTAAATGATCCAGAAGGTGCTTGCGAGCAGGTGATTTTCTCTGGAGGCGGGTTTTCCAACATATTCCCGTCAGTAGCAGTCGCCCTAGCTTATCCTCTTCTCTGACGATGATTATAGCATGCCCTCATATCAAGCTGCGGCCGTACAGGGATTCTTGACGAATCATCCTCCGCCTTTCAGCGCTGGCCAGTTCAACAATAGTGGCACCGTCAGTCTTTAGTCGAACATTTCTCTGTCTTTTTTTACATCGCTTTTACAATAGGTGCGGGGGTTCCCAGATCTCTCTGCAAATGGGTGCGCTTGTTCTCCTCGAATTTCAACCCCTTCTCATGTTCTGACAGAGCGAACTATGTCATTGGTATGATGGTCATCGGAAAGAAGGGCTCTATTAATTTCCTGACTGACAGGTATCGACGGAGAGTTCGGCCTAGTATTCGGCACCTCTGCATCGTCTCCAGTTGTTGGTTCACTAATCACCTTGGTGAACGATGCCAGAATAGCAGCGGGAAAATCACCAGTTGGCTTCATCAATCCAGCTGTGAGCTCAAATCAATCATCTTCGTCTGATTCTGACAGTGTGATGTTAGATATATTCAGCACAGTTCGCGGGCGCGTTCAATGATATTGTTTCTGGCGGCAACCAAGGCTGTGGTATGTCTTTATACATCGCACCACTGTCCCCTAGCGCTCACGGCGTCCTTCAAAGGAACTCCGGGTTTCACTGCGTGAGTGATCTTGCAGTCCATAAACTTAAGCACATTCATTTGAAAATTCCTGTCTTCAGCACGACTGGATGGGATCCTATTACTGG
The DNA here is from genome assembly GCA_013433165.1 of Hypsizygus marmoreus. Lineage (NCBI taxonomy): Eukaryota > Fungi > Basidiomycota > Agaricomycetes > Agaricales > Lyophyllaceae > Hypsizygus > Hypsizygus marmoreus. Next base: position 2,066,038 of record CM024090.1, on the reverse strand, counting down.
TATGTACAACTGCTCACCCCATCTACTCATATTTATTCCGAATTTATGTAACTTCAAGGTGTCGGGACGCCCAATCTCAGCAAGCTGATGCCTCTCTTTCTTTCCCTGCCTTGAAGAGATGTAGGAACATGTCCCCAGATTTTGTTGAATATGTATCGCGCACAGAGGACCCCAATGTATAAACGTGTTTATGGACTGAACATACAGTATATCTCCGATGTCGCCATTTCCTGTAGGCTGTCGCGGGTTGAGAAAAGTATTTTCCTCAGGCGCATTCAGAGACGGATATCCATTTCTTCCTCTACCTTACCATCCCTACGCCTATTGTAAGCATACCGCCCAGAAGGGTCTTTGATGATGAGGCGGCGAAGATTGGGGTGTTCATTCAAAAACCGGTGATCAACAGGCACTGGTGTCGCGCCTGAAAATAGCTGGCAACCGTGCGCTTTCAGTCTCAACACAAGGACCTCTAATTCCCAGAACCGTGATACTGCGGTCAACAGATCGTCCACACGCTGTGGCAGTGGATGCGCCTTGCAAGGGATGCTTTAATTGCGGGCTAATTTAGGCGACAGCGCGAAATCAACTCACGCGGGGTTTGACCACTGCGGTGCAGGTGTAGGAAAGGACCTTTAGACGAGGCGTGGCTTCGGCAAGTAGTTTCATGACCTCCTTTGGGGTTAAAGCATCCCAAGTCCCAGCGACGTGGTCAATCCGGATCCGGGTGAGAGTCGAGGCAAAAGGAGCAAGCGCATTGATGACGTCCCGCTCTCGCTCTCCGCTGGATAGACCATCGATTCTGAGACAGATTTGCTCAATCGGTCGGGATGCCATGAAGGATGTAATGACCGATGCATGAGCGTTGAGAGTGGTGAGATGAGGCAGAATAGCAGGTTCGATCGTGCAATCATGGCAGATTCCGGCCTGTGTCCACTGGCGAATTTTGGGACGCCGCAAAAGAAAATTTATGACGGCTGATGGTGGGAGAACAGAATTGTTGAAGACTTCTAGGTGAGCTGTGCATCCATCAAGGAACCATGAATGGATGGGATGCATCATTGCTAGTGGATGACCAACTAAGACGAGTGTTCGGAGTTCCCGAAGGGCTCGCAATGCCTGAGATATCAATTGCAGTGATGGAAGGAGCATATCTGGAACGATGAGAAACGACAAATCGAATCTCAGCGTCAAAGCTCGCACAGCGGCTGCTTTCCGTGCATCATTCAAAATCGAGGTCGCCCATAGAACAGGCGCTCGTGTGTTTTGGGCGACATCGACGGAACGATAGAGGATCCGCTCTGCCTCGACGCAGCAGATCCGGGAAGTAAGGGCGAGATTGTAAAGATCTCTTATGTCATTTACCCACTCCATTATGAGCCTGTACAGTTCCGGGGGAAACGCGCGTCGAGGTGAAATTGGGTCTTTTGATTGCTTGGACTTCGAGGAAGTAGACTCCAATGGTTTCATGTTCCTCTTTGTGTCGCCATGCGGATCAACGACAGCACTCGATGCGGCTGGCCTTCGATTGCAAAACGCTGCGCGCCTGTGGTCAAGACCGTCCAACAATCAGCAGTTGTCACCGGGGGTAATCACGGACGAACTCACATGAAGGACTATGAGGGTGGTGGGCAAAGGAGGACAACCGGTGTTCAACTGATCCAATTCTTAAACGAAGAGAAGAAACGAATACAGACATGCACCGGAGGAGATATCGCCGGGTTCGATGATCGCCAAGTCAAGTTATGGTCACCGATGCAGACGGAAGACAGACGTGATGCAGAGTGTGAGTAATACATAACATTTGGACCCTGAGAGGTAGAACGTTGATCAAGGACCACCCATCCTTCGCGTCTGGATGGTTCGTGACACGTCAATGTCGTCTCGTTCTTGCGTTCCATCGCGCAAAGGCTGGATGAATTTTGACATCACCAGGCATTGAGATTTGACTGGAGAAAGATGCCGAATGGTGAGATTTCTGATATGCAAAAATAGAGCATGCGTGGATGCTATCGCAAAGCGCTGAGTACAGGCCGGGGAGATAATGTGGTACTAAAAATTGCTCAAACAGACCTAAAGGATTGATCTTTTAGTATAACGAGGACATGCTTCAGACACAAACTAATTACCGGTGATTGTATGAAGTAACAAGTGGCGTCCATGCAGTTCTGCATCGGTATTATCCTTGGGGTCTAGCCACAAGAGTAAACTCCAGGGGGGTTAGGTATGGCCTATTGCTCAATGAAATGTCAATGGTTTGGTAACGTTTTGAGTTAACAGCCTGGGCTACGAATGCCTTGCGAGAGTTTTTGTGAGGCCAGCACATATTGTGGCGGCGGGCGCATGGGCATTTATGTTGAGATTAGTCTCGTATAGAAAAATTTTCAACTCAACTAAATCATCATTGACGAGCAATGGGCTTACCTTGTATTGAGACGGTGAGAAGTGGCACGAAACAGAAACATCTTTACAGGGGTGTAATGATGGTGAATTCCGGAGCTTCGTCTGACATCCGAGATCAACATTTTCGCTGTTCCCTGGTGTTCCATTCGTTGCACAACGTAACGTTGGCGCTCAACTCCTATGAGCCCTCAGTGAATGAGAGGTAGCCATCAGACTCATTCTTGTACTAGGGCGGTATGATCTCGGGACAAGGTTCATGAAATGAGTCACAGGAAAACGTGGGTACGTGTAAAATTCTGCCTATCAAGCTTTCTATCCTTTTAATCGGACGCCTGCAGTTTAAATAGCAGGCTAGCTGCACACGTCCACAGGGCTCATTAACTCCCATCTTATGGCAGAATACACCTCCGATACCTTCAAGCCGCTCCTGAACCGATTGGTTCAGACCCCGGAATATTTCACCCCGGACGATCTAAAATCGGCTCTTTACCATCTCTTCACACCCAACGCATTGCACCCAGCACAAATAGGTGCATTCTTGACTGCACTGCATGTACATCGCGTAGAGAGAAGGCCAGAGTCGCTTGCAGCCGCAGCCTCGGTTTTGCGAGACAAGTCTCTCAAGGCTGCCGTGCAGGATGCCGAAAAAGATTTCGTAGTAGACATCGTTGGAACCGGCGGAGATGGGCATAACTTATTCAATGTGAGCACCACAGCTGCTGTGGTTGCTGCAGGCGCCGGTGCGCGCGTTATCAAGGTGAATAGGTCGTCCGACATGTTGCAATCTTATCTGACTGTAGGTTTAGCATGGCAGTCGAGCGTCCACATCATCGTCAGGATCGGCCGACCTATTAGAATCTCTCGATTGTCTTTTCACTGCCCCTACACCTGGGACGCCGATGCCTATTGCTCGTGTCCCCTTTACTTTCATCCTGGCTCCGCACTATCATCCATCCCTCGCCTTTATCGCCCCATACCGGAAAGCGCTTCCATTTCGCACTATGTTCAACGTTCTCGGGCCCCTCATCAACCCCGCGCGACCACGCGGGATGGTGTTAGGCGTGGCAGAGCGTGAGATCGGGGCAACCTTCGCAAAATCCTTGCGCGACGGTGGCGTCGAGCGTGCACTAGTTGTGTGCGGATGTGAACTCCTGGACGAAATTAGTTGTGCCGGGCCTACGTGGGCTTGGGAACTCCAGGGTGGAGAGATTGTGGAGAAGACGCTGCATCCGAACCAATTCGGTCTCGAGGTGCATCCATTATCCACCGTCGCAGGCGGCACCCCACAGGACAATGCCGCGACGTTCAAAACCCTACTTACATCTGGGGAGAATATTCCGCCGGCATTGAAACCCGTCCTTGACTTTGTGCTCCTCAACGCCTCGGCCTTGCTTGTTATTGCTGGTTTGGCGGAGGATTACGTTCAGGGAACGAAATTGGCGTTGGAGAGTATAACATCTGGTTCAGCATGGGATGCCCTCGAACAGTTTCGTGATGCAGGAAGAGATGCTGCAGCCAAGCTCTCTGTTCTCAATGGGAACCCATCGTTACCCTGACCATTTTCCCTACTTATGTATGTATTCGACACTAGATTTCTTTAGTTCAGACAGATCCTTCATGGTACTCAGGAGTACGTAAATGATACACCAGACAAATCGTCAACTTTACAAGTCGCTTCGAAATCACTCAATGTACATTGTACACCTGATGCTAATTTTCAGAACGAATAAAGATTTCAACAACTTTATTGCACAATATCCTACAGCGTGGCAGGGAAGATACGTAACCAAAAGTGTGAACAGAGATGGCCTGGGTTATTTGATTTTTAAAAAGCCGACTATTACAGACAACCATGAACTTTCCATGATAGGACCGTTCATGAGACGCCATAAAGCCCAGCACGAGAAAGCCAGCTACAGGTCTCCCCATAGGCGACAATCCATATCGTCCCGATAGCCAACGGCTAAAGGGACCTGAAAGATTCAATGAATCGTTTCAGTTTAAGCCTAAAGGAAATTATCATGAGCTTGGATGACAAGGCAGACGCGAGGAAGACAGACGTACAATGGGACGTGCAGCAAAGCAAACCCAAAACTTAGCAGCAATCATATAATCCGCACTACACGACGACGGGATGTGGCGAGATGTAGCACCCTCCCAAAAAAGGCTGACTGTGAAATGAGAAGCATTAGGACATCTTCAACAGCGACCTCTTTCAAAACTTACCCTACGGTCGAGCCTTTCGGAGCACATGCGATCTTAGCGCTCCACAGTTGTGATAGAACCGTAGCTGTAATGTGTAACGGTCAGCCGAGGAACGTTAGCTAAGGTGTACAACGAAGCGTACCTCGCAAGCAAGCTGCAGGGCAAGATATGTGAATGCTGGGGGATATTCTCTCCGAAGAACTAAAAACCGAGATTTAAGACCTTTATACCCTAGCAGCTTTAGGGCAGGTAAACTTTGACGGAGTCAGCCGAAATGCACGGACCAATGATCGGACCGAGAACCACTGTAACTCTGGGACAACTTTTCGATGTTGGCTCTTCGCTCGGTCACTGAGAAATGGGTGAACTCACATATATCTCTGGAGATCTGTTCTCTGCGCCGGAAGACAGCATTCTCGTTCATGCTTGTAACACTCTCGGGTCATGGGGTGCAGGAATCGCGCTTGCATTTCGCGATCGGTACCCTACTCAATTCACGTTGTACAAGGCGCACTGCAAAGAACACGGGCAATCACTCCTGGGGACTTGCCTCCTGATACATGCGATAAACATCACATCGCGTGCCTCTTTACATCTCGTGCGTACGGGAAGCGCAAGGATAAGCCGGAGGAAATTCTTGTCGCGACGAAATCTGCTGTTCAGGATCTTGTACGGCAGAACAGGGACGGGAAACTGCTACATGCATGGTATGTGAATTTGGCCTTCATTCCATGTTGATTCTGAAGTTTCGCATTCTATGCGCAGCCGTTTCAATTCCGGAAAATTCGGTGTTCCTTGGGAGATGACGGAAGCTGTCCTTGCAGAAATTGATACCACAATGACGATTTATACTCTTGCAAATGAATCTGCAAGCGTGTGACGGCCTGAGTTTCGTTTTGAGGAATATCAAACGCCAGGACTTGTGCGATGTGAAGGTGAGATTGAGTCCGTATTTGTGTGTTGACTTTGTTCTGACATTTCTACTCGAAGCAAGGAGGTGAAAGGTCCATGAGCACTCATATAAGCGCTGCCGCATGGTACTCCCGCTGCCTATGGGCTTCCGCATAATGGGACAGCGCATTGCTACGCATTACGAAGAAAGTGTTCTTCAAATTCGCTGTTGTCAACGAACTTGAGCGAACACTCTCTGTCAGACCTGTTCGCGTCTCGACTCAAAGGATTCAGTCTCGAAGCCCCCTTCTTGGGATCGATACTCATTCACTCCTTCGTTTCGGCGACGATTACAATCTGTAATCAACCTCGCAGTAATGTAGCTGGCACCCGGTTCACGATACTTCACATTAACGCAGGATAGTATGATCAAATGCTATCACCACCCTGTCGACTTCGGCTGGAAGATTGGTACGAAGGCAACACACAAAGAGGCTGATTGTACAAAGCACTGGGAGGGCCGTCATTCGGTCAGTAAATGCAAAATGGGCTGGGCAGAGGCGGGGGTGAGTACCCCCATCCCAAACCAGGGAAGGAGGCAACAGGCCCTTGCCGTGTTAGGGGGCAGCGGCCGACCTAGATATAGTAGAATTCCTTTCTGATTTGAACATCAACAACAGGCTCCACAGATCAACTGAGTGTGGAAACTTACCAGAGATACACGATGGAATTTATGAAGCCTGCAAGATGAGCATGACGATGTCGAGGAATGGCGAGATCCCAGAACAGCTGGTGGGATGGAAAGTAAGAGGTGATGACCGAGGGTGGATGAAGGTTAAGTATCTGCTGTAGGGAAGGAAGGGAAATGAAGTGATATACCTTTGAAGGGTTAAAGGGACAGCAAGGGGTGGGGATCACGATTCTGGGTCGGGAAGAAGGATGGGAATGGAAATAATACAAATTGAGGCTCAATATATTTTCATACGTGGGGGATGTGGATGACATTCATTTCGCTGATGAAGCTATGTGTTGTTGGATTGGACCATCGGTTGGATCGAAAGCGGCCCGCTGTTGAAAAACACAATTCCTGATAAATGGCAGCTGTGGCGTCGCCATGAACTCGGAAAGAATGTGCTAAAGACATGGTAGTCTACGTTGAACGTATAGGAATGAGCCTGATGCAATTAGCGATTTGTATGAACGAAGAGAAGTGTAGTATTGGAATGTAAATCCACGGGAGTAGAATAAAAACCTATAAAATCACTGAACAATTGAACGGTACTTGTATGGATACAATTATAGTGAAAAAATCAGAAAGCCTCGAAGTCGTCACAGAGGAACCAGTCCTGGCCGGGAATACGCTTGCAGGTGTACCGGGCCTGCAAATGGAGAAATGCCACGATAATATACTGCAAGCTAGCAGACGCCTCAAATGCCAGCGTCACGAAATCACTGAAGTCGATATCTTTGCAGGGAGCAGAAGACATCCTGGGATCAAACACGATTTTGAAGAAGTGGAGACTACGCTGATGGGAAAGAACATCTTCCATCCAATTTGGTAGTAGAACTTCAGCCTATATGACAACGACTGTAAGCGAAGAGCGTAAATGAGGTGGCTATCCATACATCATTATTTGGATTGAGGTTCAGTGCGTGGGATGTAAGATGTGTGAGATTGGGGCATAGGGATGCCAGTCGCTTTCCACCCACGTAGAACAAATGTTCAGGAGTAGAAAGGAGTCGTTGAACACCCAATTTTGCAGTAGAATGTGTGAGACACTCAAGAATGTCTTTGTTGCATTCCGTACTATCCTCATATATAGTCACATCACGGATGGGTCGGCCGGGCACAAATTTCTGCACGGCAGATAGTGGAGCAGCAATTGCGACCAGCTGCGGAAGCACCTCTAGGGTTGGGCTCGGAATGTCGTGGTCCAGATAATTCAACGAAAGGTATCGTAGCCCTGGTTGCCCAACAAGAAAATTAAAAACCTCCTTCTGGGGACCAAATCCGCATCTGAAGGTTCTAAGTTGAAAAGGGGAGGTGTTATCCTGCGGAAGTATCCATGAGCCATGGGTGCCGATCCTTAAGATCAGAGTACGGAGTTGTGGCACGAGTGATAAGGTATACTGGATAGTACCGAGCGCGATCGATACATCTGTATTTGAGACAAGGATAAAGCTATTGACGCGGGCAGCCAGCTCTGGATCCTTCCCGAGAGCGAAGCACGCTTTGAGGACGTTTCGACCATTGAGATGTAGGTGGCGGAAAAGCGCGTTTTTCGCGTGTGGGTACAGCGATTTACTTGTGCGACAGAAAGAGGCTAGGTCCGCGTTACTGGTACGGTCGAGAATAGAGTCCAGAATATCCAAGGGTATGAGCGATGCCATTGCGACGCTAGTGCGACGTGATAATGTGGAGAGAAGAGTCGGCGCTGTTTGCCAGCAAGGTCCATGCCAAACATTCCTCGGTTCAACCAACAACGATCAACTGTTTTGAACAAATTCCTCGATCACTTGACCGACGTCGTAAAATGTCATTTCAGCAAGCACAGGCAGAAGGACTATGTCTCCGATATCCAGAAAATCTGGGCCTTCACCGCGAAATAAGTTACGGAGCAGCCGTCGACATGCTGCTCCGCGCAGTATCCATGGCACAAACAGTACCATTTGGATGGGGCTTTGTGGACAAGCCTGCTGGTTAGTCGTGTTTTGTCGCAGCCAGGACGCGACGAAGCAGCTGACACGTTATGCTTCACTCAGAGGGACAGGTCTTACTCTTGTTCTTACCACCACAAGCGCCCTTTCCCATCGATGGACTTCGCTTTCAGGATCAAGAGGTTAAATTTGCAATCCCAGTTGGCGCCGGTCGTGTGAGCACTCTCCATATCAGACACAGCACCCAAGCAACTCATCAAGATCCATAAATATAGGAGCTCGAAGTCTACGAAGCAAAATTCGGCTTCATACCCGGTTCACAGGACACGAACGCATGGCGGTGTCGACGGCGGTATCGTCTGACGAAAGGCGGGAATCCACAGCTTGTGCTCGTCCACTATACACAAGGGCCCCAGACACGTGAGCAGGGTTCATTTTCCATGCCTTCTCTCGCAGTTTTCCGGGAAACTGATGTTCCGCAGAGATCCTCCCGGCACTGATGAACCAGCCTGTGCGCAGCTATCCATTGCGCAATGTGAACGAGCCTTCTGTCTACGTTTCGGGCGATAAGGTGGGGCAGAAGATCTATGCGCCTGGGAGTGCGCCTCCGCCGCCAATGCCGATGAATATGGGTCCAATGCAGCATCAAGCAATGGTCGTACAGCAGAATACTAACATGGAGATGTTGGAACGTAGGAGAGAGCAGGAACGGGCGCGGCAGCGGAGTGCAAGCACTAGTGGGGTGAGTCTGCTTTTTTCATCCCTCGGCGCCTGTGCTGAACTCTGGGAAGCGACCGCCACGTCCTGAAGATGAAGATTCAGAAGGTAGGCTTGCTTTTATTTATGTCTTTATCTTGGGCTGAAGCACCCTCTTCCCAGACGATACCGACCAGATATCAACGCGAACACTCGCCATGAATCGGTATCGGCGGAATCATGACATTATGAATGAAGTTTTCAAGTTCGCAGCATATGGTGTGTTGCTTTCACATTCCAAAGGGTATATCCTCAATTCGACATTCACGTAGGTGATAAACATGCCCTTCCGCCACCAAGGCCATACAGCATATTCAACAAGACCGAGATCGAGGAGAAAACAGTGCGGAGACTTGTTTAGTCCAGCATTCGGAATTCTGACTCATTTTCCTCGTAGGCGAGGCTGCAAGAGGAGATTGAAGCTCTGAAAGCCAAAGGTGCCGCACGAAAAGCAGCTCGGACAGACGTGGAGCCAGGCTACCCTGGGCATCGACCAGACGTTCCGATGGACACCAGCGGAGATGGCATTGCAACATAGACGGTTCCAGTTTATGATTCACACCTGTTTTGCTTTTACTTGTATTTTATTTCCTGTGTATGTACATGATAAACCATTGTCGAAGTACAAGATATAAACAAAACCCGGTCGTTGCACGCGAATAATTTATGCCTACGATACATCGAATACAGAACGTAAAGTAACCCAAGCTAAGCCCAGAGACATAAAGATATGATTACCAGTACGTAGATGTGATGTTGCATAACGTAGGCGAGTGCCGAGAATAAAATATGGGAGGTCGCCGTGTCATGATGGTCATACAGATGCGTCGTCGTAGGGGGAAAAGAAGCCAGAAGAGGGATATGGAAACAGGCATGCAGATGGTACAGCAGTATAGAGTAGTGTTGAGGATGATATAGACAAAAGTGATAAATACGAAGATGGGGGTATACAACAATGAGATGTGATTGAGCCGAGAGGAAAATATGTGGCAAGGGGACAAGGGGACCGAAATTTATCATACACACGGTGTTTGAAGCTTCACCGACCAGATCATGTTCAGCATCAGCCAAGAACCAGCCGGATCCATGGCGGCGTGAGATAGCCAGATACACAAACAGATACTCCACCCCACGCCGTCACGAGCGCAAATACTCAAGACTCCTGCTCCTCGTGAGTCTCTTCACAGATGTCGTCGGCGCCACAGGCGTAATCAGCCCCTGCGTCGGCATCGCAAACCTCCTCACAGAGCTCCCAGCCCCACCGCTCAAGGAAGGCCACAGTACGATCCGCGTCGGGGGTGAGCTCCCCGAGCGCTTTTTCTTGTTCTCAGAAGACGATGGCGTAGACGAGAACAGCGGGTGGTACTCCGAATGATTCGAGCGGCTGCGTGTCGTCGGCCGCCGGAGATGCAGGGAGTCGGGGAGGGCAGAGCAAGTCGGTGACGTCGTGGATGTCGTGCTCGGCGCGGCCCAATCCACCGCCTCAGTCACGACATCCAGCTCGGATGCACCGTCGCACAAATGGTCCATCCGCAGCGGTCGCACAGCACGGGTATACTTTTTGCGCCCGCGCGAGGACGAGCGCTCGATCTCGTCGTCGACCACCTCCCTTGATGCCGAGAACCGTGAGGAGCCCAGGTCTGTCGGCGTGCTTGGCGCGAGACTGGGGCTCGGGGAACGCGAGGACGAGTGGTTATGAAGTTTGTTTCTCCTGCGGCCGCGTTCGCGAGATGCAGAAGGTGGGAGGGACGAGTCCGTGTATGGTCCGCGGGAGGAGGATGCGGATCTAGGACCGTTGCTTGTGGGGCTGAGGATGGAGGTGTTATATGATGTGGAGGAGGGGGACGAGGCTCTGGAGTGCCGCGAGACGCTGCGTCCGAGCATGGGTCGCATGGAGGAAGATCGGCTGGTTGGGATGGGAGCCCGGGAGAGTGAGCGCTGCATGCGAGAGGAGGATCGACGGGATGCTGCGTCTAGTGAAGGTCTCGACCTCTGCTCCTCGTGCTGCCAGTCAGGGCTTTCGGGTATTGGGACGTCGGGGGTACAGCGAGAGCCCGAACATGAGGGCGACTTGACAATTTGAAATTCCTCGTCTGAGTCGGCGGGTGTGACATCATCGCCTTCTGTGCCCCATCCAATGCCCCATGCGACTTCATCGACCATGGCGATGGTCCATCTGCTCCCGACGGAGGGTTCAAGACAGCCTTGGAGGACGCGTTCGGCTCCGCGACCAATTCCGTGGGGAACATCGTATGTGCCTATTAAGAAAACGTGTGAGTCGAGCTCATTTCGCTAAAGTGAGGATCACGCAATAATCACTTACCATTGATAATTTTCATTTGAAGGCGGGGCTCAAAAGGGTCGTGGAACGGCAAATGTCCTGTTAAGAGCCCGTATAGCAGCACGCCTAGGGCCCAAATATCTTGCGCAGGGTTTGGAAGAAGCGGGCCAGACGTTTGAGGTAGGAGTAGCTCAGGCGCCGCGTATGGAAGCGACCCTGGCTGAAATACCTGTGGTCTGGCAGAGTTGAGAGCAGAGGTGGAACTACGATGGCGTGCAAGCTGCGCCTGGAGGCTGGACTTGAGAGTTCTTCTTGGAGAGGGCAGAATGAGGGACACAGCACGATGAACTGTAGCATGGCCAGCCTGCTGGATGGGTTCGACGTTTTCTTCTGGCAGCTCCAAGTCTTCTTCGGCGAGTTCACCTATCTTCCTTGTCATGCCAAAATCTCCAATTCTGCATACACCCATTTCGTCCACGAGCACATTCTCTAGTTTGATGTCCCTATGGACATAATGCACAACTTCATGCAGATACCGTAAACCCCTCACAACCTGCCTAAACATCATTCCCGCATCATCCTGGGGAAGCGCCGGACGCCCATCCCTCTTGAGGATATCGAAAAGCGACCCGGCGGGACAGAATAGTGTGAAGAAGTAGTCAGCATAGGTGGTGTGGACGGCAGAGAAGAGTGGTAGGATATGCTCGTGGCTGAACGTCGCCCAGACGGCGGCCTCGCGCTTGACTCTTTTGCGAGCCAGTGCGGTGTTTCCTTGCTTGAACAGATCAGAACGCCGGACGATCTTCACGGCTACGACGTCCCCCGATTTGGAGTAGGCGCGACGGATGGTCGAAAAGGCACCGTAGCCGACGATGCTCCCAAGGGTGTAGCCACCGACAATGTTACCCTCCGCATCTGGCGGGGGCGTCGGAGACGGTGAGCTGAATGCAGAGAGAAACATGGCTGCTGGGGACACAGAGGCCTGTGGTGGGCAGAATGAAGCCGACATGGACTGTGGTATATTGATGGAGTCGTCGTCAAAGACATCTTCGTCCTCGTAGGCCTCGTCGGCCAGGATGGCAGCGGTGGCTCGCTGTTCAACATCTCGCCTGTCGCTGGGAGACAAGTTGCCATCGTGTTCGATTTCTTTTGTGGGGTATATAGGAATTGGAGACTGGACAGAACCGGTTAGGATCCGGTTTGCATCGCCAGTCTCGAGGGCCCTGCTAAATTTGCTGGTAAACGCGGAAAGGATGGCTCCTGTTTGCATGAAACGATGAGGTGGTGGTGTGCAATAGAGTGACAGGACAGCGGAGGCGGCGGTGGTGGTAGTGGAGAGAGTGGCAGACCAAGGGAGAAAAGCGGAGTCACGGCGGCTCCGTCATCAAAATCAAAATTGTCACACCGTCCCTGCCAAGCTTCCTTTTTAGGCCAACCCCGCATTCCCTAGGCGGTGGCAGTGCCCGGCCCACCCCCCGCCCCGGCTTGGGCTGGAGCAGAACTCACTTCAACGACATGGCAGCAAAAACTGCGCATCGAAAGAAGAGTGCAGCGTTCATGCGAAGCCAGACCTTCCACACAACGCCAAGAGAATGGTAACTGATGACGTTGATTCTCAAGCCGTCGGGTTAGCAGATGCATCGAAGTTTGTACTTCGGAGTGTCAGGTGGTGTCACCTTTACAGGCGACTCTTCCCCATACCATTCAATAGCATTCAATGCACTTGCAAGGAAGGAGTGGATGTGGGGTCACCAGTCCCTTCGCCAATACAGATGGAGGGATCACATGTCGCATTTCAGAGACCGTGGCGCATCGTGAATTTGTGAAACAGTGCACACCGATCAAATACCGATCATATCATTGGATATCAGCATACTAGTGGTCGTTGGGCGTTAAACGTTTTTGAATGTTAGATCGTTGGGCCCAAAGCTCGAAGATGTGACATGGGGAAGGTTAGGGAAGGTTGAGGTTCGAGAGGGTGTTGTCTTTTAATTTTCAACTTGGTCCCGCCTCGGCCTTTAACCCTCCGCGATCAGAGGAACAAGGAGTCTGCCGAACCCCCCAAATAACCAAGGGCTCCAACATCATTGCATACAGGCCATAGGCCTCACATGTCTGCAATTGTATAGAGTACTCGAGTACATCACCGACGTCCCTCGAGGACGGAGAATTGAAGGTGAAACTGGCCTAAATCTAGGGTTAGGGCTACACGTAGGTTACACGTCTTGATCGAGGTGAAAAGATTTGCTCCTCGGTCCGGATGTAGCCTTACAGCTGACATCTTCCCATCCTCCGTCGCTCCTTTATCACTCTGTCAGTGGAAAACTTTCCTTGAGGCCACGGAACACGCGAAAGTATAACCGTACTAGACTGGGCTCGCTGTAAAATGACGCTCGTTAGGTGCGTCTCGTTTGTCCTGTGGTAGCAATTCGGGTTTCTCATAATATGGCCATGGTAGATTGATCGTCTGTGTGACCGGAGTATACTCCATGTTTCTTGTAAGTAAAGTCCACTCTACCCTTAACCACGAGCCTAACAAAGCCCCTATCGTTATATAGCTCTGGGCAATAGCGCAAGAACGACGTAAGTCCATTCCCAACTCACACTCTACTATCGCGACCACAACCTCAATATAAATATTCTAGTATCTGTCCCATTCAAATCACTAGATGGCACCATCTCAGAAAAGTTCCGCTCCCCCTTATTCATGGGTACCTGCCAAAGCATCCTCAGCTCGCTCTCCGCCTTCGTCTACATCATGCTCCGCCGCTCCTCCTCCTCCACACTCTCCCAAAGCCTCGGCCTCGATCCCCCCTCCGAAGCACCAAAACCCCTCACCAACGGATCCGCGACCGAGAAAACACAAGAGAAACACAAACAGCACCACCAACGGCACCACCACCACGCGCCCAAGCCCTCTGTGCGGTACTCGCGCACCTCGCTCCTCCTGCGGTACCTCCAATGCTCCGTCTTCATCACCTCCGCCGCACCCTTCGGCTTCGCCGCGCTCTCCTACATCTCCTACCCCGCCATGGTCCTCGGCAAATCATGCAAACTCGTCCCAGTCATGATCATGAACGTCCTCCTCTACCGCCGGCGCTTTGCACCGCACAAATACCTCGTCGTGCTCATGGTTACCACCGGCATCACCATCTTCATGGGGTTCGGGAACGACAAGAAAAAATCATCGTCGAAATCCTCTGGGGTTCCCAATACGCCGTACGCGAACCTGATCGGGATAACGTACCTCCTGATCAACCTCCTCCTCGACGGCGCGACCAACTCGACGCAGGACGAGATCTTCACGCGGCACAGGGTGACCGGGCAGCAGATGATGTTCTGGATAAACGTCTTCTGCACCGCGCTCACCTCTATCTTGTCCGTGCTCCCCCTACCATACATCCCCGTGATCCACCCCTCCGAAAGCGGGCAGACGGAGCTTGGCGGTGCGATTACTTTCATAGCGAACCACCCGTCGGTCGTCACCCCCCTTGCGCAGTTTGCTCTCACCGGGGCGCTGGGACAGCTGTTTATCTTTGAGACGCTGCAGCATTTCGGGTCTTTGACTTTGGTGTCAGTGTCTTTTTTATCTTTGTTCATTGGGTGTGTATTTGTGTGCTGAATACTATGTTTCTACCCTAGGACCATCACGTTAACCCGAAAACTATTTACAATGCTGTTATCTGTCGTAGTCTACAATCACAAACTGACACCAGGCCAGTGGCTCGGCGCCGCAGTCGTCTTTGCCGGAATCTCAGTCGAAGCGTTCGTCAAACGCAAAGGTAAGCCAACACCCATTGGTGGATGACACCCAGCCACTAACCCTCGTTTTCCGCCTGTAGATGTCCATGCGAAGCGCATAGTGCAGGAGAAGGAAAAGGCCAAGATAAAATCGTTGTAAAATAATAAAGAAAGAAAAAAGCAGAAAGCAGTTGCAAGCATTTGAGAGTTGGGGTGTATGGGAGTATTAGACAAGGATAATAGAGAAGCCCCTGGAAGATGCGGCCAGTATACAAGGATGGATGCTGGTGAGGAGAGATGGAGATTATATTTCCATTGCATCGGGATCGTGCTTGACTTCTGGCTCTGGCTCGGTATATACCAGCGCTCGTTTCCGGTCGTCCTCCCTGCAACAACCAGAGTCAAAAGGTGTGAGCTCGTGCGACATGGATTTTCGTACCGATTGTCACCCTCTTCGTCATCGTCATCGGCTCTCTTCCGTCGTGCGGTGGGTCGTGCTGCTGGGGGATATGCCGCAAGCGCGAGGTTTGCTTTGTAGATTGCTTCATACTCCTAGACAATACCTTGAGGTTGAGCCAAATGATAAGGAGGAAACATTGGATAATGCACCTTGAGCTGTGTCAAGAATCCACCATTCGGCGATATACAATATCTTCGGTTCTGCACCAGATGTAGTGCATCCTCCCACGAAATCTGATAATGCTGCATCGCAAACATCACAACAAACGCCGGCGAAAGGCTGATCCCACCTACATGACACTGAGATTCAAGCAACCGGGCCGGAAAGTGACATGCAACACTTACCGTTGCAGTGCACCAGCACACGCCCGCCCGCGTTGATCGCCTGGTCAATAAACTGCTTCGCTCTACGCTGCAGTTGTTAACATGTTTCAAGGACGAAGATTGGCGGCTGTCTCACGCAGGAAACAGGCGGATGAGGTTCTGCTCTTCGTTGTCCTCGACGTCTAAAACCATATACTGGAACTGGCCCTCGAAGCGAGGGCGCACGGAGAAGGCTTCCTTGACGTCGCGAATACAGACACTGTGGGGAGAACGGGGGTGTCAGTCGCGCCTAAAGTAAGCGAGTGGCACGCCGTAAGGCAGACGACGGACATGTGGGTGATGTTGAGGGCACGGAGGGTTTCGAGAGACTTTGAAGCGACAAAGGGGCCGAGCCACAGACCTGGCAGGATCTCCTGGCATTCGCGACGCATCTCGTATCTGTTGGTCAACGGTGGATTGAGTACGAGCCGCTTGTCTTTGTGGACGACGGACCTCCATTCGACGTCCCCGGGACCTTGGATGACGGACCGCAGTTCGTCATCGTTGAGACGTGCTATTGGCATCATCGTGGTGGCAGAGTGAATGGGGAGTGGGGGAGATAGAGAATCGCGTCGATGAGGGGGAGGAAGAGTCTCTTGTCAATGAAATTGATCACGCGTGTCGGGAACGTCCGCAGACACTTACGTCAGCCCGCCATGTGCGCCGCCTTGCCTCCGAATCCTTCGGCTCCGCTTCCACAAACATCATGGAGGACGACGAAGACATCCCGTAAGTCTTTTACACGATTGTTCAATTATCTAATTGCTTAACTCATCCTCTCAGAGCTCTCATTGAGCACACCCCAGCCTCACCAACGCGCACCTCTACTCGCGTTCCTCTCACGATCATCTGCGGATTTCTCGGAGCCGGGAAGTCCACACTGCTCAAGTACGTGTTTTGTGCTCAATCTAGGTCGCAGCGACACACGGTTCTTATCGTTTTCTCCAAAGACGCATCCTGACAGAGCGCCATGGATACCGGATCGCAGTCATCATGAATGAATTCGGCGACACGGCGGTGATTATCATCCTTCTTGTGCGTGTCCCAAAATGCTCATCACCCCCTAGGACATAGAATGTACGCTTCCCTAAACAATCTCACCTGAACGCCACCCGACTTATAACAGAACAGCAAAAACGGTCAATGTCTCTTCCCCCGACGACCCCACCGCAGAACAATCGGAAGAGATCCTCGAGCTGGCCAATGGGTGTTTATGCTGCAGCATCAAAGACTCGGGCGTAGCTGCCATCGAGAAACTCATGCAGCGCAAAGGCGCATTCGATCATATTCTCCTCGAAACGACTGGTTTAGCCGACCCTGGTGAGTCTATGTCTATGGACCGAGGACTACGATTCTAAGGAGCCTGTAACTTAGGACCCATTGCGTCGATGTTTTGGCAGAACGAAGAGTTCGCCACGGGCCTTGGTCGGGATATCTCTCTGGATGGTGTCATTTGTGTCGTCGACGCCGTGTTTGGAAAACAAGTTGGTGAAGCCAATAAAGTTTGTTTCGGATATTTTCTGACGCAATTTTCAGCAAATGGAAGAGGACCATTCAGAAGACGGAATCGGCGAGAGCCTGCGGTGAGTACAAATACTATACCTTCTTCCATCGAAGCTGATGTCTTCGCCAACGAAGACAAATCGCCGGCTCAGACGTGATCATCCTCAACAAAATCGACCTCGTCGACGCAGAGAAGCTGGAAGACACCGAAGACCTAATCCACGGCATAAACCCCGCAGCCCCCATCCACAGGACCACGCGCGGCAACGTCGATCTCTCCCTCATCATGGGCATCTCCGCCTTCACCTCCCCTCCCCAACTCCAGCCTGCTCACCTTGGCCATCACCACGCTCACGATCACGATCACTGTACCGACGCAGACCATACACATACACATACCCATACACCCGAACCAACGCACTACGAGCTACGTGGGATATCCAGCCTTCAAGTCACATGTCCCATCCTCGACCAAACGCGTTTCGACCGTCTCGACGAGTGGATCCGCACGGTGCTGTGGGAAAACCGTATCCCAGAAAGTGGGAGTGGGACTCTACAGGTTCTGCGTTGTAAAGGGCTGGTTACGAGAGATTCGGGGGAGCAGTATGTCCTGCAGGGTGTGCGGAGCATCTACGACTTAGCGAAGCTTGAGGGAAGAGAAGACATTAGCGTTCCACAGCTTGGGAAGATCGTGCTTATCGGGAAGGGGCTGGATGAGAATGTGCGGCGCAGTTTGGAGGATGCATTGAGGTGATAAACAAAATGTACAGAAATCATCGGAACAGTTTTGTAGGCTAGTGCTTCTTTCTCCCGAGGAATGAACTGACTTTCTCCATCATCCCAGGCTTATGGACCTGCACCTCACCAGATATTGCCGGTGGAACTGCGAAATAAATATAGGTCAATAAAAATGAACATTAATCAGGAATTGAAGTGGAGGACCGTTCAGCTCGTAACATGTTCCGTCTTTACAGTGGGTTGCATTGTCTGGCAGATCCACAGCACTCGATGTTGTGAAGGCCATGTCCTCCGCAACGGAACGTGGCACGTCTAGGTCCACGATGTGGATGAACCTGAAATATCCAGGGCAGGGATTTGCAGGAAACTTGTCAAGAGACATGACCCAGACACCGCATGTTTGGGCGATGATGTCTGTTGGCACTGCTTCGTGGTACATGAACTCAACTGAAGGGGCTGGTGGTGCGACACGTTCTCCACCAGGCTTCCTCCGATTTGACAGATGAAATATTTCCAAAGCTTCAGACCCTCGGATTGGAAATGTCCATGCGGGAGAAGGAACTGTATTTTCTTGTTGCCTAAGATGGATGGTTTGGCTGGAATCCGTTGTCGACATCCCCGATGTCTCTTTCCCACCGCTGACACCTGCCGATGGAGCTGCTTGATTCATTCCAAATTTTCCAGATAAATTCTTCTTCCACTCATGCTGGTAGGTGGTGGCTGGTATATGTGCGGCGGGGAAGGGATTTTCTAGAAACACATCTTCTGAACGGGGATCAAAAAGCACTCTCACTGACTCCACTTTGTAACAACCTGGCTCCGTCACGACCAAGAGATCGTCAATGCTAGGCCCGATTGTCCTGAATTTGTCCCAGGACACCTGGATATACATGCGTACCATTAGTGATTCATTCTTACTCCAAGTGATAGACAATCAGACCTTCGTGGCCTGCTTGATTCGTAGGTTTTGGGTAGGGATGCCGGGAAATTTCAATGAGACAATCGACTTGAGCCTGACGGTTCCGCCGTCAGTCGTGACCACTCCGCTGTTGTCGCCATCTCCGCCACCGCCTCCTCTGGAAGCAGATGCCGCCCTATCTCTTCGTATGGTAGTCTCGCTTTCCGAGTCCTCATATGCTTTAGATTTATCATCAATATCCAGAAAATCTGCCTATCAATATCAAAAACTTACGAACTACACTGACGACTAAGGGAAATGGCTCGCATAGGATTTTTAACCGTTTTAGCAATGATTTCGATGGCGCCTTGGGAAGGACAAGCCGGATCGTCTGAGTAAGTTTTGCCCAGTCCAAGAAGTCCACTGGATCAAAGTCGCCAAACAGGCGAAAGGGGCGACCGTTCGTCTTTTTCTCAAGGAGGGTTTTCACGGCAGGGGCGATGCCATTAAGATGTTCTAGTGCAGCGGCCGGATAGAAAGCACGGCTAGTGTGTGTAGGAGTGCGATTGGCCGCCACTGGAGCCTTTAAACTTGACTCCATGTCCGGGGAGGAGACGGGCATTCCATCTGAACCGCCTGGATAGGTAGAAGCAGAGGACGACGCCATCACTACTACTGCACACGGCGCACGTCGAAGTTGAGCGATTAGGAGCTGGCTTGTTCCTCACCACCGAAGAGACTGATAGATATTTCGTGGGATGTCTCAGACGCGTAAGACGAGGATAAGAGGTAAGGCCTAAAAATAGCCTCAAACTAGTTACACTCAAAGCCAACGTTGCGCCACATCAATACCCGACCTTCATGGTAGAGGCTGGATATTTCAGATGCGTACCAGTGGATGCGACGGGAGTGGAACATAATCGATAGAAGTCATATTTTAGGTACTGTAGCCCGAAACTGCAAGAGATTCCTGAGCTTCTGTCGGTCCTTGTTCGTCTGCCAATACTGCGGTTCACAGGACTCTCGTTCAGATCATTTTTGTAGACCGTTCATCAGATTGAGATGTACCCCATTGGAGGACCGAAACGATCTTCTGGAGAACTCCTTGTTTCTTTGGCATCACGCCTGAAAATGATCGTGGAACTGCCGCAGAAGTGTTAAACGGAAACACGAGTGAAAGATAAATTAGTTGCTCACTGTCAATGCATGTGCTAGTATCCAACTCAAGGTGGGCATCGCCTTCTTGAAGCTGTGTAGTAGGTGACGACGCAGCTGCAGACGGCAGCTCGACAGCGACGTCGAAATCAAAGAGCGTTCCATCCATCGTCACAGTCGGAAGATCACCGCTGCTTTTCGCCACAACTGCCCCGTCCGCTGAAAGCCATCGCGGGAGCTCCTGATCCACGATTTGGACAAACCGGAGATACCCATGGCACGGCGTGGTTTCGATGCTAAAATCCTCGAAGACCGTCATCGACCAAACGCACACCGTCCGGGCTGTAGTCTTCGTAGGTATGGGTTCTCTAGTATATTCGAACTCCATGCAAGGTCCTGCTCTCACGGTTTCTGCGTTCCGGATCGTCCTTCGAGTGGTAAGCCGAAATTTACCCCCGCGACTAGGATCGTCATCCGAAGTCACAGGAAATGTCCAGTTCTGGCCACATTGGTGTGTTTCGTATTTCCTATGTACTCGGTTAGTCCACCCAGAGGGAACGTGCACGATCGGACACATGTGAGCGCCTTCGGCGCCAGCATAGAGTGCGAATTTGGCTGCTTCGAGTTGATAGGGGCCTGGCGATGTGGAGATATTGAAGTCATCAATGCTGACATCAACGGTCTTCGATCCCTTCCACTTTATCTGGGAGACAGATCACATGCGTTACTTGAGCAATTCTTGTTCGACGGAATGATAAAACCAGACCTTGGTTTCCTGGTCTACTTTCAGTTCTTGGGAAAGGTAACTCCCGGGATTAATACGGATGTTTGAGGTGTATAGTCGAACTCCACCAGAAAGATCTTCGCTGAACGTAGGCACATCATCTTCATCCTCATTATCCGCTGTAATAGAGGCCTGCACCGCTATTTCTCCCTTTGTGCTCGTTTCATCTTCTACGCTTGTTTCGGTGCTCACTCGTGCTTCATAGATCATATTTTCAGTGAAGGAACGGGGCCAATATTGGCAGGACGTACGAGAGACGAAAATGGACAGGTCGAAAGGTTTACAAAGCCTTTTCAATCCATCCTGCAATGACTTGGAGGGCTCTTTCGAGATAGCAACGAATATCGTCGGTGTAAACCTTGGCTCATGAAGTAGGAGCAAGTCGTTGATGTCGAAGTTTGCTAGGACTCGAAATGCGGCATCGTTCATTTCTCTGTTGAACAATGCTTTGATGGAGGGTGATATCTTGAAGATGTGGTCGAGAGCAGATTGTGGAACTAATATTCGTTCTTGAGCGCGGGGAGGCTGCTTCGGGACAGCATTGACGTCTGGCCCAGGAATCCTTGAGCTTGACGCCATCTACGGGATTGCACTGAAGCTATCCGGAAGTCCAGTTGACAATGGATGGCAGATGGATATAGCGGGATCCGGCTGGAGAGAAGGAGTTGTGGGGAAAAAATGGGCGAAAGTGCTCTGCGATGAACGGGGCGCATCCGAGAGGATTTATAGGCATTTCGAGGGAGCCGGATTGTCTCACCATAAGACAGCGCGGATTGATGGCGGATAGAGAATTGGAGAGCTAAAAATATGAAGAAGCCATTGGATACCTTTGCCACATCAATGAGCATCTTTGCTGATCACACCAGACAGTGGACGCAGACTAGGGAATGCAACGCTCCAGCAATGATAAAATGAATCCGGATCGCGGGAATTACCCGGCATATGCCTGCCCAGCTGTGCATGATGCTCTTCTTCAATGGGGTCCAAAGAAATGTATCCTTGTGACAGACGGAGCCTCCCAGACAGAGATCATAAGTTCAACCCAAAGTCTAAGCATCGATGCTTTCTCTTTCAATGCATCAGGCTGGACAGGCTGTTCCTTCAAACTTGGATGCAAAATTGAACAGAACCATTTGTTCTCGAAGATACATGCGCAGTGGGCACTGGTGACTGACAGCCAAGAACGAACCGACTCTTCAAGTTGGTGGAAGGAGGATGGAATGCCGTGAGAAGAAATGTGTCAGCGGACCCATCGAATTTGGAGTTGAACTTCGAGGTGAATGATTTATACACACAAAACCACCCTCATGTCTCGACAATCCCGTTCCCCACCACTGCACCGACCACGCTACGAGGACCGCCCAAGAAGCTACCGTGACACCGACGATCGCGAAAAACGGGACAGCGGCCCCTCACGCGACCAAAGACGAAGCGGACGAGACGACCAGCAGAAAGATTATACCCGCGACCGTCAGTATGGGGAACGGGACCGCGAGCGGGAACGTGCACGCGACAGGGACCGGTACGACTCCAAGCGTGAGCGGGAGCGAGATCCAGAGAGAGCAAGGATTCGTGCAGGTCCTTCTTCCTCCTCCCGCCGCTCAGCTTCCCCACGTCCGCGTTCGTCTCGGAACTCTGAACGCCCACGTTCGAGGTCGGGGTCTGTGTCTGTCTCCGTTGCACTTAAAGAGAAGGAAGACAGGGCGAAGCCGAACTTCAAGCCATCTGGGCTGTTAGCGGCGGAGACGAACACCGTGATGGCGCTGGATGGGAGTAGTACTGTGTTGAAGTATAACGAGCCACCTGAGGCGAGAAAGCCTGTGCTTGGGTGGCGGTTATATGTGTTTAAGGGAAGTGAGCAAGTTGGTAAGTTGCTTTTTGTCTCAGATAGGAGGATGTGGGGCTGATGTGTGTTTTATTTTCTTTTAGAATTGCTGCATGTGCACCGACAGAGTGCGTATCTTATTGGGAGGGACAGGCTGGTAGCGGACATCGCCGTTGACCATCCATCGTGTTCGAAGCAACACGCAGTGATTCAATGTGAGTTGGTGTGCTTTTGTGTCAACTTACTCTCCGAGGCTCACACGTTCCCCACAGACCGGCATGTCCAAGAGAGGGATGAGTTTGGTAGCTCAAAGTCCATGACAAAGTAAGCAGAGATCTATGAATGTCGAAGTCCCAACACACCGCTTACTTCCACCCTTTCACAGGCCGTTTATAATAGATCTCGAGTCGACGAATCAGACATTCGTCAACGACGAAGCCATCCCGGTGTCAAGATACTACGAGCTCAAAGCTGGTGATGGTGAGTGATAGTTATTCCATCTTTCGAGACCTTGGTAACTGACTGGTATTATCAAAGTCATTAAATTTGGCCTGTCGACGAGGGAATATGTCCTGCTGCATGATGAAGCCACTTAAAGTTGTTCACGCGGCACCCGTTTTCATTTGTATACCTTACTCATCTGGCTCATCTTCAATCCCGTGTGTATCTCAATCCATATATATTCTATCTTCGAACCCACCTGAGATGCTCCTGTTATCAGTCGCCCTTTGCGGGACAGCCAGTTGGGTGGCGAAGCTGCGATGTGTCTACTTCCGCCCATGAGAAGCGAATTTCACCAGGAATAAAGACACAAGTTGACAAGTCTGTCCACCAGTCAAATTGCCACGAAATAGTGTGTTTGATATTAAGTTCCAAGGGTATGATACAATTGGGCGTTCAGACGTGTTCACAAGTCTTGAGCACTCGATGGAGGACTAGCGATTCTGACTTTCTCGACCGCACTAGTCAACTCATCCGCGGGCCCTCTCAGCTCCTTCCTAGAACCCAACCCCAACCCCAACTCCTCCTTCACCTCCAGCACGATCTTCCTAATCCCCTCCTCTCCCTCTTCATCAAGCACCTTCAAAACGCCTTCATCCCCACCCACCCTCTCCCTCACACCATCCATAATCATCTTCACACCCTTCCAATATTCCCCCATATCTGCCCAGTCCCTTACCCTCGATCCACTGAACATCTCCTTCAACCTTACCCGTGCCTCCCGCTCCCTCTCTTCCCTCTCAAATTCCTCCTTCTTACCAAAATACACCAGCGCCTCGTCCCTCAGACTCATCCTCCTCGCCTCGCGCTCCTCCCTGGATTTCTCCTTTTGCTCCACCACCCCCTTCATATTAGCAGCTTGCGCCATCGCCCAGTGTACGAACTCGGCGTACATCTTCCGCTCCGGCTTGACCTTGGAGAACCCCTCGCCCTCGGCCCTGAAGCGTGTGGGGTCAAAGAACCTCGATGTACCTGCCCACTCGAACACGGCGCGTTGGGTGGCGAACCCCGCGCGCCACGCGGGCATGGACCACCCCATGAAGGGCAGGATGGCGTCGAAGGAGTGGCTGAGGTCGATGGGGTGGTGGGGTGGGTTGGGGACCTGCGATCACTGATCAGTACGTTGACGGAATGCGGGCTCGGAGCGGGGAGATGAAAACGAACCTTGAGCCCTTTCGAGCCGAGCGCGAACCCAACGTTTCTTGCGATCAAACCCATGATCATCCCGAGATCGCCATACGCATGGAAAAACACGACACGGTCCCACTCGTTCTTGCTCGCACAGACGTTAACGTCCACCTTGCAAAATCATCAACGTCTGCATAACTAACGCGATGTGATGAAACACACTTGGTAAAAGATCTCGCCACCCTCTGCACCGCGCCGCGCCTCCTCTTCCTCGTCTGCATGCCCGAGAACGCTCCATTCGCCGCGTGCAATGGGGATGGCAAAGTTGGAGGTGCGGTTGCCTTCCATCGGGTTGACGTGTGCCGCGCCGATTGTTTCCTGGACAAGTTCATGTGGTGCGTTCACCGGTATCGCCGCATTAGTAGTTTGTGCATCTCCCGTACTTGTCTCACTCGGATGGTGATGATGGCGATGGTGCTTTGGCCCGGCAACGACGAAATCAAGGTCGCCGTAGTTGGTCTTCTCTGGCGCTTCGAAGGGGACGGCGACGTGTGTGTAGATGGACTGGATCTGTGGGAAGAGACGCGTCTTGAGGGCGGCGTAGACTGCAGGTGGGAGACGGGGGAAGGACGAAGGTGGGAGGGTGGAGGTGAATGCGTTGCCGCCCATTGTGTGTTGTGTCGAGTGCGCGTTAGAGTCGGGATCTGATATTTATTTTATACTACTACTGCTATGAGCTGAATCATGATGTAGGGCGATGCGGTGTGAGTCATTTGGAATCATGCATAATGTGACAGGTTCTCAACCAATATAGATGCTAGCGTACGTATGTGGCAGCGTAAGACTATAGCAGGCAATGTTACTTTAGTAGTCAATTCGATAACTAGACGGGATCGAGGTGAACGCGAGAGGGGATATTGTAGACACAATCGCGAGTTCTCACGCTTGCTCTCTGCCTTCATCCAGGACCTCAGAGTCAAAGTGTACTTTGCGCAGTCTGTTGCCTAGCTCAGAAACATCCGGTTTCTGAAGAACATCTTCGCCGAATATAAGTATGTACTTTATGTTGTGAGCAGAATAACTTACCGAGACGCCGAACGGGACCAAAGTCACTTTCTTCAATGGCCTTCAAAAGCGCCAGCTTAACCCCATTGTTTTTATTGTTGATTAACCTCATCGCCGGTATGACCTCGGAATACTGAGGGTCGAGACCTGGTGAACGGTCGCAGATGGTCACCAAAAGATGCATGAGGAGCAAAAAGGTGGTCGGAGGAATGTTGTGTATTTGAAGATCTGAAATTAGCAGAGCGTTGAGCGCTGTATCATCCAAATTGCTGTGGAGGTCCTGGTAGGACAAGGTGGGTGGAAGCATAAGAGGGATTAATATTCGCGAGGCCCAAACGAAAAGTGTGTGATTCTAAATCTTAGACCTAACTCAGACCTGCGAAGCCCAATCAATTCAGCTAGCCAACCTTCCTCTCAGACGAGCCAAACTCTTTCTGGCACGTAAGGAGCTCTTCGAAGGCGTCCAATGAGCCGAACACGTCCTGCGCGCCCTAGAACTGCATGACCTCTATCATGAACTTGGGTGGTGGGTCAGAACTGGCGTACTCGGGGACGAGGTGGCTATTCGCGAAGCAGGGCGAGCCGTCGCGTGAGTCGAGCTAGAGGACCTCCCAGCGCTCGAGCTTCGATGTCTTCTAGGAGTGGGTGGACAAAGTCAATGGCATGGCAGGTACGGTTCTGAGCATGATGTGAGGGACGAAATTCCCACGCCTGGTCATCACCTCGAACCTCCATCCACTCAATTCCTCGAGCGCTTGCACTCCCCAAGCCCGTCTCACGATGTCAAAATACGCACCGCACCGCCGCTCCGCCAACCAGCCCCGCGCAACCTCGTCCACAATATGCCAAAAGTGCCTCAAGACAGGCAAGTCTCAACACCTATCCAAGACATTAACAGAATGATTAATCGTATGATGCACAGGCCACTTCATATACGAATGCAAATCCACACGGCCATACGTCTCACGGCCCTCGCGCACGCAGCAGCTCGAGAACCCAAAGCTGCTCGCGAAGCTCAAGGCGGAGGGGAAGCCGAGTGTCGAGGTGCCGGAGGAGTTCAAGACGAAGTAAGCTCGTTTGCGTTTCGCTTGGTGCGTTCTTGCTGACGTGGGTTATCTTGCTATGTAGAGCCGGGACGGCGAATAAGATACTTGAAAGTAAGGAGAAGGAACGCATCAAGGTGCTCAAGGCGAAGGAGAAAGAGGAGGGCCCGTCACGGAAGAAGAAACGAAGGTGCGTAGATACTCTACTCTTATGCATGTTCACCTTGATACTCATGAAATGTCCTACCACAGATCGTCGTCCCCATCATCGTCCTCGGATTCATCTTCGTCTTCAGACAGCGAATCCGACTCGGACTCGTCTGAGTCTTCCGGGTCCGAGTCCGAGTCCGAGTCTTCGCGATCCAGGGAACGTAACCGCAAAAGAAGAGTACCGTCGCGGCGCAGTCGCAGTCGCTCGGTGTCGTCAGATAGGTCGGAGGCTTCGAGGGGCCGGAGACGTTAACGCAATCTCCGTGCTTGACGTTTTTGTTTCTCTTTTGCCTTGTATATGTAGGGGAGTCATTACAGGATATGTGTTATTCCATTTCGTGGATTTATGATGATGTTGGAAAACAATATTATAGCGGTGCCAATACGGGGTGGGTATGTACGACATGTTGGACGCCTCAGATACATATCTTCTCTTCGATAGCTTTTGTGTTCATGATGAGTGCAACGATCAGTCTAGTCCAGAAATTCAGTTCCTTTGGTCGGCAAAATGAAGACTAAAAAGCTACGCACCCATACAGCCCCAACACCTCTGCAAAGATGAGGATGAGAACCATCCCCACGAAGACTTTCGCTTCATGAACATACGCTCGCACACACTGCCAACCGTCCCCCGTGTTAGTAAGGAAAGTGACTGTTGGCCAAACTAGCAAGACGCACCGAGTCTCCAACGATTCCAATTGCATACCCCGCAGCAAGCCCCGTCATTCCACAGGCAAGGCCTGCACCGAGATGCGTGAATCCCGCAAATAACGAGTAGTCCACCGGTTTAACTGCAACAATGACATGAGCACTGTTAAGCCACCAGAGGAAGGTGTTGAGTGAAGTAAGGTGACGTACGGGATCCAGCGATGAGAACCGACACGACGAGGCCGTACACGGCGATGATTCCGGACATGACGACTGGGATTAGTGACTACGAGAGGGATTCATGTATACTCGTTAGCCAAGGATGTGCGAACGAGGCTGGGGACTTGCTTTCATGATCAACTCTGGTTTGAACGACCCGAGGCCGGCAATGCCGATGCCAGACTTGGCTGTGCCAAATGCAGCACCCACCGCTGTACAGAGGGAGTGTTAGGATGGGAAGAAGAGTGAGGGCGACGCGCTGGGTTGGGACGTACTGCTGAGTATCATCTGTTGCGAAAACGAAAATGTATCAGAGCAATGCGGGTTTATGATTATTATGGACTGACTGCTGAGGCTACGCCCGCAAAGCCAAAGAAGGGCGCGTAGGGTGGGCAGGCGGACATGTTGTGGTGAGGAGAGAAAGACGATGAGTTGCCAGATGAGTGTCCAAATCCGGATGCATTGTGCCTCCGAACCATGACCATGTCCTTGTCGCAGTATCTCACTCTTAGTCCCCTGTAACTCAATGTAAGACTTTCTACCTTCTTCACGAACCATGAGCCAAATGCCAAGACCACCCCAGGAAACCAGTTCCAGCATCGAGCCTTTGCATGTACTGTCTCCCTTCAATGATATCTACAACCACGGCTGGCGCGGAGACTCCTCGTATTTCTTTACAACTCAGCAAGTCATTCGCGAACAGAATACATTCATACGTGCAGACCCGGAAGTCCAAGTCCCCCAGGAGTGCATGATCATCAGCCAGCCTTCAACCCTCATCCGCGTCATGTTCAAAACGCAAGGCCTTCTGCTCAGAAACGAGTACCGCACCATCCTGCGGGATTTGATTCAGTTCTGCATTGGAAAGAAAACGGTTTTCGAGACTGATGCAGACGACAATAAAGACTGGAACAACACCACTTTGAATCCTTTCCATGCCGGCTTAGTCCATTCTCAGAACAGTCCTGGTATCACCGTCATGGGACACCCAGGCATCGGTGAGAGAGCCCAAGTCGCCCATAGAAACAAATGCAGTATCTCATCCTCAATTCCCAGGGAAAACGGCATTCCTGATATACGTCCTGATTCTGCGATGCCTGGCCGGTCTGGAGACGGTATATGTGAACACACCGATTGACTACATCTACTTTTGCGAGATGGGTGCCTACGCCGTGCGCGACACCGACACTGACAATGGAGATGACAGCCCAGGTTCTCCGCAGCCTTTTGGACCTAACACCTGGATTCTGCTTGACCTTGAGTTTCAAGTCCCACATTTCGTCCGCCAGACGCACGCGTTTGTTGTCGCCGCCTCTTGCGCGCAGTACACCACGCAGATGCCGGCGCCTGTCAGTGAACATTTCGGGCTTAAATATTATATGAAGCCTTGGACGCTCTCTGAGCTTATTCAAGGGTATGTTTTGCCCCTCTTTTCATGTCGATGGATATTCCCCTCTTGACGAAAGAATGTTATTTCATATCAGTCGGTATCTGCCTCTCTATTTTGATACCCCCACTGAAGCCGATCTCGAATGCTTCTGCATAATCTTCCCTCCCTCCGCCCAAGTCGCATTCATTAAGGCAATAAACGCCGAACCCTACCACGAGATGCTCGAGATCGCAATTTTAAGCCTCACCCTACCAAAGCTCGCGCATCTGACACGGACAACGGACTATCCAGATGATTGGTTAACGCACAGAATATTCACCGTCTCGCCTGGCGTCACCCGCGATAGATGCGTTGTCGACATCGCCACCGAGTATATCTATCAACGGCTCTCGCTTTATTTCGAGGACGAGGAGCTTGCGCTGCTGTATGAAGTGTTCATCGCGAGCCCCTTTTCCGTTACAAGTGCAGGGTACATACTCAAGAACGTCATGTTCCGTGTGTTTTGTGAAGGAGGTGAATGGAAGGTAGACCATGTTCTAGAGGGCCGCCAGTCCCTTGCGATGCGGAGCTCCGAAGATTGCGCATCTGCGCCAATGGAATCCCAATCCTACCTCCGTATTGGCCACGGTGCATCCATCTTTTCAATTGTGCCCGACCCATTATCTCAGAATGACAGGAACTTCGAGCCGCTACGACTGTTCATGTATTCTTCAGACACGACGCTGCGCAATTTGAAAAGCGGGTATTACGAGTCTTGTGGGCAAGGATCAGGCAGCTGGATCTACGATGCGGAGAAGAACAGTGCTGTTGTGCTGCAGGCCATCGTGCCAGAGTATGACCTAGCAGAGGAAACGAATAGAGTGGACGTGTTGTTGAGGTCGTTGGGGGTGGCGGTTGTTGGGTATTTTGTTGTGATGCCGCCTAATAACTTGGATGGCCTGGAGAGGGAGGAGCTTTTGAAGAAGTTTCCTGTTGTTGAGGGTTCGCCGACGTTCATGCTTTATGTGCCGACGTTGAAATGGTTCGTGTGTTGCACTTCTTACGTGGTATTAGCATTGATGTATCCTTTACTGCAGTCGCGACAGTGCTTTTACAGTAGAGGAGGAAGAAATGCAGCACGTTGGATGGTTGTAAAGACGTTTCCTGGCACAATTGTAGTCTCAGATGGCCAAATCTCTCTCGGTTTACTTGATTCATCGCTGAGGACGTCTTGCTCCGCAGCAGCAGCAAGAGTGCTCCTTGATCGATCTATTGAGAGACTGTCTGTCAATGCACACCACCTTGTCTCACAGTCTCAGTTCAGCGGCATCGACGTTGACAGTTCTTCATCCTCCCGACGTTCATCATCATCATCACCCTGCTGGCACCCACACCATTGCCTCTCCAAGTGCCCGACCCACGTTGGACGTCAAGCTACGACCTCCTCGTCAATCTCGAGAATCAACACCCTTACAATAACATCAAGTGCGTCTTGTGAGCGATTCATTGCGAATACCCGAGACAGCGCCGCCCCTTCCTTCCCCGAAAGTCAAACCAAGATGTCAATAGCGCCTCAGGAATCCAGTATCGAGGCCTTCTTGGCTGAGCGAGCCCATCCTATAAACGATCTGTCTCCCTTTTATGATTTGTATACCCTTGGATGGCGCGGGAATCCTTCGGCTTTCTTCGTGATCCACCAGGTTGATCGCGACCAGGAGGCGTACGACGGTGCTTCCGCCACTGTTTATGTTCCTCAGGAGTGTATGACCATCAAGGAACCTAGATCAATATTCGGCGTCCTCTTTAAGACCAAAGGCCTTCTGCTCAGGAACGAGTACCGAACTGTTCTCCGAGACGTGATTAGGTTCAGCTGTGGGGAGAAATCCGTGTTCGAAAGTGATGCCGAGGATAGTACTGAGGAGGACTTACTTTCCAATCCTTTCCATGAAGGCCTGGTCCATTCACCCAACAGTCCTGGGGTCACCCTCATGGGACACCCGGGTATCGGTGAGACCCCCAGTCGCCTGTTTACGTGCCAGGGCTCAATGCTCATTTTATAGGGAAGACCGCGTTCCTCTGGTATGTCCTGATCCTGCGCTGCCTGGCTGGCCTGGAAACTGTCTACCTCAACAACCCAAGCCAGTTCTTCTACTTTGGTGAGACAGGCTCTTTCAGCATGATGTATGGCTTGGACAGCCTGAATCAGCCAAGTTCCTCGCCGCTTTTTGGACCCAATACCTGGGTTCTCGTCGATTTATCCACGGGGTCGATGCCTCAAGTCCCGGTTGCCTTGCGGCAGACACGTGCATTCGTTCTCATTGCCTCTTGTATGCAACCTAAATGGGCGGAACCTCTGAGCGACCCATTTGGGCTGAAGTATTACATGAAGCCTTGGACACTGTCTGAACTCATTCAATCGTGCGTGACTCCCATTCCAATTCGAGAGATCTATCATGACACATCATACATCGTGTTCAGCCGCCACTTGTCTTTCGAATGCCCCACCGAAGCAGAACTGGAAAGGTTCTGCACGCTTTTCCCTCCCTCTGCCGGCCTCGCCTTCATGTATGATGCCAGGGACTCTGAGAAGATGCTCAGCATCGGCATATCCCAAGCCACCTTTGCCGACCTCGTCCACATGATGCAGACAGCCGATGCACTGGACAATTGGCTCACGCACCGCATACTATGCGTCGCGCCTGCCGCCACCCGCGACAAATGCACCGCCAACATCGCCACGCCGGAAATGTACTGGCGGCTCACCTGCAGTATCGAGGATAACGAGCTACTTGCGCTGCTGTATGAGATGTTCATCTCGAGTCCGTTTTCCGTTGCAAGCGGAGGGTATGTGCTCGAGGCCTCTATGTTTCGTCTATTTTGTGAAGGCGGTGAATGGGCGGTGGAGCAGGTACTACGAGGAGATGTACCGCAGCCTTCTGGAAATCTAACTTCGGCACCAACGTCAACGTCAACGCAATGCTACCTACGTCTGGGCCACGGTGCAGACCTCTTTTCGATCGCATGCGACTCGTTATCGCAGGACGAGAGGAACATGTTCAAACCGCTAACGCTCTACAAATACTCTCCGTTAGCCAATTCGAAGAGCGGGTATTACCTATCTTTTGGGTCGGAATCAGGCAACTGGATCTACGACGCGGAGAAGAATACCGCTATTGTGCTGCAGGCTCTTGTGCCAGGCCAGGATCTGGCGAAGGAAAGGAATGGAGTGGACGCATTGTTGAGGTCGTTGGGGGTAGCTGTTGTTGGGTATTTTGTTGTGATGCCGCCTGGCTCGGACGGCCTGAGGAAGGGGGAGCTTGTTACTGCCGTGAATTTGCCAATATTCCGGCTTTGTGTGCCCACGTTGAGCTGGTTCGTGGGCTGCATTGCACCTCCTCCGTGATCGTGTGCTGATTGTTTTCTTTTATCGCAGCCGCGATCGTTCTTTCAAAGTTGAGGAGGAGAAGGAACAATACGCTTGAGGTTATGCAGACCTTTCCTGGCCCAATATTAATTTAAAGACGGCTAGACTCCTCCTGAGTGAAGACCCCCCTGCCCTTCATACTCTTCTCAATCTTAAGGGACAGCCAAATCAATGCCGAGGGACACACCGCCCCTCCCCCCGCCTCCCTGGAAGCAACTCCTCGATCGATCGATCGTTCCATGTCTCAGTCTTGGTTCATCGGGACCGGCGTCAACCATGGTGTCTTTCCCCCTCTCCACCACCACCACCACCACATAATGCCACCCACGCCGCTGCCTCGCCAACCCCCCGACCCACGCTGGACATCAAGCTACGACCTCCTCCTCAAGCTCGAGGCCCAGCACCTCGACGATGACCGTTCCAAACTGGTCGCTGTCCGTTTACTAGGGCATCTCATGCACGAAATAGGGACCAACGACTCGGACGCGGTGGACACACTACTGCACAGGGCGATCATACCTGGCGGTGCTGATGAGGTGATAGCATTGGGCAAGGTTTATCTGAGGTCTTTCGTGTCATTATGTGCGTTGCATTTTCTGTGTTACTCTGCACTCCTTGGTATTTTTCGACGGAACTGAACAGTGTCGTGGGTTTAATTTTGCAGTCCGGAGGAGCAGTCGCACCCCATCGCCCTCGGAGCACCCCTCACGCGATCATAAGACGTCCAGCACTAACGAACTCAAGCCTAGGACCTTTGACCATCACACCGCAAAACATCATGTATGTTCGTCTTCTACTACATACACTACTTGCGGTTTCAAAGCATAGACCATAAACCACTTCGTTATCTTACTTATCAACTTTCACCTCAGGCGCTCATCCGAGACGAACACCAATGCTGCGTGTGTAGCGCATACGACAAAGTCAGTGCCAAAATTTCCGCTGGGGTCCGCAAGAAGGCGGAAGAGCGGTTTGCGAAAAGTGGACAGACGGTGGTGACGACGGACGCAGTTCATATCGTTCCCGAACGTTTGAACTGCGGAATCACCACCCTTGCGGAGTTCCAGGGTGATGAAAAAGAACGGGAGGTTATCATCAGTAGCTTGCTTGTGACGGAAAATGTTGTTCCGTCTTCTGAGACGAAGGTCAGGCATTCGTACTATACTACATACCTGATGCTTTCCCTCTGATAAACCCTCAGGCCCATCAATCGAGTTCAGTGTATGCTGTCCTCCGTGCATTCGGCACCGCAACCATTCTAGAAGAATTGAATGGGCAAGCCATACATCGGCTGGAAAATATCTTGACTTTGTGCATCCAACACCATCAGGATTTTAATGACCTTGATCTATGGTTGGAACATACGGTAATGCACCCACCCCTTCCTTCCCTTCCCCTTTTTCGTTGATGTGACACTGAGAACCAACTGATCAGGATGTGCCGAATGAATACCGCATACAAGTCTCTGTCGAAAGATTACGCCCAAAGGGAAGCACGTCTAAACCTGTTCAAACGGTTATGCTGCGAGGAGATGATGACAGGCCTCCCCCGTCGGTTGGGTATCTGGCACTGCATGCCACCTGCTGCATGGTGGCACACAAGTCAGGGGCTGAGCAGTATCTCAATGACATCGACGATAATTTCGATGATGCTGCTATGGACGCACGGTATGTCTCGAGCTCTGCGGTTTGCGATGTCTTGATTCAGTCACTGGAGGTCATGCCGTGCCGCAACTGAGTGCGCCCCACTCCTTGTCATCTTTGGCGGAAGGAATTAGAACCTGGGAGGCTTATATTTAGTCGTCGTTGTCGTGTCCGTTATAGTGACGATGATTCTTTGGAGGGATACTAATAGATACCCAATATTGGCGAGAGGCGTTGAAAGCCTCCAGGCATCACGCACTTTGCAGAGAGTCAATGATTGACTGGCAAGAAAATCTCGTACATGTTCGATGTACGAGAGAGGGGCAACGGGGTTGCACTGGTGAACTCAGTACTTTTTTGCGCATCTGCGTTCGTCATTTTTAGGCCAAATCGTATTCCTTGAATCGAGGGCGCGTCTAAGGGGATGTTGTGGTTCCAAAGCAGCAGGGAAAGCAGGTGCTGGGTGACTATAAGGCGTATTACTTCTTCTTAACACTCTTTATTCTAATCTGCTCGTTCCCAATGAAAATTCCCTACAAAAACCCGCGTCAGCACTCCGCAAGAAAACGCACTGAAAAAAAAAAAGAAAACACACCTTGCCCTTATACGGCTCAGGCTTCCTATAGCTCCTAACCTTGGCCGCAAAGAGGCCTAACAAATGCTTGTCTGTGCACCCCAGCACAATTTTGGTCGGCGACGGCACCTCTGCCTGTATATGCGCCGGAACAGGCACGAACACCGAATGCGAGTATCCCAGCTTCATATTCAACCTCTTCCCGTTCCCCCCGTCCGCCGTCCCGCGCGGGTCCTCCTCCATCGCAACCCTATACCCTACACCGACGAGATACAAGGGCACAGAGAAGCCTTCTGACATGCCCGTAATGGCGTTGGCGATGAGCGTGCGCGTCGTGCCCCACATCTGTCTCTGGACCTTGACCTCGGCGTCCTCCACTATGACGGCCATGACGTTTGTCTCTGGGAACTCGATCTTCATGTATGGCTGGAGCGGCACGGAGGTGGTGCCCAGGGGGCCGGACACGGATATGGCGGTTGGGGAGGGGGTGACGGTGATGGTTGGGGGGTATTTGATGGGCTCGCGGCCGATGTGGGAGACGTGCGCATTTGTGCGGGCGCTGGAGGAGAAGCACCGCAGGATTTGGCGCAGCTGCGACCGGATTATCATCGCTGTGAGGAATCCGTGGCGGTGGAGGAGAAATTAAATGTTGAACGCGGCAAGTTCGGCCAGGAAGTCGTTGCCAAACACGTCAATACACACGCGA
The DNA here is from genome assembly GCA_013433165.1 of Hypsizygus marmoreus. Taxonomy (NCBI): domain Eukaryota; kingdom Fungi; phylum Basidiomycota; class Agaricomycetes; order Agaricales; family Lyophyllaceae; genus Hypsizygus; species Hypsizygus marmoreus. The sequence continues at coordinate 2,030,851 of CM024090.1, read as the reverse complement.
TTCTTCCTTCAGTCTTCAACGTGTCAAACCTGATCTCTTCAAGCGTAGGAAAGATGTGGACTCCTGACCTGTGCCACAGGTGATGCAAAACAGATAGCAGAATTGTATGCTGAGTGCTCTAACTCGTAATCCCCGCTTTCGAATCCCCTTCTTCACATTCTCCCACCCGATGGACCTCCCAACACCTTACTGCCACGGAATGGCCGAACTCCCCTCCGCCTCCTCCGATCGCGCCAAAGTACTCTCCACGCTCCTCGACCCAACCCTCCCCCTCCCCACCTCGGATCCCCTCTTCAGGCACCTCGCCCACGGCCTCGCCCTCACCACCGGCTCCGCCCTCGGGTCCACCCCACCCACACGCGCCACCTGCCTCGCCGCGTTTCTCATCCCAAACGTCGCAGGGCTTACGGCCGGCGCACGCGCATGGACGAAGCACTCGCACCGGTCGCAGCCGCCAGAGATGGGTGAGGATGAGAAGGGGCGGAGGAAAGCGAGCGAGGGGTGGTGGGGTACGCCCGCTGGTCCCGTGGCGGTGATCAATGATAAGGCGTTGGCGCTGTTTCATAAAGTCGTGGATGGCGCGACGTGGCGGAATCTGCATTGGCTGCCGCATCGCGTGTTGGTGTATGAGGTGAGGGTGCCGGAGGGGTATGGGATGCGGTGGTCCCAGGATCGGAGTGGTGTTGAGGATGCCGAAGGGGTGGAGGTGAAGGTGGACGAGGACGAGAAGGAGAGGCCGTGGACGTTTCGCGGGTTCGTGGAGCCCATGATGGAGAATGGACATGAGATTGGGTGGCGGCATTGAGTTGGTCGTTACCTATGCCTGTAAAGGTCTCTCTGCGTCGATGCAAAAAATACAGTCTATTATTTATGTCTCCACAAATGATTCCAAGTACATTCTAAGACAAAGACGCGCCAACTAATGTCGGCGCGACGCAGAAGCCGTCTTTCGTGCGGATCCTATGCACACTCTTAGTTGTCGGGTTGACCCAAGCTGCTTCCTTGCTATCCAGTGTGATAAATCCTACACAAGATGTCAACAACTAAAGGAATCCAATGCAGACATTTCGGCTAACCTGGTTGAATGGCTTCGAAGATTTTCTTTTTCGGGTTTAGCTGGGTCAGTGGTGTGCCATCTTATGATGAAATGAATTAGATTGGATGCTGGTGTTGGTTTTGGTTGTGTGCGGGGAGGAGAGGTACTCACTTTCGTATTCCGCGCCCTCGAAATACACTCTATCTCCCGGCTTCGAATTAGCAGGTGGCTGAATGAGCTCAATCCCACCCTCCTTGCCATCCTTAGACGTTGCCTGCACGCGAATCGTCGTCCCATTCAACGAATAATCCAAATCACAATAATAAACTACTCACGGCTAGCACCATGGCGAAACTCTTGATACCACGCATATTCGCAGGCTTGAGGTTACACTGTGTCCAAAAACGATATCAGCATTCACACACAAAAACGTCAAGAAGGGAAGAAAGAAAGAAAGAAAGAAAGGACGCACCACAGCAACGAGATACTTATCCCGCATTTCCTCGATCGGGATATAATTCACGAGTCCAGAAACGACCGTTCTCGGGGTATCCTCACCAATATCAATTTGCTACACACCAAACAGTAACTTCAATCTCGCGTTCCCGTGAAACGGACATATTGCACACCCACCTCGACATAAAGCCCATCCGCATCCGGATGCTTCATAACTTTCAAAGAACAAAAAAAAAGCGCGTCAGAGGTGTCCACAAAACCAGCACGGCAACCGAGGGAAACAAACTGACCATCGACGATATGACCGACCCGGAGGTCAATCATCGACGGCACGGGCTCTCCCTCTTCTGCAGCAGCAGCCTTCCCAGCCTTCTTCTTCCCTCCGTCCTCCACGCCCTCTTTCTTCTTCTCCTTCTTCTCCTTCTTCGGCGCCTTTTCCTTCTCAGCAGCAGGAACATCTGCCGCCTTTGTAACTTCAATCACTGTTGCGTTTTGACTCGGGGGTAAGACCGCAGATGCAGCAGCCTTCTTCTCCTTCTTCTTCGACGGCTCGGCTTTGCGTTCTACCTTTGGTGCGTTCTCGAGATCAAAGACGACGGGCGTGAAGGACGGTGACAGGGCATCGGCTGCGCGCCGTACAGTGGCGGAGGATTGGATGTGGTCGAAATGACGTGTGAGTGCGGGGTGCGCGTAGTATTGGTGTGGTTGGTATTTTGACTGTCGCGTGCAACACATGGAGATGGTTGTAAGAAGGAAACGAAAAATGGGAGTGAGGTTTATGGTTGCTAAGACGGAGAGGGAAGAAATACGTACGAATGCGGGATAGAGCGCGCCGTAGAGCGCTACGTCAGCGGCGGTGAGGTAGTTGCTGACCAGGTATGTCTTTGGCAGGAGGATCGCGTTCAAATTCTGTAATAACAACAACAATTCCAATACACATACACCCCATCCTCGTCAGTACAACCCATCTTCTCCCAGTACTCCAATTAACAGTCAGTACCCACCTGAACACTCTCATCACTCCCAACATCCTCCTTCCCCGCCTTCTCAATCCACCCAACCACCTCCGCCTGGTCCTGTTCGTTCTCGCCTACATACCGTGTGTTGTCCTGCGCGGAGAGGACGAGGTCTTTGAGTGGGGAGCTGAGCTTTGACACGGCGGCTTGGAAGGCCATGGGTATGGGACGTGATCGTGTATTGGATGAGGACGATGGTAATCGGGGCAGGAATCGATGGAGGCGAGTCAGAAATCGACTTAGAGTCATCTTTTTTTTTGGGAACGGTGATCTGTGGGCACACGTGATGGGGTGTGTGGGAGGAGGGGGGGATCTTATCGGGGATCTTATCTCTTTCTTGCTCTGCCCATCATGATGCACGAGTTCAAGTGGACGATGAGCTCAATGCTCAAGCATGTCGGTAAACGAGTTATTACAGACCCATGTTCAGAGGACGCTACAGTGAACCGCTCAAGAGCTATGGCGATATTCTGCAAATAGACATGAATGCTTCTTATACGTGCAGGAATACATTATACAAACGAAGCCCTAATCATCGTACTTCCCCTTCCCAGAGGCAAAATTTGTACCGACCTTCGCCAACAGGAAGTCCCCATACACAACCGAGCGGCGGGGCTCAGCGGGTTGGTCCTGTTCCTGCAGCCGCAACGCCGCTGCGAGGGGCTTGATGTGTGCTTCGAAATTGGGCTCGAAGAAGAAGGGTATGCTGTATAGGTGGGACGTGGATATCAATGAATGGAGATGTGGCAATAAACGAAACTTACGAGACTCTGAGGCACGTTAAGTCAATCAGTAAACGAACCACGAAGGATGGTGAAAGAAAAGAAACGTACCTGTAATTGGAACCTCTGTGAACCACTTGATGCAACGTTGAGCGATATAGGCCGTTACTCCAGATCTCCCACACTGTAACAAACATATTGTCAGGACCACCATTGCAAGATAAAGACGTCGCGTGCGATACCCACTTTCGCCGATATTGCAAACGACGCAGCCTGGGATAGGATCAGCGTTAAGCCACACACCCTTCTCCAAGCCCTGGGTGACCAGATCCGTCCCAGCGAATTCTATAGCCCCCGGACGACTGGAGAACACCTGGAGGGCGGAAGGTGTAGGGTCGGCATACAGGAATCTGCGATATCGTTTATATCCAGTGAATCTACGTCGAGGATCTTGATGAAGCGCACGTTAAGCATCCATAGTCCCTAAACGAAATGAGTTTCATGATCTGAGTGCAACGTGGGGTATGCACATACTTGTGTGCGCCACATGAGAAGCCATCATAGTCGTTTGGAAGAGGCGGGTACCCGATCACACGCATGACCCAAAAGCTGTCGTCCACCTGCTTCCTCAACCCGTTCCATTCGTCCGTCGACATTCCGAGTCCGAGAGCCATGCTAGATGTGATACATCACATCAAGACAAACCATGAGCACGACGGACCAGTTCACTCACGCTCGCATAACAATCAACCCCAGAGCCTTCATCTTCTCCACCCATTCCTCATATCTATCCCTGAACCCGGGCACACTCGGCCACTGATTCTCGCCCCACAGCGGTTTCGACTTATCCGGATTCTCGACGGGCCTGTAGATATCCAACCCTTCATGATTATCCGCCTTGCCATTCGTCACATTCTCCTTGAGCCTCGCATACCCTGGCCGCGAAGAAGATTCAGTCACCCGCTTCAGAGATAAGCATTTCAGACAAAACGCACGCACCCCTCGCATGATCCTGGTTCTTCATCGCGAGCTTATCCTTCTCCTCCTGCGGGAGCGCGAAGAACTCGCGCGCCAGATCCGTGAGGTGTTCCGGTACCGAGCGATCTGCGTATTTCGAGATATCGAGGTAAAAGAATCCGTATTCGACACAGGCTTTGTGCAGCGCCGCGGCGGTGGATCCACGCAAATCCGCGCTTGCGGGATCGTCGTTGAGAAATGGCGCGATGTCGATGACGGGGAGACCATTTGCTCTCGCTGGTGACATAGTGTAGTACTCGAAGATAGTCACGAACGGAAAGCCGCACAATGAAGTGGGCGGATCCAGGCTGCACTGGCTGATCACCTTGATAATTAGGGTTCGCTGGAATGGGGAGGAGATAAGATAGGCCCGAAACTGATAAGATTGCGAAGGTGCCTGCTACGAAGAAAAGTACAAAAGGAGACCTCCACGAAAAAGGCCTCTTCTAATCTGAGCGATTCTGCGAATATATCGTACGCCCAGGGTTTTGTGCTACGTGTCCAAAAGGTCCTCCGGGACCCTGCAGAAACCCACTCGCGGGGCCAGTGTACTGGCCCGGCCAAGGTGCTTCCTCCTGTCCAGCGAGCGGAGACGACCGTGCTGGCGGCGGCGGGCAATGACGTGGGGAGGCATGCTCGCTGGATTCCTCGCGGGAGCGGGCGGGCGTGAGCGTTCCCGAGCGCGAGGGCACGGAGCTGTGACCATTGGCGAGGGGTGATGGTCGCGCGACAGTCGAGATGGAGGACCGGCCGTTCAGCACCGATCCTGAGGTAGATCGGGGACCTGGCATTTCAGCCCATTCGCTCCATGGACCTTCCCGGGTGACATCGACGTCGGGGGTCCCGCCGACGCTGCTTCGCTGTGTTCCACTGCCGGACCTCCGCTCACGTCTGCTGGTTGTGGAGCTGCTGCCGTTCCGCTTGTCCTGGCCATTCGTGGTTGAGCTGCGGCTTTTCGCTTTTGTCTTGGGAGGGGCAGACGCTGATGATGAGATGGATATGGATGGGCGGAATGGTCTCGAGGCAGGCGCTGGCGGCTCTTCGTCAATTAACTCCTTTTCTTTGGCTTCACGCAGTTGTAATGCCTCTGAAAGTGGAATCGGGACCGGTATCGTGTCTAAGAAGGTGGGTTAGTCGCGCCTTTCCACAGGCTGGTGGGAGTGCGTACCGTGGAGGAACATAAATTCCTGGTATTGTTGTGTCGTAGCAGCTTCAGACAGCGATGTCAGAAGACATGCCAGGGAGAAATAAGCCAAGAATAGTTCACGCACCCATGTCACTGTAGTTGACTGACGTTCGCCGTTCCGAGCTTGCTTTCAGCTGTCCCGCTTCCGCCATTCTTTTGATGAATTCCTCCTTGAGTATTGTTAAGGCAGGTGGCAGAATTGATAGGCAAGTCGACGCACTGTAGCAACTGAGAGAATAAACAGTCCTTCTTTCGATAACGCGAGGTTGCCAGTTACACCTGCGATATGTATGTGAACACGCGCAAAAAAAAGAAGTGTGGAAAGCTTACCGTCTGCTTGAATAATATTCTCCAGCCGCACCGCAGGCAGCAAACTATGCCCAGGTACTCGAACGCCAGACGCCAGTCCATTTTGCTTCCCAGACACGTCAATTTCGGGGCCTCCAGCATCGGAATCAGAGTCAAGCTGGTCAACCTCGTCCTCCATGTCAGTTTCCACGAGTTCTGCGGCGGCAACCTCGATGTTGGAAGATTGGCCAAGAAGAGAAGCGTTGATCGAGTGGGAAGAAGCCATGGCTCGTGTTGCGTTTGAGAAGATTCGTGTGCGTGGTTCAACTGCCAATTGGTAGATGCTGGGTGTTGGGAGCGAGGAGGTCAGGACTCAAGGACGCATGGAGGAAGGGTGGTGATGGGGTGTTCTGTCAGGACAGTGGACAGTGGACAGGGAGGTGTGGACTGGGTTGATGGAGGTCACGCTTTCCTCGGTCTTGGAGTTTTTTGTTGCACTGATCGGGCCTTGCATGATGTTGGCTCAAGCTTAAGATTTAGTTGACAATATAATGTACAATGATTTTATTATACAGTGGCGTTGCGAAGCCATGACCATCGCGTATCCTTCATGAACATGAGAATAGCCTATTTACTGGACGGGTACGACTACGCTGTCCTTTTCCTCAGCCTTGCTGATGTTGATGGTAAGCACCCCGTGGTCCAGGTTGGCAGTGACATTACTCGCGTCGACTGGGCGGGGTAGCCAGACAGTGCGTCTGAAAGTAGCGTTGCTCACGAACGTACGTTCGGTGGAGATCTGAGTACCAGCCTCATCGGTGGCTTGGGCGACAGCCGTGCCTGCATCTAGGATAGATGTTAATATGTGTTTCGAATACAAGGAATCATTCGGGTCGGACGTACCCTTCGCCTCTGTACCACTTGGAGCTTCGATGGTTTCTGGGTGTTTCTGTTTCCTCTTCTCCTCAACTTTTCCTTCAATTGTGACGCTCCTCCCTGCATCCCCAATCCGAACCTCGATATTCTCCTTCTTCACCCCGGGAAGCTCGGCTTCCAGAATATATTTGTTACCCTCCTCTGTAACATCAATGGCCGGTCGAGTGAACGCGGACTCAAACAGGGGTGAGTCAAAGAGTGATGATGGTCGGCCTAAAGCAGGGAGATATGAAGGACCCGGACGGGAGATGGGCTCCTCGAGCAGACGGAAGAGAGGGCGGAATTCACGAAGAAGCTGGCGTGTAAATGACATGGCTGGCGTGCTTTGGATGGGACGACGTAGCTGCAACTGCGTCCTTTTATATGTTCGATAGACATGATCGTCCAGAAAGCCCTAGAATTGTGTTCTGAATGAGACCGATGACTTCACCGTCCATAACAAAAACGGGAAAACAAGTGACGTCTCGCGCCACGTGGCGCGGGGCGGTTGAACAGATTCTGGAACATTTTCACTCCTCCACATCGGCAGTGAGCATTCTGGAATGCAGGAATTAACTTCTACTCAAAAAATAGTATGTTGCTAGATTACAGATGTGAAACGGGACAAGTACAACCAGGAGATGTTCCAGATAAGAAATAAAAAAATGTGGAGAATAGATGGGAATAGTCGACTCCAAGGTTCCAACGTGCCACTCAGCTGCCTGGCCACTCAACCACCCACTGCGCTGCGACGGTGTGCTCCTGGTTATCATCGTCCTCGAACTTTAGTTTGTACATAGGCATGTACTTCGATGACGGTACCGCCTGATCATCACAGCTTTCGTGAGACACGCCGGCATTTGCGGGACAAAGACTGACTCACCCTTCCTGATGGTTGCAAGTCCTTGGGTGTTGCAATCACCTCTGCGCGGTAGAAACAACTAGTATCTGGATACAGCGCCATGACTGTGGAGCCAGCAGAAAATTCCTGGTATGCATTGACATGAGAGGGACTGCTAGGGGCAGCGTTTGGATCTGGTAGAGGTATTATGGCTCGTAGGGTCGTATTATAAAGGCTAGGAAAGAGGCATAAGTCATATATCGATGAATGAATAAGCTGTGTAGACTCACAGGCCTGGTTGTCCGTCTTCTTGAGGTTCGGCGTCCTGGACCTCGTATCTAAAGATATTGGTCAGCGAAAAGATTCACATAAAATCTGCCGCCTACATACCTATTTTTATCTGCGTTTATGCATTTGGTAACAAGGGCAAGAATCCAAGTATTTTCGTCGTTGTCAGTCGCCCCGCCGTTCGCGGACTTCCCGGGAGGAGGATGAAATGCCACCTTTCGGCCCTCCTGAAGTGGAAGCTGCTTCGCCAATGCTTCTCGTCGTGCTTTGGGATCACGCGAGAACGGAACGGTTGGAGCTGGACCTACGGAACTCCTTGCCGGGAGGGTGATAGAGACGCTACGACTACTGGCTACTGCTGGGGGCGGTACGGGGACGGGTGTACCGGCTGGGGAAGGTGCGCGAGGTCGCTTCAGCCTCTTTTCTGAGTGCGCATAGTCAGAATATTATGTTATACTGTCATATTTATCCCTTACCTGGCGGCATGACCTCTAAAGGTGCCTTCCGTAGGGCAATTAGCACGCCTACACGTTCGATGGCATCTTCTATGGCTCTGATTGATGGTTAAAGGTTAAAGTGGCAAAATTAGTTTGTTACTAATTCTCAAGAGTTACTCGTCATACTTGACTTCTTCGTCAGCAGCCATTTGGATGTCACGGAGTCCAGGTGAGAGTTTCTTGTATATGGTTTTCACGCCGTCAAGGCCTTCGGCAGGTACCGTATCATCATGGGGCCACGCTGAAATCAGCCTATTCACCCGTTCAATCGTCTCTAGTGTAGACTGGGTTGAATATTTATTGGCCAACGTGGTCAGTGCTTGTGCGGCATGAGCCCAACACTCCACCTCTGCGGGAAAAGGCGGTTGTCAAATAAAGTTTAAAAAAATCGAAAATACCCACCTTCAGACGAAGCTGGACGCGTAGGTGCACCTCGCCGTCTGTCCATTGATGTTTTGTTGAAAGTTGACGCTCTGTGGTCGTCAACACGATTTTGGACCGCGATGCTTTGAATCACGTTTGAACTTGTTGAAAGGTGTTGATCACACGTAATGTTTGAACTCCGCTCCGAGGTGGAAGCCACGGAACTCGGAGCTCGGAAGTTGGATGCTTCTCGGATGCTAGAAACAACGGCTCCGATGGAAGGATTTGAAAAGGATTATCACTTTTTGATGTGAAAGTACTATTATACACCGAAAAGCATCGGAACAACTAGGTCACACGCGACTATAATTTGCGTGGCGACTAAGAAACCACGAAATGCACCTATCCATTAAGGTGGAGATACCTGCGGCGGGGGTGCCAATTTACGAAGAGAAACATCGTACACCACTGTTTGATATTAGATGGGTGAGGTGAAATCTACAGAGCATCAGAAGAGAGCCCACCCTCTTCTATCTTCTTGATGTCATACTTCAGGCTGTCGAATCTTCGGCGTAAGAGATCGTTCTTGAGGTTTAGCTATGTGTTCAGCTTCGATTAGTGCAAGAATTGATGATGAGAGGTTCCAGTCACATACCATTGAAAATCCGGTGAAAAGATCTTTGACGAAGATAGATATTCTAATAGGTTCCTCAAAGTTTCCTAGAGTCACCGAGTTCACGGCTAGACGTGACTGGTTCGCTCGATAGCATCAGAAAAGCAAAAAGGTTGTAGTACTTAGCTGGTAGAGACACCCACCAATTCATTGACAAGACTGACCAGGCCGTGAAGATAATCCTCAACAGGCAACAAGAGGCGATCCTTCCACTCGTCCTTGACTACAGTGATATGAGAAAATGGATGATATTACGACCATTTTGACTGAGCGTTGAGCGTGCTCACTTCCCAGAAGTTCAGAAACCTGAGGCAATGTGATCAATGTTCGCGTCGAAAGATACTCCATCAGTGCTGCCGCGAATACGGCAGTCCGAAGTGAATTTGACCACAATTCTTTCCAACGCCAGAATTGGTTTTCGGGAATAAGTTTCACCAGAGCACTCGTTGTTTCTCGACAACTCAGCAAGACTGGTCGCACAGAATCCACCAGAGCAGGAACTGAACATCATCGCTTTAGCCTAAGATCGACGACCCGATTATAGAAATGGCCCACTGGACTCTTTGCGCGTCGAATGCACTTTGTTTAGCATACCAACCATGGTGCGCGTCTTTTTGTCAAGATCGGCAACTTGGTCCTTGATTTTCTGTGAGACACCCGGTTCGTCACAGAATCGACGTGATGAGGGGGAAAGCTTGCGGTACTTCTCTAAGTTCAACATCGCGGTCAAGCAAAGCATTGATGTTTTCTAGGTCCTGTGGATCCATGGAAGGAAAGTGATCTGGGTTGTGCCTGTCGAAGAAAGAGTTGTGCAAACGCGACACATCACGTGCAGTTGACTCATGAAAGGGTGGTCGATCGTCGCGTCAGGACTTTACTAACTACCACCACCTTCGCTCAACCCAACCATTCGAGACTTACGCCAACCCCTTTGCTTTATATTTCCTCTCACCCGTCTGCCTCAAGGTAGGGGGAAGCGCCCTCAGCTGGCTTGTAAGTCACGCCATGGCCAATTCGCCAGACGTGCCTTCTCTCCTTGCCACTCTTCGAGATGCTCCAGTCAACACTGAAAACATGTCGGAGAGCATTTTGGGGCAGATATATCGGCATTTGATGGACGTTCCAAGTGGCTCTGACAATGTCCTTCATTGGTTTTGCCATCGCGCCCAGCCTGACACGGTGGAGGCAGCTACGTTCTTAATTCGGATGTTCGCCTACCAGAAAGTCGATGAATGGAGACAGAAGCTTCACTCATGTGTCAGTCGATGTCCTGAATGTGTTCAAGGGCTTGAGCGGGCGAAGGTTACTTCGAGGACCACGTACGTCCATTACTTTGTCGCAAAATTTCCCTAGACGAATTAAGCTCGGTACAGATATTTTGGTGCCTACCAAGACCACGTTCTCAGTGCTTTTTATCAGACTTTCGATGCTTGGGAGCTTCAGCTGGTACTCCAGGATCTCACGAAGGCCAACCTTTTGAATCAACCCTCCACTGCAAGAGCTGGGACACTCTCGGATACGCTTGCTTATCGTATGGTGTCAAATTGGGCCATCTTCAAAGACCCAACCGTTCTCTCTGTAATCCATACCTATCCGCCCACCAAGTTGTTCGTCACATGGCCGACGGACCCCCTGCCACCAGGAATGTTGATCCTTTTAATGGATGATATGGCCGATGTCCGACGCTGGGCGGAAATTCATGCCTCGAAATGCACAGTGATACCTATGTCGCAGGACCTGTTCATTGGCGCATATTTGGACTCTGTTGATACCATAGGCCGTCAACTTACGGACCCGGCCTTAAACTCCAGCTTGCCCTTTTCCTTCGCGAAAGATCCATCCGATTTATGGTCGGGGTTTCGCCTCGTCTTGCGCCTGATTCCCGTCGATGCGCTTGGATCCAGAACCAGGCAATATTCTGATCTTCGTGGCATTGTAGCAAGACATTTGTATGATACAGGACCTCGTTAGTTGCCCTAGCTTTCTTCATTTTGATGCAAACTTGACATTCGTCTCTTTATCATCGATTTTCCTTTAATCACGCCAGATTTTGTGGATGTTTTACAATGCTTTCTTCTGCTTCTTAAACGCATGGGAGAAAAATTCTGGGTCGGGGAAGGGCCTGAGTTCCCACAGGTCGTGTTTGACTCCATTAAGGATAACAAGTCATTCTCTGAACTCCTACAGAGCATTGACCCTTCAAAGGACCGTCCGTGGTTTCTCAGCTCCTTTGCAGAAATTCTGCATACGATCATTCAGCTTCCCATTTATGGTGAAGTTCTCGCCAAGATTGTGGACTTTCTTTGTGAGGAGACGCAGCATGAGCGCTTTAAGGATGCACGCCCGTTGATTATGACGTCTGCGATACGAGTGAGTCGTTCTATTCTAAATTGGAGTATTTCATGTTAATCCTCTGAACTTCAGCTCCTCACCAGTATTCTCAGTAAATGCCAGGCCAAGGATGACTTTCCACATCGTAACGCCTTGTTCAATGCGCTTGACATCCATGGCGAGACTTTCCTTGCCGTTTCATTTGCTCGCACGTACAATGTCGAGAAATGGAAAGCCACCCGTGGTTTTGCCCGGACTCTCTTGAAGGCAGTGTTAGAGATTGATATCAAGAACGTTCTTACCATTGTCAAGAACTTGGTCGAGCTTCTCGCACATGCGCCACGGGTCTCCAAGGCTAATATCGCACCAGTCTCCGTGCGAAAGCCGATCTGGAAAAAGCTCTACTCGGCTGTGCAAACCAGCGATATCGATGCAATCGGGACTCTTATCGTCTTAGTCGCCCAAACCGCCCATGTGGATCCACTTAATCCAAAGCAGCTAGCCCCTACTTTTAAGCTTCCTCCAGCGAAAGGCTGTCAACGACCAGAGGATGCCTTGAACGAGGCCAATAAAGCTTTGAGCATGTTTCGGGACGGGTTTCTTGGTGCCATTACTGGCTTTGCAGATTCGAACGTTTCCACCGCTGCCCTCGAACTTTTCCGCCTACCAGATGTTGCAAAACATGTCATGATCCTGCTATTATCGCCCGTAGATGACTTGCAAGTCGCCGCGCAAGTTTTGATTGGGCTTGCGTTCGACGTCGACGCACGCCAGGAATGTTTGCGTGCCTTGCTAGAAAACATCCCGATCGAAGCTCTCGAGGGGATCTTCGGTTTTCTCACCACATTCGGATTGCATGCTCCTCTGCTCCCAGAGGCTTGCAACCTTTCGAAATCCCTCGTCCGATGTTTCACGGACATCATTGACGTGCTATGCTCGACTCCTAATGGCCTGCTACACTCTCGACATTTCCTCAGTCCGAAAGACCCTCACGGCCCTGCAGCCAACCTCATGAAGTTGTGGGGCTTGATGACATCGGCGTTAACCGTTATCTTCAAGCGCACTCCTGTATGGGCACCTTATTTCAACAACGAAGAGATGGTTGTCTGGATGAGAGACGCCCTCATCTTTGGGAGAGATCTAGTGGCGACATGGAGAGTTATTGAGACGGCAGCTAATTCACGATCGGAATCTGAGGCGCGTTCAACAGGAAAGCTGTCTGTTTCCGGCCAGAAGATGGTCGGAGACCTACAGGCAGTTCTGTTGGAGTTGACTCGATGGCTCCGTCTGACAGATGAAGAACTGCTGCATCAGTCCTTCTCACTTCTCACCTCTCTTCTGGATTGTTTCAAACAAGCCGGGACTGTTCCCAAAGCCGAGATCACCAAACGGCTGAGGAAGATCATCGAGAGCGCACGAAAGAAGGAGACCGATCCCAACCAGAGAATTCGCCTTGATTCGACGCGGTTGCTGTTGTTGGAAGCCACTTTGGACGATTTCGAGGATGTTGTCGAGATCGTACCACCGCCCACCGTTACGTCTTCAAAGGCTCGACCGGAGCCGGCGAAAGGCAAAGAAGTTGCACTTGCTAAAGCACAGATGAGCAGCAAGCTCAAGGCAAAGCCACTCCTCCCTATTATGTCTGCTCGCAGTTCATCGGCGTCTCTTCGGTCGCAATACTTCAGTGAACAGGACCAGCAGGCACTCGAAGCATCTCTGTCTGTGCCGTCGTTTCGGAAACAAGGCAAAGCACCAGCTCTTCCAAAGCCAGCCCCTCCTGTTCCTTCCACGAGTCGTGCCATCGCGGGCCCCAAGTTTGAAGGTCGTGGGCCTCCTCCAGCCCAGGAGTTATCTAGCTCTGACGAATCGAGCGAAAGCGAAGAAGAAGGCGCAGAAGGAGGATTGGCTGCCCTTGCAAAAATGCAACGCTCGCCGAAGATAAGAAAACTTGAGCGACGGCAGATTATGAGGTTGGATATTCCTATGCAGAAGAATGCCGCAAACGATCAACAACGCAAAGAGAATGACGCATCCCGCGCCCGTCAACTACATAACCCTGACATATCTGGACTATATACAGCTTTGCTGGCATGGGATTATGATCATACTGGTCCTTTTCCTCCTGGGGAAAAGCTTGAACTTCTTCAAGTCCCTTCGGCCTTCACGGACTATGCTCAATACAAGAAGGTCTTCGAGCCTCTGCTACTGGTTGATCTATGGGCCCAGATAGTTCAAGCGAAGGCAGAAATTACGGAGATCTACGAATGCAAGGTCACCTCTCGCCAATACTCGGATCAATGGGTAGACGTTGACATCTCCATCTTGGGAAGCTTGAAGAAGGACTGGTACCTTTCCGACAAAGACCTGGTCGTTCTTAAAAACCCAAGTGCTAAGAAAAGCATAATGGCTAAAACTGTGAACTTCAAGTCAACGCCCCATGGACCCCAACAGGGAACGCAGGCATGCCTACGCTGCTTCTCTAAGAACGACCCCGGTTTGCAGATTGGTACAACGTGGCAGCTCAGTAAAGTTTTAAAGTAAGTTTTCTCCTTTGTACCTGATAAGTGACCGCTAACGCTTCGCAGTCTAACGACCGTCACGCGGGAGTATGCCGCGCTAGTGTCCTTGCCATACTACGATCTTTTTGAGACTATAATGCGGCCGCAAATATCTAATCCCCCACGTACAGAGCCCAGGGATGTCCAGAAGACCATGGCAACCTACCGTGTTAATGAACCTCAGGCAAAAGCAATCTTGAGCACGCTTTCGTCAAAGGGTTTTGTGTTAATTCAAGGGTAAATAACAGTAGTTCTTCTGTTATAGAAAATGGCTGATCTGATCTTCCACCCAGGCCACCTGGTACCGGCAAAACATCGACGATATGCAGTCTTATAGCTGCTTCTCTGTCGCAACCAACCCCTATCGTTGCATCCGGTAGCAAGGCTGGCCCCGCAGCATCGAAAAAGATACTTCTCTGCGCACCAAGCAATGCTGCGATTGACGAAATTGCTGCGCGCCTCCACGTCGGTGGCTTCGGTGACAAAAAACCCGGTTCCATCAAAGTTGTTCGCATCGGAGCAAAAAACTCCATGAATTCCAGCGTCCAGGAAATATGTCTTGATATGCTGGTTGAGGCAAAAGTCGAGCACGACCAAACGACGGCCGGGAGGCCTGTAGATGCCTCAACGGAGATCCTGTCATTGCAGCAGGAGATTGAAGCATTGAAACAGAAGAAGTTGCAGAAGGAGAACGAGAAGCAGAACACCCATGATAACGGCGCTCGGCAGCAAGCGCTGACTGAAGAGACACATCAGCTCCGGACTCGTCAGACGGCGCTGATAAAAGAACTCAACCGTCGCAGAGACCAGAATAGGTCTCAAATGCGCGACCTCGATGCCAAACGTCGAACTTTTAGGCTGGACGTCCTTCAGGAAGCCGATGTGATATGCGCGACTCTGTCTGGAGCCGCATTGGAGCTACTTCAGCGATTCGACTTTAATATGATCGTCATCGACGAGGCTGCCCAAGCTGTCGAGCTGAGCACCCTGATCCCTCTGAAATATCGGTCAACCCGATGTGTCATGGTGGGAGACCCTCAACAGCTGCCACCAACAGTCATTTCACAAGAGGTAGAGTTCATGTCTCTCGAGTGGTAAGAATTTGTCACTGACCATTGTCCATGAAGGCCTGTCGCTTTCGGTATAACGAGTCGCTCTTTGTTCGCCTACAAAAACACAGGCCTGACACGGTGCACCTTTTGAGGTAGGTTTATTATCTTCGCTATGCCTGCAGTCATCTTATAATGCACATTTTCAGCATCCAATACCGTATGCATCCTGAAATCAGTCGCCTTCCAAGCCGCGTGTTCTACCAGGGAAGGCTCCAAGATGGTCCTGCAATGGATGTCAAGACTGCCCAGCCATGGCATTCGCATCCAAAATTTGGGACATATAGGTTTTTCAACGTCGCCAAAGGTCTAGAAGAAGCTGGCGCCCGCTCGAGTCTCAAAAACATGGGTGAATGTCATGTTGCCGTTGCATTGTACTCGCGCTTGGTGAAGGAATTTTCGACCGTCGATTTCAGTTATCGTGTTGGGATTGTGTCGATGTACAGGGCGCAAATTGTGGAATTGCGGCGTCTTTTCGAGCAGCGTTTTGGTTCTCAGATCCTAGAAGCAGTTGATTTTAATACCGTTGACGGATTTCAGGGCCAGGAGAAAGACATTATCATCCTTTCCTGTGTCCGGTCAGGACCTGGCCTACAGTCTGTAGGTTTTCTGTCAGGTAATTCTACTACAGCATGCCTACCTGCAGAGCTGATTCCATGTTTCAGATTATCGACGCATGAACGTTGCTCTCACACGTGCAAAATCCTCCCTCTTTATTCTTGGGAACGCCCCCACCTTGGAAAGGAGTGACAATACCTGGCGAGATATCATTGTCGATGCTCGGTCAAGGTCAACCCTGTTGACTGTACGCAGGTTTCATTTGCACTGCAATTCTTTTGTCTGACTATTCTGCAGGCGGACCCTTCATTTTTTACGAGTCCGACGTCTGCCGCAATTCCTCCACCTCCTCCACCCTCCAAGCCTGCAAAGGTCACCAAAACCTTGCCTCCAACGCCGATTCCGACGGACTTGGTTGCCCCTCGTGATTTCAAACCTGCTGCCCAGGCTCATGATCTCAAACCGACTGTGAAAGTTCCCGATTCTTCCAAAACGCCACACTCGATATCGATATCAAATGTGGACCTTTCACGGCCTATTAGCAATACTCGTGGTGATGCTGCAACGTCGTCTAGTTTGAAGAGACCTGCGGAAACCGACGAGCCTCTTGGCCGGCTTCAGGAGCAAGGAAGCTCCAAGCCCCGTATTCCCCCGGCAAAACGTCCAAAACAAACGAGCATATTTATCCCCAAGCCCAGCAAAAAGGTGGGTCACCAATTTTACGATTCCCCTTACATAGGTTACTTAACTATTTATCAGCGGCCTCCTGACGACAGCTCTGCTGGACCACCAAACAACAAACGCAGAGTTTTATGATCTTTTGTTTTCATTCAATCATTTTATACCAACTGGAATACCTCATTCAAGTGCATCACTAGACGTTAACTGCCACTACCTATCTATTCATCTAATGTTAATTGGGGCCCCCTCACGACGACGGTTCCTTGGAACCAACCTTCGCGACTGTTTGACTCTGACTCGAGCAGGAATGGCATCAGCATTGTCATCGAGAAGTCAGAAGGCAGTTGCCAGGAGTAGAATGCAACTGTCCCACAGGCGTTCAAGGCTACAGCGGCAAAGAAAGGAGGAACAATGCAGCGACGCCAACTTCTCGCTACTTCTGAAGAGCTTCGGCTTTTATAGCGGGAAGCTCCCATCCCTCTGGACCAAATCGTGGGATTGTCATCAACACACCAGCCATATTTTTCGTTGGCTTTGAAAACGTGCAGAGCGACGGCTTGCCTAGGCTTGACAACCATGCTGGGTTTACGACAGTCAGACCTGGAATGTAGAGCTAGTAAGCAGATTGGAAAAAGACTCAGATGATATGCATACCCTTAAGCCATACTCGGGTCGTCCGAACGACTTCATTGAATACAACATACTCAGGTGGAGATACATTTGCAAGAACGGATGATGGATGAATGAAAACATCTTCCAAGATCCCAAGAGCTCTGTAAGCCACTCCTTTCGTGTTTGCATATTGTACTCCAGCGGAGGAAGAGTCAATACGGTCCTTACGAACAGCAACTTGATCGATAAATCCAGCCGCTAAAAGTTGTCTGAGAACCTTCAGCTACAAATCGCTGAGCATGACTGGATCTGAAAAACAACACTGCAAGCAACTTACTTGAAGGGCGCTAGGCGGGCGTAGGTTTGATACAAAACCGGCATCTACACCTGGAAAGTTGGTTTGTACAATACTGCTGATCTGGGCTCGTAGCTTGTGTATTTCTTCCATGGCCTTGCATGATGATTGGATCATTGCCGGGGTCACAAGGGTATCATGAACGTACTTTGGGCCGAACAAAATGCTTTGCACAGAAAGTGTGGCCTCCACCAGCGTATTCGTAAGCTCCAACAACGGACAAAATTTTGAAAATGTCACTCGTGAACTGGCCAAAAGATGCATGCCTCTGAATTGATTCAAGTCAATGATGGTAAGCTTTGCGGATATATATGCTTACATGCTGGGACTCGAAGAATGCCTTTCGGCGCAAACGCTGAGCCTCCTTGGCCTTGACAACTGCATTCGTTAGGTGAGCGAGCTCACCATTAGCGTCGTCACTTTCTTGTTCCTCGTTGGCTATTCCCTCGTCATGCAAAAACGGATCTCCAACGGACAAAATACAGACAATTGTGATGATGTAGGGTAGACATCCATGTTGTTGTCCGTTCACAAGCATCCTTGAGAACCTTGGGGAGAGGGGAAACAAAGACATAGTCTTGCCCAATTCGGTGATCTGGCCACCAACCAGATCCGCATTCAGTGCGTTGACTTTTGGCGCACTCAACGCTCCCAGGTGTGTCAAAACTTTTTCTGCTTGGCGAAGCGCTGACCGTTCCGGAGGTGTAGGAAACGGGAAGTTGACCACAGCATCAATGTGCATGCTCTTCATCTGCAGGACAACGCCCTCGATGGGCATACGGTTAATCTCGGGAAGAGAAAACTGGTCAAAGTGATGTTCGAACAGAGCAGAAGAGTACAGCCGATAGCAATGACCGGGACCTGTACGTCCGGCACGTCCGGCTCGTTGCGCGGCTGAGGCTTTCGATATCCAGTTCACTACGAATGCTTGGATTCCATTCTTGATGTCATACCGGCGCTAAAGTCGCCGTAAGTGACTGAGCAAGAGAAGGGTCGATGGGAGTATGCACCTCTTTTGCTCGCCCACAATCAACAACATAGCGAATCCCAGGAATTGTGAGTGAGGTTTCGGCAACATTTGTGGAGACGACAACTAAACGAGAACCAGGTGGTGGAGGCTCAAACACTCGCATTTGCTTGTCGCTCGGTAATAAAGAGTATAAGGGGACAACATGCATCGGCACTGTCAAAAAAAGATGAAAGGGATGAAAAAAATGGTGAGAAAAAGTACGCACCATCTGACCCTTCTGCATCAAGGCCAAGCTCTTCATCTAGAACTTGCTCATCGTCGCTATCAAGTGAGTCAGGATTTCCTTCGTTCATGTCGTCGTCGACATCAAATGCCAAATCGTCGATGTATCCATCTCCAAGGTCAAGGTCTTCCGCTTCCACGTCAGCTATTAGAACATTAAATATATGTCAGGTTTGTGGTCAGGATTGAGTCCTACCTTGGGCTGGAACTACTTTCCGGTCTTCAAAAGTATTTTTATCTTCCTCGGACCCGGCAGCTTGACCAACATCGAGGCCTCTCTTCTTTCGCCTTTCCTTGATTGCTTTTGTGCCGAATTTTGCTTCCAGCTTTCGACAAACACCAGTGATCTCGTTTTGTCCCGTTAAGAAGATGAGGATTCCACCAGGCGGAAGACGAGTGTGAATCTTTGTAGTCTTCTTAATGGCTTCCGTGACATAGTCCGAGGACGTGCGACGACTGAAGTGGACCGTAACAGGATGCTGCCGAGCCGCGACATTGATTACTGGAGGAGGGGACGGAAATAAAGTTTGGTTTTCTGCGAAATCGCTTACGCGAAGGGTTGCAGACATGATGATCAGACGAAGAGGCTATTGAATCGGTGTCAGCAGTGTCGAAAAGCACATTGACTTGAACGCACCTTTGCACCCTCCCTTCCCTCCTTCCACATGTTTTCGCGCAGTTTAAGGACACGACTCAGAACCCCAATCAAGATATCCGTGTTGATACTCCTTTCGTGAGCTTCATCGATGATGATGATGGAGTATTTAGTCAACAGAAAGTCGGTTGCAAGTTCCCTCAACAGTACACCATCTGTCATGAATTTGATAGACGTGGAAGGCGATACCGTCGTATCGTAACGAATTTGGTACGAAACACGGGACGATGTTAAAGAAAGTTCGCGAGAAACACGAGCTGCCATTGACATCGCAGCAACACGACGCGGCTGCGTTATGCCGATCATCCCAGGATTGTCTGGAAGACCAAGTAGTGTGAGGCTAGGCTATCTGCAAAGGAAGACAGAACGCACCACTTCCGGATGAACCAAAACCGGCTTCATACAAGAACTGAGGAACTTGTGTGGTCTTGCCGCTACCAGTCTCTCCACATATGATAACGACGGGATTCAGCAAGACAGCCTCCATGATAGGCTGTTCTTCCGTAACGATGGGTAGAAAGAGGCGAGCTTCTTCGACATCAAGAGGTCGATTGACTGACATAGCTTTGACACTTGGTCTTGACGAAGCCTTGTCCGACTCGGCTAAACGGCTCACAAGCGTCGTATTGGGCAGTTGGAGATCCTCGCCGAGGGGACCGCGCATCTCCACTGGGTGTGATGAAACCACAAGTTTCCGCTTTTTAGTCGGTGGAGGCGAAGGGTCTGGAGGATCTGGAGCTGTATTATTTGGTGTCGGGATGTCGTAACCTTTCGCAGCACTGATCTGCTTCACAGCCCAATCTTTAAAGCTTCGCCCTTTTGGTGGACTTTGAAGTGATATGTCTTCTCCTCCTTCTTCAGGCTCCGAGGCTGAAATTTCAGAATCAGAACCTCCTTCACCCTTCTCCTCCTCTGAGGAATCCGAATCGTCTGCAGAGTCAGAGCTGTCAAAAGATGTGTCTGAGTCATCTTGAGGCCCTATGATAGCTCTCGCTTTTCCTTTCCAGCTACTAAATGCAAGCTATACAACGTGAGATACAGCAGAGCATGGAATGAAACTCAAAACGCACCTTCTTTCCATTGGACTTCTGGCGAATCCGAGGCGCCACAACTGTGCCATCGGCATTACGCTGTAATGCACATCCAACAGTTAAGGGAGTCGCAGGCGAAGGTTTTGAAGAGAATTTTGTTGCATGGTCTGTAACGGGGTTCTTCTGGTAAGGTGTCGACCGCGTTGCACCCTCCTCTTCTTTAAGGGCAGATGTGCCCTCGCCTCTGTCGCCAATGTCTTCGTCTTCTTCACTATCGGGATGTATCACCGCATAAACGTCGTCCTGTCGTTTTCGTTTCCCAGCACGACCATCCAATGCTCGTCGGACCTCCTTGTCTTCCAATCTCTCCAGACGCTCCTGGTGCGTGGTCGCCTTCCCGGTACCAAGAGAAGCAGATGCTTGCAGTTGCAGAGAGGATGGGATTTCTGCCTGCGTCTGACTGAGAAATGTCAAGGAAAGGTATTTGAATGCAAAAGTATGACATACGCGAGCTTTTCGAAGATAAGGAGTCGTTCTTCCTTCTTCAATTTCTTATCCTACCAAAAGGTTGAACACGCCGAGCATGAGATAACCAAAATGACATACAATGTATTTTTCTAGCCTTTTCTTCTTCTTGCTGTTCCATTTCGAATCCGACTGGGCAGCAAGCTAGAATAACTCATATCAGATTGCTTATATGAGTGAAAAAGCACAGCACGTACCTCTCGCCTAATATTCTCTCGCCGATCCCTCTCTTTATCCTCTTTAGATTTTGGAGCAAGAATACTTGCATTTGGATCTTGCTCGTCAATGGGGGCAGATTCGCCCTCTGTCTTGCGGGTTCGCTTTGGCTTTCCTTTCTTTCTTGACGGAGCATGGCGAGCGCGACTGATCTTCTGAGCGTGGTTCATTATGGAGGAGGTCAGCAGGGCAAATCCTGGCAGTGGTCGCCGCAGGAACTTCAACGCGACAACGATCTCAAAGAAATTTTGAGTCATGTGCCTGGATTTTCAAACCACGTGACTGACGCGCCTTGGACCCCCTTGGTTCGTCGAATCCACTCACCATACTCCAACATACAACAAAAGCATACATCCACAATTTCGCTACCCACTCACTTATCACACCTTTCCGTCCTTCTCAAATCCCAAGAATTCCAGATTATCACTACCTAACTTTTCCTTATCCTTTTGCCCCTCATTCTTCGTACCTTCTTTCTCCCCTTCTCTGCTATTCCTCCCTCGACGAGCTGACGAGGTACCCCGGTACCTGAGTTACTTACGTGACGTAGTCAACCAAATAAATAGTTATTCTCATTCTCATTCTAGGAGCCTGCATCCTTCCATTCATATCTTTGACGATTTTGTGAGCAAAACACTGCATCATATCATGTGGGGTACATCTGTTGGATGGCTCTACATATGAGTGACAGACCACCCAGAATACTGCCAGTGGATCAGTGATATACTTATAATGGGATGATGGACCTTATCCCAGATGAGCTCGTCGCCGATAGCATTTGAAGGACCTCGCAGTGGCGGATACAATATTCTTGAAACTAACAAGAGAGCCAACAAAGGGCGGAGAAAGGGTTCGAAGCTCCAGCAATGTCCTGCCAGGTTCTCCCAATATCTCGTACGAAAGTGTGAACATTAACCACAAGTACAATAGATCATAAACTATGCACCAGACTAGATCAATGGATCAGTCAGAGGCAACTCAGGACTTCACTCGTCCTGTACCAGAGCGGCTTCGTGCTCTTTTCGGCATAGCTGACTGCCTCTGCTCTTCCCGAGTCGAGGCAGCAATAGCAGATGGTCCGGGTGTTTGCGCCCTTGTAACTGGCCGCCCCCGTCTAGGTGCCACCATCTCAGGCTCGGAACCCGACTCAGACTCTGAGTCTGGGACAACCTCAATATTCTGCCGTTCTTTCTCCTTGCCTTTACCCTTGCCCATCGTCCTTCTTTGTGGCTCGCTTCGCGATCCAGACGTTTCCTGTATCCTGCTCCTGTCCACTGGGCGGCTACTCCGTTTTCCAGGGACATCATCGAAGTCCAGCGTATCCTCTACGACCCCCTCCTCAATCCTAAACGAAACTCTCCTCCCACGCGACTGACTCCTCCTCACAAGTGACTTCGGCTTGATATGCCCACTACTGCTGCTGGCCACCGTCACTGGTGATGAATGCACTGGTGGGGAATCCGGAGGTAGTGTCGCTCTGGATAGGTTCGGATCATACGAATACGGGTACGGATGCGGATGATGCGTCGGTGTTGAATACATAGAACTAGCAGGATCCCGGTAATGCCGATAATGGGATGGGGTGTGTGGCGCCGAACTGTGTGGTGGTGCGACTTGGGGTGTCCATGGACCACCACTCACGAGAGCGGATAACTGGTGCATCGCTTGTGAAATGATGAACTGAGCGCGTGGATCAGGGATTGGTGCATAGAAAGGTGGTTGCTGATGGGAGTGATGCGGCGTGAATGAGGGCTGCGAGTAGGGGTGAAAAGACGCGTCATGTGGCAGCGGTGGCGGAAGATTGAAATGTGAGGGCGCGCGGCTGAAATGCCGCTGGTGCTCCTCGAACTCCTCTTGGGAGGTATCGCCTGAACTGTAATGATGTTCGGACGGTCGTGATCTCAGTTTCGGCGGTGTCGACTTTCGTTTCGATTTCTGTTTGCGTTCGATCTCTGCAAAATTTTAGTCAATAAGTATATGGTATAAATTGGCATAGGCAGTAACGATATACCTGGGGCCTCAGGCTGGGGAGCTTCGCCGCCGGTTGAAGAGGCAACAGAGGCAGCAGAACCAATCCTCCCCCGGGTATGACTGGATCCACCGACATCCTGCGATGGCTCGACTTCCAGGCTCACGGAGTTCGTTTCCGCCGAGGAACCCACTCTCTTTCGTTTCTTGGTTGGTTCTGGAGGCGCCTCTGATACCACTTCACCATATTTTGGCTTTCTTGCTGCCGATCCACCGGCGTCTGGCGGGGAAGGCTTTGGATGGTCCCTCGAAGTTGAGGCAGAAGTTGAGGGGGCTTGCGGTTGCCGGCGTCTGTGAGATTGGACAGACCCTTTGGCCACACTAACGGGGGACGAAGACAAGGTGATGGGATCATCACTCTCTTCTACCCGTTCAAAAGCATCCACAGATTCCCAGTTCTGAATAGGAACTTCTTTTTCCTTGCCCTTGCCAGCCATGGGTAGTTCTTTCTGGACAGCGTCTTGCGCATCCTTTCTCCTCGTTTGACGAGGTGTTTTTTTGGAGCTAGAGATCGATGGTGTTCGGAAACGTGGTTGTTCTATGACCACCTCGATTTGTGACTGGCTCTGTTTGGGCGCCATCTGTGCACCCTTATGACTGGAACCAGAAGCCGAAGGCCTAGAGGGCTGAGCAGAGGGCTTTTTGAGTTTTGGCAATGACGCCGAGGCGGAATTCGATGCCTCTTGGCTTGAAGCACTTGCCAGTGTATCTTGATGGGTTGACTTTGATGGCCTGCCTCTTCTCTTCTGCGAAACCTGTGACAGGTCAAGCCGTGGAATGGGGGGTGAGGAGGCCGCTCGGCTGGCATGAGAAGAATTGTTGCGTTTGTGTTCTGAATGAGGTTTGTTGGTGGTGCGTTCTGGTGGCTGCTTGATTGGGGAAGACGCGAAGAGGGATGAAGGTGGCGATGAAGTTCGGGGCGGAGATGATGAAGTTCGGGGTGGAGATAATGAAGTTCGGGGCGGAGAGGACGAGTCGGGTGGGAGGTGGATGAAGTAGTCGTCAGAAGGTGTTGCAGAGGGGTGGGAGGAGGCTTGTGACTGGGGAGGGGTCTGAAGTTGGCGTGGGATGGATGGATTCTTTGGTTTAGGCGTCGTTTGGTTGGCAAACTTGCTTATATTCTTCGACATCGGTGGAGGAGGCGGTTCCGATAGATACGAAGATTTAGGCTTCGGAGGGGGGTCAACGAATTCTATATCACTGTCACTGTCGTTGGCCTCCTCTTCTTTTTTGGGCATCCGGTAGACCATACTGGCCTCGTCCACTTCCCAACCACCAAGCTCATCATCTGAGCCAGAGTCAACGAACTCTGGAACAGGGTGTCTAAGAGACGTCTCTTCATTTTGAAGGGTATAGTCGTCCTCGTCCCCTCCGGAGGTGGCATCTCGGTCAAAGGGTGAGGCGTCCGTCCGCGCAATGTAGACTGACCCACCCCGAGAAGACTCTGAGTATATCTCCTCTTCGTAGACAGAACTCCCCTCTGTGTCCTCTGGTTCACTTCCGCAAACAGCCCTTCTCCTCGTCTCAGCTTCCAGAAACTCCCTCAAGTCCTCCGCGTCTGCTGGATCCATCTCAGTCACTGGTGGCACCGCCCTAACATCCACTTCCAAGTTAACTGGGCCTTCTAAATTCGCAAAAGAGTCCAATTCATCCACATCATCCTCGTCGTCTTCATCGTCATTTTCCTCCTCGTCGTCCTCAATTGCGTTTGCGAAACAACCGACAGCAAAGTTCTGAGAGCCTCGGATAACTCCACGATCCTTTATGACCTTTCCTGTTGTGAGGTCAATTATATCGTCTTGGTCTAAAGGCCGGGAATAGCGATCTGCAAGACTAGACCAGACATCAAGCAGACGCATGGTGGATGCTTCCCTGGCCTGATGAAAATCCAAGGCTGTATCAGCGCTAGCAGAGGACGAAGAGGGCGTTGATGCATGGGGCTGAAGTTGACGAGGAGTGGACGACAAACGCGGGCGTTTCGTGGGTGAGGCCTGGTCGGGTATCCGGTATGGTTGGGGAAAGAACGAGCGAGACGGAGGAGAAGCTGAGGGGGTTATAAGAGCCGCC
The DNA here is from genome assembly GCA_013433165.1 of Hypsizygus marmoreus. Lineage (NCBI taxonomy): Eukaryota > Fungi > Basidiomycota > Agaricomycetes > Agaricales > Lyophyllaceae > Hypsizygus > Hypsizygus marmoreus. The sequence goes on along the minus strand of CM024090.1, from coordinate 2,005,575 downwards.
GTTGGCTCTGGACGTTTCAGAGAAACATCGTTGTCCATGCTTAAGAAAGTGCAACGGGGCAGACCACTGCGTGAGACGGTGAAACCAAAGTTTAGACGCGATGTTCAAGTCGCGTCCACGTGACATCCCACTCTCTTGTCTTTCATCACCAGAAACCAGTGGCCATTTCAATCTCGGACTAACGTTACTGTGCGCACACGTTATTCAATTCGAAGCTCTGACGAATTCTTCCATTGTGTTTGCAGTGCAATAATTACCACGTCCACTCAGCAAATTGATCATGTTCAAGTTTGCCGAGTCGGAAGGTATAAGTACTGTCGACCAACTGAAAACCATGAAATGATCCTCATGTAGCCTCATCATATCCTGCCCCATGACTATGACAGATGAAGTCGTGATGTTGATGTGCTTGGCTGCTGCAGCAACGGAAGTTTATCCGACATTCCTCGACACGACAGTTTATCTTGTTATACAGATGCACTACTCTTAACATAGATTCCGGAAGATTGTCTTTGTAATATTCCACACTTCTTGACCAATGGCAGGCCTACATGGGACAGTTGGATGACGAGTATAAGGTGGCATCCCCGGGGCCAATTTGAAGAGGGTTGCACCTGCGAAGCATGAGGTTACATTCACGAACGTACAGAATAGATCTTACCCAGGAAGCCGAGAAAGAGAACCGTCGACGGGCTCATTGACCACTGAAGCGATCTTGCACGCATTGCCAGCACTTGCATTGAGCACAGTCAAGTAGGAGCACGCCTCGGTGATGCCTGTGAAATCGGGTTTGTAAGCTATTAGGACCCACTATGCATTGTTATTGTGAACTTTCCATTGCCTGTTTGATCGTTGGGATTATCGCATCTGTCGATGGCATTCTGGAGGACATTGATGTCCCAGCCATTCTGGAAGTCCCCGTGGAAAGAGTAACCAGTGGGGTCACTATCACCACGGACTCAAAATAATGAATGACCGAACGATATATCACGTACCCAGTAGCGTATACGAAGGGCCATCTGTCTTGGGAAGGTTTCCATCTTGAGGCGAACGGGGTAACGTCCCACGTGATCTAAGTAGGAATGAGCTTTGTTTACGATTGTTGCTTTTGCAAGCCAATGCACCTCATAAAAGAGTTTGAGGAGGGGGACGGGGTGTGTGCTGGGGCACGCCCCGTTGTCGAGACGAGAAAGGCAAGCGGTGTGAGAAATATGATCGGCAGAGTCAACGTTCTATGAACAAAAGCGAGTTTGTGAGAAACGACGGTTGTCTAAAAAACACCATGAAGAATATTGATAAACTGACAATGCCGTCCCAGCAAGCTATCGAGGATGAGTTACCAGACAGGTCGTATATATCGAAATAGCGTACATACCCGGCATGTGAAGGCGTGCACTGAAACCTTCGAAAAAATTTGTGTTACTCGATGGGCAATGCGTCGAGGTGGGGCAACTTACCTGCTTCACAATCAGTGGTCGGGAAACCAAAGCCTGGAGAAAGAAGTTAAGCAAAAAACAGTGTTAAGACCGGAGCTCCATGCACACCATTATATCCAGCGCTGCCGGGATAACGAAGACAAGCCCATTCCGCAGCGCGCTCCCGAAGCTCGCCTTGGGACCCTTCGAGGTACGGATACCTCCAGTTAAACTGAGCTTACAGTCCTCGCATCAGATAGTTAGTGAGAAATCTTACTTCTTCGACCGAGCTCGCGGATTACCGCTGAGCATCTTGAACCCAGGCGGGAAAGCTTTCAGTCCGGGGCCTCCGTTTTTCTTCTCCCCATCGCCACGGTTCTGATAATAAACCAAAAGTCCTTGGAGATGTCAGCTCGCCACATGAATTTTGAAGGAGCTGATTACCTCCATTGCTGACCGGCTCGAAGAGTTTGGTCTTGGGATCTTGGAAGTATAGCTTCGGAAACCCTTCAGATGGTGGTCAGATCCACACATAGTAGTGGGGATGTATTATAAGAATGAACCATACAGTAGTTGGACAAGTCCTAGAGTCGAAAGATACGACGTAAGCTATTGTCGAGTATAGGCTGGGTACGCATACCTGCGCGACAAGACAGGAAGTGCACTTGGAAGCCCTCAATACATCGAAAGTGCTGTTTGCACGAAAGTCTATGAATCGAGTGTAAACTTCTATCGCTGTTGCGGTCGCATTGAAATACTTACTGCTGGCACCGTGAATTGTCTACATACAAACGTCAAAAACTTCATGTCTCGTAAAACAAAGTTACGCACATGGACGTGATTCGACGGATTTGAGGTAGGGCTGATAATCGGGTCAACCCGTTCTAAGAATACTCCTGAGATGAGAGCTGAGCGGAACGATCGATCAGCGCACCTGAAACGAGAGGCCCCGTACAGCCTACACGGAACCATGCGTGGGCTGGTCCGGAGGTGAGCAAAGCAATAAACAAAAACGATAGGGCTGAGGAGGGTTTCATGTCAAGAAGTGAATTTCACAACTTCACTGCTGTTAGGAAATAAGATTGCGCCTTTTAAGCCTGTCTCATACCCTCCGGAGAAAGTACACGACCCATTCACGGACGTCTCCAAGGCGTCATTGTAAACTCGAGAACATGAAATCAGAGAAGAGAAGTCTGAACCATGCGGTCCATTCATGCAGCTCTATGCTGTTCAAATTGTACAAATATTACTTTGGTCACCCCTTTTTTGGAGTGCCCCGCGTGAAATCATTTTGGTCGCGTGTTTGTAGTGTGCGCGCGTCCTTTTGCCTTCGGCCATGTCGGAGTTGGCAAATGTAGTGAGCTCGATGCCAAGCACGTTCTCAAATGAGCTTTGCTCACCGTTCTCGACAGCGAGGAGACAGCCACAAGACAGCCAAGAAGCCTACATTTGAATTTCGAGAAATGGCCCAATATTTGCTCTTATTATTCTCCGATGTAACCTATTACTCAGCATCTTAATCGTTCCAATTTAGGCGAAGTTTTGATCAGATAATTCCTTCCTCCAGGTTCGTCTTCGTCTTTTTTCAGCATGGGACATCCAAATGATCGGCCAGCATTGGTAGATAGCCTGAAGGGCGACTAAATGTCACTACTTCCATTTCAATGGGGCTTCCAAGACTATCATTCACTGTTTTCTTTAATCCACGGCTCTCGAGTCCCGAAAAACCATATAAACAGAACCTAAATGCGGAAAAATACTTGTTGAGTAGTAAGAAATTGCATCAAGGAAGTGCTCATCATCAGTAATAATGAAATAAACCCATCTCAGGTCCTGTTTGGCTTCTACCTCCTTGTCAATGTCGATTCCGAGATGGCCGAGGCCAAAACTTTACACCAAATTACGCGCGCTCACTGCAAATACGCGACCGAAATGGGTTCACGCGCGCAACTCCGAAAAGGGGTGACCAAATGAATATTTGTACAATTTGAACAGCATACAGCTCCAACTCGACGTTTCGCGGTGTTTCGTCCAACGGAGGATAGAGAAGCAAGAAAATCCGAAATAATTCTCATGTCGCTCGCATGAATGATCGGGCAAGGGTTTTCCTTGAGCCATGCACGGTGATGATAGTACATTCTGCGTTGTTTACACTTGTGTACAACTGTACAGATTCATGCCTCAACGCGTCGCGTGATTTTGATTTTGGGTCCATGACCATCTACGACCGCGAGAAATCAGCTTCCGGACGCGTACACCTTCGCCGACCTGGCACTTACGCAGAAACCTCTCCATGATTGCATCGATTGCCTCACTGAAGCCTTACGATAATGACGCTTGGCTATCACCGTGCTCCGCACCAGGCTCCTGAGCACCATGCTTACAAGCACATCTCGTCTTCTTTGTGACCATTCAGCTCCTGTAATGAAACGGCTACAGCCGTGAAACCTGGCGGACGAGTCAAACACTGCATGGAAATTCCGCGTCTCGGAATTCTTTCACCTGGGTTTCGTGATCAGCAGATGTAGCGACCATATCGACAGGTTCTGCGGTCATTTATCCTTCCTGATTGATTCGAGCAACGTCGATCATCGAGGGGAATGCTCCACTCTGGGGCATTTCTTGACTCCACTCGGTCTGGTCAAAACCGACAGACTTTTTGCCCTTCTCTCCTTCACCTCATCATGCATCTGGTCCTCGCATTTTCTCAGCTGCTCTTTATTCCAGCTGTGATTTCCGCCAAAAACTCAAAGCGTGGTCTGGCTTTTGCAGAAGGGGACAATCCCGGCGACATCATGAATGCCAACCAAAGCAGCAGCGCTATATCATGGCAATACGACTGGGGCTCCTCGCCATCCGATTACCTTGCTAAATCCGCAATCCAGTATGTCCCCATGCAATGGGGTGCTAACGGCATCGAGCAATTTGCCGCCAAAGTGAAGATGCAAGGCCCACAATTTGTTCTGGTTGGTACTACTGGAGCTGGTTTTTTGCTTGATAACCATATTCGTTGTTGCAGGCTTTCAACGAGCCTGACTTCGCCTCGCAGTCTAACATCGATCCTGCACGCGCCGCGCAGCTTTGGAAGCAATACATACAGCCTTTAGCCGCATCAGGCATCCGTCTTGGTGCTCCTGCTATCACCAGTGCTCCATCTGGCAGACCCTGGTTGACTAAATTCCTCGAAGCATGCTCTGGGTGCACTATTGATTTTATTCCGTTCCATTGGTAAGCTCCTAACTACCAACCTTGTTCGCTTCCCTTATCTTTTCCCGAGGTACGGCGAGGGTATTGGAAATTTTTATGATTATATGTGGCAGATGCACGGTCAGTTCCCTCAATACCCACTCTGGGTCACTGAGTTTGCGTCTACCTCATCAAACGACATTGGTCGGTCGATTGTTATTTTTTTCTTTCGAGCCTCAGGAGACTAAAGTCCTTCTGGTTCCAGAGGTCCTCGACTTTTTAACCTCCGCTACTAAATATATGGACACGCTTGATTGGATTCAAGCTTACGCCTGGTTTGGATTTTTTGTAAGTCTCCCGGTTCTATTTCATTTTCATCTGCATATTCGCCAATACTGTCCCTAGCGTAAGGAGGGGAACTCTCATTATAGTGAGTCACTGACTGTCGATGGTCTCGTGGTAATTTTTATCAGCTGGACGCAATCGCAGATCTCTTGGATGTAAACGGCAAGCCGAACGACTTGGGAAAGGCGTACATCAATGCATGAGAGTGTTTCTATACATATATCAGGTTCTCCTCCACTTTTATTCTGCTCAGTGTCTCTTCCTCGCCTTTTCCCTCACCGCCAGTAGATCTTCTTGGTGTTGTCGATGCATATCAGAACATTCTAACTTTTGTGATTAATTGCTTCAGCTCAAGGTTGTTGCGATTCCTCACACCTCTGAACACAGCAAGGAGATCAGCAGTCCGAGCCTCATGGTTTTGCTTAACGATTTGCAACAGTTTGTCGGCAAGCTCTATAATTTTTCGATTAGCCTAGGCAAGCCCGTAGCGCGGCACAGATGCTTTTGGCTTACCCGCTTCTGGAGACGGTTGGAATTCTTTGAGCTCTTGCACACCTAGTTTGATCTGACTCAAGTTTTGCAAAAGATTATCCCATTTGTTCTCATTTGCGAGGGCTCTCAGTTCTTTCTCCGCCTCTCGATCGCGATCTCTTAGATGACATCTGTGACAAGCCTCTGACTGCTCCTGCAGTATTTTCTTCAGATTGCTGAGCTGTTTATCCATCAAACCGATGAAAACCTCTGGTTGATGGACCCTCAACAGTTATAAATTCTAAGTTTAAGACTTTGGACTCACGCGGTTCCTTATTTGCGAACTTTGGAGAATTTAACAACACTTTCGCGGCCTTTCTGGGTGTAATCCTTTGAGCTGCTCGCGAACAAGTTGGAAGGCGTTTGCCGGTGCCATCCGAAGCAAACATGCACAACACTCGCGTCGGCACATTCTCCACCTCACTACCTCAACAGCGCCGCCGCGATCTTTATCGTTCATTATGGCTTCCATGATGGTCAGACCGTTGAGGCTCTCTATACTCCGCCCACGATACGCCTCGAGAACCGCAGCCACCAAGGTCCACAAATTACCAACTCCGGGTGACGAGAACGATTTCCGGCCACCTTGGTTCTACACATTGACGAGGGTACTATCATGGACTGTTATACCATGTGCGCATAGACCATTTTTTCTTTGAGTGCCAGAAGCTGAATACGAAGTAATATCAGCTGTAGTCCTCTACGGTACATTTGTCCATGACTTCGGCGAGCAGGACCACGTCTTCCGGCCAGTGAGTTGCTGCATTCTATTACACAATATTCAGACCTCCCTTTGACTCCGTTTGTTCTTTAGGCACGTGAATGGGCAGAACGACAGAAAGCCTCCTTCTTTACACTTTCTCCGGAGGAGCAGAAAATTGTCGCGGTCGAACCTCCATCTCCAGAAACAAGTAAGGCATAAGGAGATGAACCATTTATACTGCCCGGACTACTCTGGCACAACTTTGGTAACCCTCTCGAGAAGGTGCTATCAGATCCTCTTGTTACCTCTTCAGAATGCTAACCCATTCCTTTCGCATTTCCAGAGGATTGAGGGCTTCCCAAGCAGACCACGTCGCTAACGCCGCAACGAGGGCATAACTTCATTCAGAGGTTGTAGAAGACACATGGATTTCACTATGCAGTACGGATCCGTTAATAACAAGGAAGCTCTCATGACGTATATACGTGCGAAACAGTGGAGTCTCAATTGGAAAAGAGTTCACATTACTGAGATGAACAAGCTGACTACTACATTCTGCCCATATCGACCATGGCTCAAGTCAACACGAACCACGTCCCCGACAACTTGTTCGCCATACCCGATCTTGTTTCAGAAACTGACGAGACACCTCCGCTCGATGTATTCCTGTCCTCGTATCACTCGCCATTCGTTGCCTATGAGCTTATAAGCACCGCCAATGCGCTCGTGAACCCTCGTGGCAAAGGAATATATGCAACAGATGAGACGCCCGAGGCGATCGAAGCCGCATTTCGGGGTGCAGCAGAGATCGCGGAAGAAGATGAGCACTGGGGTGAGGAAGACCATAAAGATCGGAGGAGACGATGGAGAGAAGATGCTTATAATTCTTTGTCAAACGGTGTGTTCCGCGAGCAATATAACATTCCCGCATCCTGATCATCGACGTGTCCCTTCCCCAGAATACATATCTGGTGTCATATTGTTCGCTGAGACCCTCCTCGACTTCAAGCTTGCACCCATCCTCCTTGACAAAGGTATCATACCCGGCGTCCGGGCCAACGGCGAGCTCAGGCCTATCCCAATATCACCCTTCGAGTTCAACGTTCAAGGCCTCGACGATCTGCTCCCAAAACTCCAGGCCGCACGTATCGCTGGTGCCCGTTTCTCCAAGTGGCGCGCCCCGATCGCGTGTACTAGCGCCGCGCAGGGTCTCCCAACCCAGGCAGCGCTTGAGGCCCAGGCAGAGACCCTCGCGCAGTACGCAGCCATCAGCCAGGAGGCGGGATTGGTACCGATCGTCGAGCCCGATGTTGAGTTTTCTGCTGATGCGGACCTGGCGCGAAGTGCTGAGGTGCACGAGAGGGCGATTTCACTGATTTATGCTCGTTGCCGTGTTCATGGCATTCTATTGGAAGGTAACCTATAAGAGCTTGAGACCAGATGAAGTCAGTTCTCATCAGTGTGTGGACCATTGCAGGATCGCTTTTGAAACCTTCGTTCCCTCAGCCTGGGCTTAAGCACCCTTCTCGGGCCAACGTGACACCTGGAGAGATTGCTCGAGCTACTGCAACCGTCCTCTCGCGATCTGTTCCTTCTGCAGTGCCAGGCGTTGTCTTCCTGTCTGGTATGCGCGTTATCTCGTGTGTTTGCATGTTTTCCGACATGATATCGTCTTAGGTGGACTTGCTCCAGCAGTCGCTACATCGTATGTTGCTGCGGTCAATGCGTTGGTCAATTCTGCCTCGGAGACATCTCCGTTCTCGCGCCTTCCACCATTAAGCTTTTCGTTTGGAAGAGCATTACAAGGAGACGCAATGAAGCACTGGGTTAAAGGAGATAACAAAGCAATGAAGGAAGCTTTCCAGAAGTGGTCCAAATCCTGTTCGCTAGCTGCAAAAGGCGAGATTGCTTGAAATGCTGTTGTAGCTCATTCAACTGTCTTGTAGGTGGATGTAACATTATAAAATCTCTAGGTTTGGTACTTTTGCTGACAATCGAAAAATCCGTTCATTTGTTTTGAGAGGGGATGCTATTTCTTATCAGTGCCCACACCTTGTTAATACATCTATTGATTTTACTGCCGTCATCTGTGTATGCTGCTTCAAGGTGAGAGTCTGTCAACCTTCCATTCCGGCTTATCGTCCGGAGAACCCTCGACGCGCAGATAGCGAACGCGATCGTGCAAACGGGAAGGTTTGCCGCTCCAGAACTCGACCTCCCTAACACGACAACTTCAGCAGGCTGGCATGCATAACGATGGGAACAAAAGACGAACTGGGGAACTACTCTCCAACCACCCCAAAAGTCTGGCGAGGGTACAGCATTGTCTCCGCCAACGTTTGCGCTGAACTTTTCTTCAAGTTTGCGCAACCGGCCATGGACTTCTCCTTCTCCTACTGGAGTGCTCTGCCTGCTGGCCCATGCACCTAATTGGCTGCCTAGCGGTCGACTTTGGAAATATTCTTCACTCTCCAGCTTGCTGATTTTCTCAACCTTGCCGATCACCCTGACGGACCGATGTATTTCCCTCCAATAGAACACAAGGGCGGCATGCGGATTATCGAGGAGCTCCTGCGACTTGCGCGATGTGTAGTTGGTGAAAAAGATGAACCCGCGGGAGTCAAGTTGCTTGAAGAGGACAATCCGGGCAGAGGGGATCCCGGACTTTGTCGCCGTTGATAGCGACATTGCCTCTGGCTCGTGCACCTGGCCGCCTTCGACGGCCTCCTTGAACCATGCTCGGAATTGTTCGAGCGGATCGGGAGAGACGGTGGCAGGCGATAGATCATCTCTAGTAATGTACTGACGACCGGAAGGAACTTTAAGGTGAACGGGAGACGGTTGGGCGATTTCGAGATCCATGGTGCGGGAAAACGGTCGAAAGGCTCGAAGTGGTGGCTTTGCTGATGTAAATCTCACTCGATGACTGATCGCAGCGATTAGACGCATGTGCTTCCGGGCTTCATCACATTCTTACGGCCCTTTTATAACGAGCCATGAGTCGTCTCTCATGAATCTTTGCCGAATATCATCATAGGATCGGGCAGCTCGAGGGCCTGCATCGACATCGATAGAGCTGAATTCCTTTCCCCACGTCAGCGATATCACATAACGTTGGGCTAGGAAGTGGGCCTTAGTTTGCAGAGTACTGGCAATTAGCATTCCGCCCAGTGCTTATTTATCCTTGATTAACTCGAAACGAGGTCAATCTATATTGGAAATATAAGTGACATGTGGAATCAGCTTCTGCATGTGCTTCAGAACTAATTAATCCTAGATTGGGTTCAAGTTGAAGGATGAATGAGTGGGCGTTGCTCAAATCCTGGAGGGAAAAACATAGTTCTTGCACACTGTGTCTACTTCGGCAAAGCTTGAGAATCCACAGAATATAAGCACTTCTTCTCTTCTTTTGTTTGGAGTGAGAGTGGAGAATCTGCGGTGTATTTGGCGCCATCCGTGGGCACCCCTGAGTGCACAAGGATTTTGCCGAACGATCAATTTCTGTTCAGGGAACGCGCTGGCCAAACCTTTTCAACTCGTTCCTTCTCATACCCGCCCCATCGCTGCCCCCAGCGTCCTGTCTTTCCCGCCGAGGCTCTGGGTCGCGTCATGTCGTTACACTCGATTTACGATTTGACCACCTTTTGTCGGAAGACAACAGGAGACGTGCCTGCGAAACTTGTGGTACGTGCATGTCTGGCTGATGAACTGTGCGAGCCGCTGACGCTTCCTAGGGTGCGTCGACCACGGTCGTGGGGTCGAAGATGTATCTATTCGTGAGTTGCCTCGATCGTGATCGGTCGCGCCGTCACTGAACGCTCGTCAGGGAGGGCGCTTGGTCACGGAACGTAAAATGGTGTCTGATTTATACGTGTTCGACCTCGAAACTTTCGTATGGGAAAGGGTGTCAGTATCGCCCGACGATGACGTCCCGAAGCCTCGATACTTTCACAGCGCCGACACGTGTGAGTTGCCTCCCCTACGCGCCACAACGTCGCGCTCATGATACAATTTAAGGGAACAACAGGATAATCATCTTCGGCGGCATGAGCAATCAGCCAGACTCTCTCAATCCCGATGAGCTGTGTGTCTTGAATGACGTGCGAATCTTCGACATCTCTACTGGACACTGGATTCCATCTCCTCAAACTCCTGCGCCAGTCTCAGATCCCCTTGCTCCTAGGGCGCGTTATGCCCATCTCTCTTCTGTTACCGCGGATCGTCTGTTCATCATAGGTGGGCAAGACTTCAACAACACGTGGCTAGATGATGTCTGTGTCTACGACCTTGTGGGCAAAGCCTGGGTTCAAAGGCGCGACTATCCCCGGCATTGTGGTACTTATCGCAGCGTCGCAGTTTCGTCGAACACCTCTGTGCGTTTGCCGCAGGAGGAGATGCGAAATTCACAATCTGCTTCGACCCTTGGTCCACTTGGTCAACGGTTTGGACCAGATAAGGGCTCTCCGCCTTCACCGGATCTCACGCCCACAGAATCCCTTCTTCACTTGCCGTATTCTGCTCCACCAAGCGAAGATCACCCAAGTGATATATACCTTTACAGCAACTACAACGCGAGTTTCTACCTTCCATACGTCTGTGCGGATGTTTATGTTTGCTTTATTTAGTTCACTGATGTCAAGCGCGAGCTAGAGGTATTTTCACCACTGCCCGATACGGATTTTACCATCCAGGACAAGTCGTCGGCTATGGCCGGCGCGACCTTCCCGCCAGGCCTTCGTTTTCCCACTGGCGCAATCCTGGGAACCAATCTCATCATTGCGGGGACATATCTTGCACACAGCTACCAGTCCTTTTCGATATGGGTTCTTGACCTTATAACCATGACCTGGTCCCGAATCGATCCCGGAAAGGCTGTGGAGAGTGGTTCTTGGTTCCGGGGATGTCTCTGGGCCGAAGCCAACAAGTTTCTCATCTTCGGGAACCGCACCGGAAATCTTGTTGATGATTATAACCGACGGCTTCTCAGCTGGGACCATGTCGCAGTCGTTGACTTGGAGGCCTTTGGGATATATCAGCCGCCACCTCTAAAGTTAGATATCACAATGCAAGAGCTCGGTTTGGCAGCTCTAGAAGAACGCGTCGTGACAGACTTCGAGATTGTATGCGATGATGGTCGGAAAATCAGTTGTTCCCGAAAGATTCTGGAGGAGCGATGGCCGTGGTTCTTGGAGCAACGCAAAAGGTTCATGCAAAATGCCAAGGAAGCCCTGGAGAACCTGCCTTCCTCTGCAATGCATGTCGGGTTGCCCGAACTTCCTGGCACCGCATCTGGCGAAGAGCCGCGCCTCGATCCACGGTTGACACCACGCTCTTTCTACCTTTCAGAGCCATACCCGATTACAATGGCTTTGTTGCAATATTTCTACACCCTGGCTCTCGTGACACCCCTTCAGCATGCGCCAGCTGTACTCAGCCAACTTCTGGTGCTTTCTGTCAACTACGATATCAAACACCTCCAAGGGCTTGTCAAGCATGCAATGCATCGCGCTTTGTCGAACTCAACTTCAGTGGGCGTGTATGAGGTCGCGACACTGTGCAGCTGCCGTAGCTTGCAGATTCGGTAGGCTTGACCCACATTTGTTGTCATTTCATATACTAGAATAACCGTGCCTTTTAGTGCTCTGAAAACAGTCATGGTAAGACTTCGATATTCATATCTACCTCCTTTATTTTATGCATGTTCTGATATGATTTTTTGCAGTCTTATACCCAAAAGCGACCCTCCCGGAGCAGAGGCGATCGGGAACCTGGTGGAGGAGGGAAACCCCCTGGCGGTGCCAGTGGTGGTGCAGGTCCGTCGAATGGCGGTGCTGGTAATGATTCGCAGCATATATCCCGGCCTCGAGGGACCTCAGATGCGCGATGGCGCACAATGGGCGAATCCAATGCCAGTGGTTCTGGGTATAGTAAGCCGTTTACGGCCTATGAACGTGGTCTTTCAGCCTAATACTTGAAAACACGTCTAGATACTCGGAATAATTCCATGCCCATAGATCTTTCTGATGACGACCAGATAACACCTCTTCCTAACCTCAACCGTACAAAATCACAACATCGGAGTCGCTCCCAGAGTGTGGTGTCGGTATACACTGACCACGAATTACATGCCCTTGCAGATTTCATGTCCACGTTCGCAGATCTTGGCGGTTCAAAGCTCGATCTCACGCCCGAGGATTCCTCAGAGCCATATCAGCCTGTCCTGCACACGAGGGCTGATTCGATCTCAAATCGCGACTCTGGTTCTTCTCTCTCAGTAGCGACTGTTTCCTGCTCAGACTCCGAGCATCATCAATCCTCTGATGGGCACACCGAAAGAAGCGACCTTCATCCAACTCTCAGCACCCAACACCGACAACGCCCACCACGCATCTACACCGACTCTATTCATGGCTCGGCACCCTCCTTGACATCGTCAGCCTCGTACAGTTCCATCTCCACCGGTCGTTATACATCCCCAGTCACGCCACTAACATCTTCAACTGAACTACCATCCTTTGATCTCGCTATTATTGATGAGCGTCTATCCGATGACGGAGACGGCCATCTGGATTCCGGCCATCCTGATCCTTTCGGTTTCTTCGCATCAGAACACCGACAACTCTCGCGGGATGCCTGGCCACAGCAAAAATCTAACATTGTCTGGGTTGCATCGCATACTCCTGCCCCGGAGCCGACCCACCTCGCCCAGTCTTCTCCATCATTACCAGGGGCCTCGCCAGTAACCCCCAAATCTGTGCCTTCACCCGAATTACCTCAGCTCCCGCCTACGCCTCGCTCAGCCACTGGAACCTCCTTTGCACGTTTCTTGACGCGGAAGAAAGATAAAGGTGGCGATCCAGATGCGATAGAGGAGAAGCGTGCTAAAAAGGCAGCGCTCAAGGCGAAAAGAGAGAAGGAACATCTGGAGAAGCTGAAACGCGAATTGGGCGTACATCCAGTTGTCATGGGAGGAATGCTGGCTCTTGGAGGAACTATCTAACTAATTTACTGACTGATTGCTTTTTGCCTTCGCTCTGACACTCTTTGTTATCGGATTTATTATTTAATCGTTCATTACTAACTTGCTTGTTGTATTGCCCCTGCCCTCCATCCTCTACCTACTTCGGACGCCATTGTGCATTATTGTCTATACATATAAGCTCGGTGGGTTGTGATTCTGCTAAAGTTTCGTAAAAGTCATTCTTGTAGTCATAAATATGATTATATCATTGGGTTGATGGGGTCAAGTGACTCGGGGGCGGAGTGACGTTCAATTGCGGTGATCGTTGGCACATCCACAGCTGAAACTGGCTCTAGAGGAGCCTCCGCTACTGCAACAAATGTCGCCCCGGGCACGACATCTTGAATTGCAGGGGCTGCTGGGTTCTGTGAAGGTATTGATGGAAACGTAGATGTTGAGTGGTGACTCGCAAAGATGTGATTGACTGCAAAGCAAATGGGCTGTCAGTCTCAATGACATGATAGAAAGAAATATGCATACATTCTCTTGCGTGAGCTGCATTGAAAGTCATCAACAATTTATCTTAAACCGAACCGTAAGAGTGGCGTACCAAGGTCCCTCTGTCGATCGCAAACACTTCCATCTGGACAATCTTTACGGCCCATAATAGCCTCCTCAAGAAAGCCTTTTTGACGCTCCCGCACCCACCATTCTTTCAAGCCCCATATAAGGACCTCTGCCGCACACAGCCTACAAATGCGACTACGAGGAGCATTCGGCTCTGAATCTGTGCCAGGAGCAACACTGTGAAGGTCGGCAAAGAGGTCAAGCTCAATCAACGGGGCGAATCCTCCCCTAAGTGTTTGGATGTATGACACAATCTGTGAAAAGAATTTAAGTCCCGACGCCTGAAAAAGAAACAGGAGCACGATGAACCTCGCGATATATATATCTCGGTGTTATTCTCTGGGTGGTGAGGTAGTCGAGCATGATCTCCACTTCAACTGTGTTGCTATCGAAGCACTCGTAGACGTCGGCAGATTGGATGAGGTCGCCGATGTCAGAAAAGCCATTCGGATGTTGTGACAAAAGAGGGGCTGCTATGCACCGCCCTTGTACACCGATGCCACAAAAGAATACCTGGCATAAATCGCACTTGGTCGTTGTTGGCGCGAGAGTTGCGAGCAGATTTTCGCTGTCGAGTAAGGTCCGTTAAGGCAATGTATACGATGTCTGTCCGAATCCCTTACCAGTTGCCACAATGGGCATGTCCAGGAGGTACTCCATCGTCGAGATGCCAGGCATGTTCAAAATCAGTTGTAGGATCTGGGATCGGCTGGGTACAATTCCAGCCATATGGATTGTTGGGAAGACAGTGAGGGCATGGACGAGCAAAGTCAGTGGACACTTGATTGATATTGGGCTCAGGTGACGCCTCTCGGGGAGGAGGAATCTGCGAAGAGATTTGTCAGATCAATGAAATAGGGAGGGTTGTCAGACCTACCCGCATTGACTGGTTTCCTTTATATATCTCGTCGGCTTGCTGGCGTTCACGTTCTGTGCGAGCCTTATGTGGTGCAGCTCGTAAAAGAGTGTCGATGACCCCTTGTAGCGCACGAAAAGGTGTCACGATAGTTGACACACCACGGCAGGCTGGGCAGTTCGTCCCACCATTCTGGAAAAAGAAATAATCAGCACATCAAGCAACCAAGAATGACTAGATAGACTAGATTTGACTGGGACCGACGGCATCCACCATCAGGGACAATGATTTCTCTGGTGGCAAAGTAGCGTGCCACTGATAGTCTGATGGATAACATGCGGCTCAAGACTCACTCGAATCCATAGTACACAGCAACTACGGGAGAGGCTGTCAATGCTCTACAGTTCAGACGACTAGATGAGCTCAAATCACCTTCCACAAAAGAAATGTTGACAAGGAGAAACAAGTACGGGTTTGTAGACCAATTCGGTACAACACCCGCACTGGAGCTCCTGAGCCAAATTATCAGCCAGACCAGAGGTGTCCCCTGTGCGAATGACATCGAGCCTCTCCGCTTCTTCCCCAGACTCTTCTCGTTCTTCCTTGAGCCGCTTCCGACTCGTGTCCTCTTCTAGCCCTTCAAATGAAGATGAGGCCCTTCGCTTTAAAGCAGTGCCAGCAAATTCACGCGATAGAAGAGTATTCGTCGATGTATCATTGAGGGGGGTCGATGGGGCGATGTGTTCTGGTTCGTTCATGGTGAGTGAGGCAGAGTTAGACTGGATGGTGGTGGTCAAATACAAAGTGCTAAACTAAGGTTTTGTAGTCGCTAATTATACTTCCCCTTATGGCAAGCGCAATAATGCATGTCCTTCCAACCCAATCACATTCGATTGTTTTCCACTGCCACCTAACTTATCGGACGTACGGTAAAAATACAAAGAATATAATACAGAAAAGGATCAGCAGGGAGAAAACTAGTCCAATGATCGTATATCAGGATAGTATTGTCAGATTGCGATTCGTGGGTGGAGGTGGACTAACACCAGCAGCAAAACAAGCGTTCGCCAATCGTTCTCGCAGGGTATCATACCGATACCGTTGTTCTGATTTCGGAATTCAATAACAGGGAATAAACGTTAAGCAGAGCAAACTAACCAGGGCATGGCCACAGGGCTGTCAAACTGTGCAGGTCTATTGAGCACATGTAAATGTATTCATGAAAGGCGTACGCACTAATCGAGCGGGGGTACCAAGGCTTTGCACACGTCCAATGCAACTGTCAAGGTGTTGTCACACTCCCACAACGACAGGGATCTATTGAAAAGGTCGTTTCAGGGAACTGCGGTCTAACGTCGGAACACTACTCGCCGAGAGATTTGACCCATGAACCAAAACACGAAAAATGGTCGCCGGACCAGAAGGTTGTTCGAATTTCCAGTGATAGTATGAAGCCCAAGCATGAACCGTTCTGCGACGGTCGCCTGATGCCTCACTGGTCGTTGCAGATTGGTCAGCGACGATCTGTTTAGGGGCGAAAAATACGTACACCATTCTTCAGCCTTCTCCCGATGGAACAGCCCGCTGATATCCCTGCAAGTCGATGAAATCAGACAAGAAAGAAAGTCAGGTCGGTGTTACTGACGCTCTGACGAGGGGGATGTACCGTCGAAACTCATAAGTGATGCACATTCTCGTGCTAGATGATGGTCAGTCATGAAATTTAAATCAGGAATACAACGAGAGGCTTACTTAAAGATATATTCCCGAGCCTGGAAAATCGAGGTCCGTTCAATTCCACACGTGTGCTTGTTTAGAGCCGCCTCAATGGCATCCGCTTCTAACCAAGTCTTCATAGCAAATTGAGCTTTCGCCTCATCAGAGGCGCGTGAGTCGCTCCGCATGCGTATGCAGGCATGCCACAATAAAAACGACCGATCATGTAATGCCCAGATGGTATCCTTCGAAGAGTAATTTGAAGAGAGAATGGGGGAGTAGGCGATTGATTCTCCTGAAAATAACAGCGCGTACTACACATAAAATAAGTTAGCGCATGCAAATCATCAATTCGAGGAGAACATACATTGGCAGGATCAGATATGAAAAGATTAAGAGCGTTGGATTTATGCGCGGTCGTATATGCTGCATGTCCAGCCGCCAATATCATTGCACTCCACGAGAGTCGCCGACAAGACTCTTTTCGAATTTCTGCTTCAGACGAACCAGACGGCCACGCAGGAGTAGATGTCCACAACGGCGTGAGCTCATTGCACTCCGGCCAGTGCTCAACAAGAGTCATAGATTTGCAGGCGCAGCCAACCTCGGCTGCAATGCCGTGCCGGGACTGAGACTGGTGTATATGTGGCTTTCGATGGTCGCGTAGGGCTGGGTCGGGGTGCCAGCTGTCTTTACGAGATGACTCGAGAACGGCCGGGACAGCGCCTGGCGAGAAAGTGGAAGCATTGGGGTCATCGGCGTCCACAAACGTCAAGGAGAGCCCGCGAATTATTGAGTCAAGCATAACCATGGAAGAATTGGACCGTTCTGAGGAATGGAGAGGATGGGCACAGACCTCGAATAAGGCTAAAAGCTGGTGAACCGTTAAAATCGTCAGTATTTCAATTCTTCAAAGAACAGTTCTTACCCAGGCTGCCTGCGCAAGGGTCTCATCGATCCACCCTGCATTGAAGCTGGCATCAAGAGCGCTCTGTGCTTCGTCCCTAAAGCGGAGCGCTCGCTCCCGACCTTGTGCACCAAGGCCTTGTTCAGAGCTCTGCCAGAAGGTCGACATAGCAAGCAACGCGAGCACTAAGCTTGGCTGGATCCTTTCCCTTTTCCGAGTGTCAAAATAATCCCTAAAAAAAGTGGGTATATGGAAAAATGAAAACCAATAATTTGAGGCGCTAAAGAGGAAGCGAATGTCCGATGTTATTCCCTGGGCGGCAACCTCGCGTTGGGAAGACGTTAGGGTTTGGAGGCGATCGGAGCCTGGGGAGATATACAGTGACAGGAGTGAGTCCCACCATATTTTCCGACTGAACGAGATAGATGGTTCGCAAGAGATCCTCGGAATGTCTTCTTCCTCGTTGGCATCGTTTTCCAGCGAGCAAATGTAGCCGTGGGGGTTATCTCTCGAGGATGGAAAGTGGACCAGCGGAATAATCGTGGACAAATCAAACGCATCGTCATACACGAGAGGAAGTGAATTCCCAAGGTCACTGTGGTCGAGCAAGCCTCTGCTTTGCTGCGGATTGTGGGAGTGGGAGTTCTCTTGCACATAGGGTGACTCGGCTGTATCAATACCACCGGTTTTCTGGGCAAACTCCAGTGGAGGCAATGCAATGTCACCGCCCGTTGGGGTGAGAGAAGATACCGATGGTAACCCAAATGATCCAGAGTTGCTTCTACTACGGCGGCAGGGAGTCAAGGGAGAATCATCTGCTTGTTCATCGGGGGGTGGGGCACCGGAGACTGTTGGGTCGTGCTGACGGCGACGTCGACGGGCCGTCGTTCCATCATCATCATCCCTTGTGTCTTTGGCCGAACGTTGTCGAGCACCTGGTATTTTATCTGGGCCGCGGCGCTTGGGAATGGGGTCGTAGTTACATTCACTAGACGCAGTGGCCCTCTTGGAGCAGTTGTAGCAAATCGGTTTTGCCCCATCACAACGAATTTTTCGAGTCCGGCTATCAGAGGATAAAATAAAGACCAAAAATTTCAGGAGGTAGAACAACTCACCATTGCAAACATGCAACGTATACTCTTGCACGAGGCTTGCCCTGGGTCGTTGGTGGTTGATCAGGAGCCAATTCAATGCGAGGCTTTTCCCGGCGTGGCTTCCGCGGGCGTGCAGATGCTGGGGATGCGTCCCTATCCTCAGGATGTTCAGATCGTGCTATGCTCTGAGGGGATTGTGCCATAAGATGACGATCCGCGCCCAAATTATATGTGTCAATAATCAGAGGACCGCTGTCGCGTCGCGGAAACTCTGGACGGATTTTGTGAGACCTGGAGTGGTGAGGTGCCTGAGAGGGAACTACCAGCTCTCGAGTATGTGACTGTGGAAAGGCCGGCCTTGAGAAACTGTGCCGTTCCGCGCTCATGTATTCGGGGGCGAGGGCGTCGTTGAGTGAAGACACGGTGTATGGGTGGCTGCTCCGGGCGCTCGCTAGGTCTGATCGTATCGTCATGGTAGAGGTGGGAAATCCATGCCCGTTGAGAGCCCCTGTGTGAGAGTAGTCGCTACTTGCATAGGAAGACAAGTATGGATAATGGGTGGCGCTGTGAGGGTAGGAATCCGATCGTGATCTAGAAGGAATATCGGTGTACATGTTAAGTTGTCGTGGGCGGGGTATAAAGGAATCAGAGAGACATAGACATAAAATGGTTAGTGAGAAGAGTCAAACACCCTCAGCACCCCGTAATGGCTCATTATGATTTTGGAATGTCATGTTTCCTTCAAAAGAGGATGTTGTCATTTGTTTGCCTAGTTACGAGGAACCAAACTCTGTTCTCTCAACGTCCGAAGATTCGGAAGAAATTCTAATCCTGACGGCGTGATTGGTGCCGACTACCGTTCCCCAGATTCTCTTGAACTCACAGTTTGACGACTGCCTCGAAGCTGCAAGAATGCGGGGTAAAGCATGTTAGAGTCGGTATGGGTACGTTTGACCCCGGACACCTCCGGGTTGTTTTTCGGGTCCGGCACCTCCGCCCCATTCATCTCACTTTTTATCAGAAGCAAGGTGTTTCAGTTGTTTGGACGTCTCCATATGCTCCAGACACCAACCAGACACAGCGAAAATTGGAGGATGAACAACTGTCAACTACTTAGTCGAAGACCGCTTCGAAAGTTGATCAAAGGATGACGCGTGACGACTGGGTTTTTCTTTGGTTTTGCGGGTCTCTCTGGCAACAAATGGACAGGATCGATATTTCACTCGACATGTAACGATAACCAATTTGCAGGCTGTTGCTATGCAATCGAGACCTTAAAACCTCCAAGTCGCTAACGGACCTCACCTTTGATTGTGATGCTATCTGTCGAAGGACCTTCTGTACCACCTGGTTCTCGCCATGCATCAATTGTTTTTTGTTCTGCATCATTCGCGTCGCACAGAACTGGCTATATCTTTGGGTGGGTTTTCTAGTCCCTACTATCTTTTTTAATTCTTCTTTCCTTTCATTTGCTTCGACTCGGGCAAGTCCCTGTCTTGACGACATTCTTTTTCTTCTCGCCTCAGAGCCCTGGTCGCTTTCACCCTCCTGATATTCGGCTGCATATGTTCGCATTCGCTCCAATTGTCCTGACCTGTTTCATGGTTATTACGGGTATCCGTGCTGGACCCGTGCCTCGACGTTCTATTCCGGAGCGCAGGGCAGCCGCCCTCTCCGCTAGTCAGCTGTCCGATCTTTCGCCGTTTACTCAATTTGCTCGGGCTGCTTATTGTGAACCTGAAAAAATTGAGGGCTGGAAATGTGGGCGTAAGTCGTGACCCTGTAGGTTTATTGCTATAGTCAGGTAATATCGATCAACTATAGAGGCATGTGATGCGCTTCCTGGGTTTGAGGCTACGCTTACTGGAGGTGACGGCGATGCAATCCAATTCTGTAAGTTCAGTACAGATGATACTTACTTGAGATTCAACGTTTATTTTATTACACTCAGTTTTTGTTGGTCACTGGCCACAGGAGAACACCGTCGTGGTCGCACATCAAGGGACAGATCCTTTAGAGATGTGAGTACATAATGTGTGGATGTAACATTAACATCCTTGAAACGCGCTACCGCTAAATCTGTTTGCTCAGCCAGTCAGTCCTGACAGACCTGAACCTGATTCGTGGGCCACTTGACCCAGAGCTTTTCCCCGGCGTGCCCTCCGACGTATCTGTTCACACTGGATTCCGCGATCAGCATGCTTTGACCGCCGATACAATTTTCGCTGAAGTTCAACGGCTACTCACGAAAACAGGATCGAAGAAAGTCATCACCGTGAGTCGTCGAACTGCGACTCTGTCATCTAAATACACAATTAAAGATTGTGGTAAATTTCAGGTCGGACATTCCCTGGGAGGTGCTCTGGCAATGCTGTCTTCTCTGTCCATGAGATTACAACTCCCGGTCGATATCTCAGTCAGCTCGACCACGTTCGGCACACCGCGTGTGGGCGACTCCGAATTTGCGGCTTTCTTCGACGCCAAGGTTTGACAGCATTCCAATCTCTTGAAGCAGGAGTGTCAATATGTGTTCTAGATCCCAGACTTCAGACGCGTGAACAACGATAAGGTCTGTGACTTTCTTCACTTAATGGAAACCGGCATTCACCCGGACCTTTTCTGCATGCTCACAGGATTTGGTTCCCATAATACCAGGACGCTTCTTGGGCTTTGTTCATCCACAAGGAGAAATAGTATGTTATACATACCCCTTGCGGTGGTGCAGGATACATTTCTTATCCCACATTTACCAAAGCATCTTCTATCTGAGGGACAAGCCGTCGCTTGCGCTGGTAAGCGGGCCCAAATATTTTTTGCTCTTTTGGTTTATTCTCATGCTCCACAGGCAAGGACAATGCTGATGACGAGCAGTGCCAGATACAGGCTGTGTCGAACATTCTCAAAGGGAACATCATTGATCATCTGGGTGCGTACTCGTATAAATTACATCTACCTCTCGTTTTTGTTCAACAGGGCACTGCATAGGTCCTTACCAGGGTGTCTTCATAGGAGGCCCATTTTGTTTTTAGGTGTATGTATTTAGTGAGCCTTTGAGGTCTCGTCCACTCTTTGTGTTTTTGTTTGTAGCTAGCTAGCCTGGCATATGCCATATCGGTGGTCACCATCGAAAATAGTTGAGAAGGAACATAGGCCTCCGAACAAGTCCAGATCTAAATTGTCTTTCAGGTTGTCCAAAACTTCTAGTGACTAGTAGCTGGTCGGTAAAATGCCCAAGATTCAGAAGACTTCCAAATCGCCGTTATGCTAGCACGTGATGAACGCGTCGCGTCAGGTCACGCGACGAAGCGCGATGATCAAACAACTAGCATTCTATGCTACCACACACCACCACGCCAGTACAACACCTTTTGCTTCGATCCAAATGTCGACGCGCATTTGCCTGTACCGTCGCAAGGATTACGAGAAATGGAGGACAGGAAGTTCGGCTGAGGGAACCAAGGCACTTACTATGACTCGTTGTCATCCATACGACACCCTCCTGTTGTGGAATCGCTTTATGGCTATCCTTTTCTTGTGCTGCGTTATCATCCTTTTTCACGCGCTTCTTGGTCTCGATGTCTCCAATGTACCTCGAAGAGCAGACTCAAGGGATCATTCATCGTTCTTGGGGGCGTTGCAAACCCAACACCAGCCGGAGTTCGTATATTCGAGACATGCGCAGGAAGATCCAAGTGGGTTAAGTGGAGGTGGGTTGGGGACTAGCAGCAGGGTTGATCCTTTGGACTCTGAGTCCCGCGAATCTTCGATGACATCCACGATACCGAGTGCCATAGATCACGTTGGAGCATCGTCACCGTCGCGTACGCCCTGCCCCGTGCCCCAACAGAAAACACGACTTCGCGAACGGCCTTCCTGGTATCGCCGGAGACGCTGGACGGTGCTCGATCAATATCCTTTCCCACCTCACTCGAACGCGGCTCCTGTCGATTTCAACGACCTTTTTGCACGGCGAGATGCCCGAGCACAACGAACACCTCTGTTCCGTCGAAAACCAACTTAGAAGCCCTGATTCCTAGTCTGATCGCCTTCACCTTCTCCAGTTATGAAAGGCTTCATTCTCTTCTCTGTACCTTCATGCCAATTGCAGCATGCTTCTGCAGTTTCTTTTTGCCGACATGCTTCAGCTTCGAATGCACAATATCAAGCCAGACACATGCATTGGGTGCTTGATCAGTGAGTCAACTCGAAAAAGGAATGTCATATATTCTGGATAAAAAAAATAGATCGAAAGAGACAGAACACACAAGTACTCGTATCAGGATTCTAGCTTGACGATATTCATTGTCAGCCTTTCCCTGAGGCTGAGAGTGCCTCTTGGTGTAACATCCAATGTTGCATATGTCCCTTTGATCAAAAATGAAGGGTTCATCGCGATTGTTGAGTGTACAACCTTTTCAACAAGACAAGAATTTCAGGACAGTTGACCTCAGTCAAACAAAATGCAACGCCGACCTTGTTGAATTGCTTCAGCCTACTTGGCACAATCAAAATGTCAGGAGCGCAGTTATCCTTTTCATCTCCAAGTTTCAGGTGATCTAGATGGGTGACGCTCAGGTTTACCTCATGCGATACATCCAACGGGACCGGGAACAAGGGGTAGAAGCTATCCCGGATGTCAATTAGAATGCTTAATGTTTCAAAACACACGCACCTGCGTTGTTGTAGCAGACAACGACACGTATTCGCCATAGAATCAGTCCCTGTGTCATCAGTTGACGTAGGGGGGATAGAGTCGATCTCTCTCCCTCTCTTTATGAACTCCTCCTTCCGTAGGTGATAGACAGCGTCAACGCTGCTCACGGCGAAACTGATATCATTGATGGAGAATCGCACGGGGTTGGGTAACAGATGAATGCGCTTTTTCACACCTTGAACATCGTGAATTGCTCAGTGGGTAATATGACTCACAGGATCGGCATTCGTGAGCTCAGCGCCCAATTCACCTTGTGGGAACACGGCTTGGCGACTGATGAGGTCGCGGACACTTGGCACGATAAGTACTATGCTGCCTGGAGAGGAATCCAGGAACATGCGGAGGGGATCAATGAAGCGACTCCGAAAGAGGCTGGCTGGTGTTGCGTCAACTTCTCCAGTTTTTAAGATGGGATGTTGTACATCAATGAAGGGTCCAATCTGTTAATGATAACTTGTGAATACCGACTGGTCAAGTGGCACAACCAGAAGCTTACGAGGAGAACGACCGTCGGTTTGGCAGCTTTGATATTTTCTACAAGGCGTTTCCAAGGTTTGTAGCTCAAGTCTGTATCTTGGGTATATGGGCCACTGACGATAAACATCGAGAATGGCGTGTCAACGGATCCTAGTTCCGATTTTGTCCCCGGCAGACCAAGAGCTGCAGGAGACGGTTTCAATGGCGGCAACTACAGATTGGTTAGACAATCAATTTGGGGTCAGAAGATAAAATACTGACGGACAAAATCTCAGTGACAAGGAACCATCCACCACCGCCGTTCTTTCCTTTGAGTGCTACGATGGCTCCTGGAAAGATACCTGTGCCTCCGGATCCTTGCGCCCCGCCACGTATTAGCAGTCCAGGATCAAAACGTAGTGGCACACGAGCTCCAGATGCATGCATGCGGGAAGATTCGAGTGCCAATGACGTTTCCGTGAGTTTCGCTGATGCTGCCGACGACTCTGAGTCGTGGGTTATTCGACCAATTACTGTAATCTCCTCCTGTTGAACATAGTTGAGTGTGTACTCGGGGTCAAAGAGCACAGTAACACACACATCTGTCGATGAAGAAGGATCTCCCAGTTCAGAGATATTGTAATGCTCCCGGATGAGTTCGCCAAACTCATCAATCCTATCATCAAGTGCTTCGAATAGTGTACTCGCACATGAGAATGTTGTTGTTGAAGGTATAATATCGCCATACCTTCACTTCGCTCCGAGATCTTTTCATACATATAGCGGTCTAAAACGCGTCAGATGCATCGTAGATCATTCTCAGGGCGCTTACAAGATCGTGTTTTTCTCGACAACGCGTCCATTGCCGGCCCTTTGAACACAACAGCACTCCTACCAGTACTGGGACCTGCTAGACCATAGCCTGGCTCCGACTTGACCTGTGCATTCCCCACACTCGATTTCGCTGGATTCACATTCTTCAGCATGTTCGCGGGTATTCGAGATCTATTGACCATGGCCGTATTCGTTGTGGTGACGATTCTCTTCTGAGGCTTTTTGGCGCTATCTCTGGTCACATCGCGCCTCATCTGCTCTCTCAGCGCGAGGAGCGAGTCCAAAGTGAACGGGGATATCTCTGATCGTGTGGACGATGACTTAAAGTTTGAGGCCTCCCACTTGAATTTAAGATCTTCTGCGCCTAGGTTGTACGTCTGACATAGCGAGAGACCTGCCGATGCCTTCATTGAAGATTATTTCAAGAAGTCCAAGGTCAGGGCCACATACATTGCTCCAAGATTTTCTCGTCAGATCCAACTAGATGCCCAAAGACGCTTGCGATGCCTGTCGCAGTTTCTTGCGCCATATGAGGCTTGGGATTGTGAGAAAGGAAGGAGGACGCGCCCAAATTCTCGTGTCACAAACGCGTCAACTAGAGCGTCACAAGCACGTGTCTGCTCATCGGCGGATCCGGCATACTATTACGTAATTTGACCAATCTGAAACCTCCCGCGAATGACAATGACTGAGGCATCCAGGCTGATCCGGCCATGCTGTGCAAGGGCCACAAAATTGGTATGGAAAGCGAAGGCTTTGTAGCTACAGTAGTATGGACAATGCCCTCCATCCCAATCTCCACCACTACGCCAAATCCCCGAGGCCCAAGATTACAACGTAAAAATACACAATGCAGATTCCAAGAGATGACCATAAACTTATAGTAATGGACATTTGTGATATGGGTGCTATGTCGCTGGTAATCGAGACAGAAATCGAGAGATGCGAATGCGAATGGACAAATAAGTCGGTCGAGAAGACCGCATGTTGTAGCGTATGATGTATGGGTTTTGCATAGTTGTGACACGACAGCCGATGGGTCAGGGGCACGAGGAGACCAGACTAATCGGTTGCAGTGCTGGTTGCTGGCTCGTCGGTGGATTCGTCGACATTGGTATCGTGTGCGAGGCCACTCTCCTTGTTCACTGGGCTCGTCGAATTCGTGGGTGATACTGAGAGGCTCTGATGACCGCTATTGTGACCATTGCCTGGCGATGACGCATGAGGGATGCTAATATTGCGGATTTAGAGTCTTCTCATGTCAAAGAAGTCTTGATGCGACATACTTTTCAGGATTGGGGATCGCTGTACCTACGGTGTTCTGAGGAGCAACACCGGCCTTGGAGAGTGCGTAATCTCCAGAGTCGAAGTATTTACGATCCTGCGGAAACATAAGGCATCAGACGCTGTTAGCGGTAAATGCACAGAAATATCGGGCGGACCTTCTGCATTTTCATGAGAATGTTCTTGTGCGTTGGAAGCTTCCCATACTTGGCGAAGAGCTGCTGCTCTTGCGGACTCAGCTTCTACAGGAGGATCGATAGAATCAGGATCCGGGGCCATGAAATACGGGGTATGGTGCAAGATGGGCTCACACTGAGATCGATCTTGTTACGCTGAGCCGGGAGCATGGTAGCAAAAGAACTTGAGCGGAAGGACAGAACGAACCGCTGAGAGAGCTGGGTAGAGGGCAGTCCTGTGAGCTATGATGACTTTGTAACAACTCAAATAGATATTTTTATCATGGAGCACGGTCCCTACCACATTGGCGGGGTTTTGTCGGAGTTTCAAT
Organism: Hypsizygus marmoreus; assembly: GCA_013433165.1. NCBI lineage: Eukaryota > Fungi > Basidiomycota > Agaricomycetes > Agaricales > Lyophyllaceae > Hypsizygus > Hypsizygus marmoreus. The sequence goes on along the minus strand of CM024090.1, from coordinate 1,979,438 downwards.
CTTGGGGGCCATTCCCTTGGCGACGTCCACCGCTGTGGGCGTCGCTCCTCAAAACTCTCAAATCACGCTCGCGGTTGGAGCTTACAACAACAGTCATCCAAACATCAACTAAGCTAATTCGTGGAGCCATGGAATCAAAACTCCATCACAAATAGTACATCTTCCCCACACTCATTGGTTCGAGCAATTGAATTTTCGTCTTGTCCGATCACGCCTAACTCCCCATCGTGCCAATGCCCCTCGTCTTTATCTTCATGCTCCCCTTCGTGTTCCCTCAGCTGATGACCACGACCTTCTTCTGAGCAGCATGTGACCGGCAGGGTAGAAAGTTGATGAGAAGAATGTGTTGTCGCTGGTTCAGCCACTACCGCCACTAAAGCTCCGCATCCAAGATTGCGATTGTCTCCAGAGTCTCTTTCCATAATTGCAGACATGTGGGACTCCGCATCAGACAGGATATTGAGGTCCACGTCGTCATCATAGAGCGGATCATAGGCGATGAAACTGTCTGTGGCATCCTCGTAGTCAGAGATACTAACCTCATAGTCGATGTCGATATCTGCCCATTGAGATTGGAATTCATTGCGCATATCTCTGGTTTGTGATAGCTCCGAAGCATCGTATGCACGAAAGGGAGCTCCGGAGATTGTCGGTGAACATTTAGAAGTTGACGAAGTCGCGGCCTGAGATCTCGGTCCTATTCCAAGCAGGTCCTGAGAAACTGGATCACTTGGGTCCATTTGGGTTGCAACGTGATCAATATCATCCACAAGAAAGAGGCAGCGAGTTTCTGGCTCCGCGGCCTCCATTAGATCATCGTCGACATGCCCAGATTGTAAAGGGGATAGGAGAAAGGGGCCGCAGCACGCGTCGTCATCCCCAAAGTCTAACACAGCTGAAGCGGCTACGCAGTCCTCATGTCCGCACATATCTTCCTCAGAAGAATTAGGCTCGTGTTCAAGTGCTGAGTGTCGGTCGTAAAAGTGTGCATTCTCCATCTCGAAGGTCTCTTCGCAATCGCTCCATCCATCCTTTTCCGGAAGGCCTTCGTCAGAGTGATCGAGCTCTAAGTCCATTGGTACAGTCACAGCGCTGCTAGGAGGCATATCCAGAAACAAGAAGGGATCCACATATGGACCCAAGGAACGTGGTAAAACGTCTGTGAATGGAACATCCCATAAACTGTCAAATCGGGTACGATGTTCTGAGGGAATGACATTGTGATCCTGCGAAAGATCTTCGTCATCGGCAGGGTCCGTAAGATGTGCTTGAGTTGCTCCCTGTGGTAGAAGTTCGGATGTCAGAAACAGTGTCCTAGTATGAGCGTGCAGGAAAAACCAGGCCTTGAAATGCGGACGTGTCATTCCATCTCGATACGCTCGTTCCATAGCCAGGCAAAAGACATCTTCTGTTTTGGGTTTCGTTTTGGTAGGTTGATATATTGAAGCCTCGACCTCATGAATGGGGCTAAGATACGTTAAGAGCGAGGACGAAGCTTGATCAAACTTGGCTTCGTGCCGACATCTCAACGTCTGTATAATGACATGATGCAAGGAAGAAGGAAAAGATAGGAGGAAATCACCTTGATAAGTCGTTTGCATTTGGCGCGGAATGAGTTATTGGGCGACCTTTCCATGATGCTATATATTGAACAGAACATTCGGGGGAAGTAAAATGCTTCCTTGTCCAGTTGCTGCTTTTGGACTTAGGGATTGCCCTCTCAATTTTTTATGAACCATAACCATACCTGACACCATGGTCCAAAAATAAGAGGATATCGTCTGGCAAATAGTTGATCAGCATGCCGTGATGGATAGATCCGATATCGAAAGGCATACTTACTTGACGAGTTGCCAGGTCACGAACCGTCCAATAACATTGTCGAGAAGGGTTCTGAAAGGAAGGGCCAGTTTTGAAGAGAATGGATGACTGGTTTGTTGCGTTGAATTCGAGCTCGGCTGAGAATCAGAGGATTCAGAGGGTCCAACAGTACGCCAGGAGTAACAGAGGTCGAGCGCAACCAAGACAACATGGACTGAGTGTGTCTCCGATTCTATTGGCACTTGACGTGAAGGTGTCAATTTCACTAGGGGTTGGTCAATTCAAACAGTCTGAAATAGAATCGAGAAGGAAACACTTTTGGGGAGGCCATCTTCATCATCAATGTATAATTTTGAGACAGTATTCAGGCCCAACTCAGTCGCGTTCTGATGAACGATATTCACTAAAGATCACCAGGAGAGAAATGTATATTACCATCTGAAAATAGTCAACGAGATGCCCTGAAAGTGAGGAAGCAAGTATGTCCTCAGCCGAAACGTCTGAGCCGTCGACAGCGCCAGAGAGGGTGATAACGAGATTAGAGGTAAGAAGAACATCGACGTCGTCCGGAAAACGCGTCTTGTTCAACGTAAACTGAGTGTCTGAGGCCTTTCCAGCTAGCAGATGATGCCTAACATTGAGCGCCAAGCTGCAAAGGTCGGACACTGCCCTGATTCTGGATCGACATTGAATGGTGGGCATAACGGAGATGGCAGAGCTGTGGAAAGGAAAGCAGTGCCGGCGGATTGCCATACAAGGACATAACTGAAAATTGATAATTTGACAAATCCCTCCTTGGTCACAGCCCCAATTGCAACAGCCACCCACAGGTTCTGATTCCAGAAGTCAATCGCTGCTTGTTCTTGAATCCATCTCATCCTGAATTCAGCAGCCTTCCCTCTCCATACGCGGGCATGGCGGTATGTTCGCTCGTTCTCGTCGGGTGTCCTTCACTGATCATCTCTCCTTATCTAGGGTCACGAGCTGGACCAGAAGATCCAGGAGGTCTACAAGCACATTCAGACCGAACGCAAGATCCTAGAGGCATCACAGCTACTACGACAGGCGACGACCAACCAGGATGTCCTTCGACGCAATGACGCAAAGATCAGGGAGACTGAGCGGTCCTTGTCTTACTTCCAGGACACGCTCCGTGAACTTCAAGCTCGGAAGCTCCAGCAATCGCAACAAGATCAACGAGGGGCTGGCTCGTCTTCACCTCAGGTTCGTATTTATTTCAATTATCTCGGGCAACACATATTTACTCTGTTCTATAACAGGTGCCTTCAAAAGATTATGGTCCTTCTGGTCGTGGCGGGCGTCAGCCGAACCCTGCAGAAGCTGGGTATCCCATGGGCCGACCATCCGTGTCGGGCCCTCCGAAGCCCAAGCCTTATACCAACCTTGATCTCATCAAGGCAGACACTCCAATAACACCGACCAAGATATCCCGGATGCTTCATCAACTGGAATTCAAACTTCAGGTAGAAATGCAATACAAGAAAGGCATTGACAAGATGGCCAAATTGTATCAAGCCGATGGCGATAAGAAATCAAGGGCAGACGCCGAAAGCAAGAAAATTGAAAGCGACAAGAAAATACAACTTTTGCAGACGGCCCTCAAACGATACAAGAATCTACACATTCTGGATGATGTCGTGGAGGAAGAGGAGACTGGTGCGTTGTATTGTTACCTGCGAACATTGTGTGAATCTGACTCAGGATTGAACTTGAAGGTCCTCCAGGCCCTGACGGAGAGCGGAAAGAGAATATGCGCTCCAAGCCGCTGTCCGGCACCCTTCAAGTGACGGTTAAAGGTGCCCGGGAGCTTGATCATGCACCGGTTGTGTCATTCGGCCGACTTCGTTCTTCCTCCAAGCAGTCTAGCGAGACGTACGTGACCTTGAAGGTTGAAGGTACACAACTTGCGAGGTCGCATCCATCGCGAACTGATCGCTGGAATGAGGATTTCGAAATCACCGTCGACAAGGCTAACGAGGTTGAAATCGTCGTTTCAGACAAGCAAGCGAACGACCCTCACGCCATCCCCATCGGACTATTATGGATCCGAATAAATGATTTGGTGGAGGCGCTGCGTCGCCAGAAAGTTGGTATGGATAATGGACAAGGAGGATGGGTTACTGCTGGGGCCATGCACGGTGACGCCTCAGTTTCACCGATGCACCCTTCCTCTGGCGACATGAATGCGCCTCTTGGTGGCAGCCCTCGTGGATCTGCGATGACTTTCGGAACTCCAACTGCGGAAGGTATCGATGCTTGGTTCGCCGTTGAGCCAGCAGGGGCAATTGCCCTTCACCTCAATTTTAGTACGTCATCTTTTGCTTTTCTTTATGGCCGATACTAACCATAGTATATTATTTTTTCAGTCAAGGAGAATGTGCGCAAGCGCCCCTTGGATGCCCCGCTTGGCCTTGGCCGACAGGGTGCTGTCCGTAAACGCAAGGGTGAAGTTCACGTTATGAATGGCCACAAGTTCGTCCAGCAGCAATTCTATCAACTCATGCTCTGCGCGTTCTGCAACGACTTCCTGCTCAACGCCCTTGGATACCAATGCGAGGATTGTCGGTATACCTGCCACAAGAAGTGCTACGAGAAAGTAGTCACGAAATGTATATCAAAATCCAACACTGGGGTGGGTTGTTCACCTCCTCTTCTTGCTATTTGGCTGACGTTTCGCTGTCAGGAGGGTGATGAAGAGAAAATCAACCATCGTATTCCTCATCGTTTCGAGCCTCTTACCAATATCGGTGCCAATTGGTGCTGTCATTGTGGTTACATGCTACCTCTCGGTCGTAAGAATGCGCGCAAATGCTCAGAGTGTAACATCACTTGCCACGCAAATTGCGCTCATCTTGTTCCCGATTTCTGTGGGATGTCGATGGAAACCGCCAACGAACTACTTCGTAATTGGCGCGACATCAATAGGCAACGTGTTGATAAAGCTCAAGCACGCCCTCCTGGTCGTCAATACCCTGAAACGCAGACAATCTCCCCATCGCTAGATGCACATATGGGTGGCGCAATTGACCGCTTAAAGCTTACTAGCCCGGAGACTGGTGCTCCGCTTGTCGACGCTTACGGCCGTCCTCTTCCCCCTCCTCAGGACCGGTATCCTGAGTCCCGACCATATCAACAGCTTCCCCCACAACCACAGCAACCCCAGATTCCACCATATATCCAACCTCCCCCTCCACACGCCCGGCCGCCTTCTGGAGCACGGGTCCCTATACCCCCTGGATATCCCCAAGACGGACGTCCTTCGCCAGGCGCATACGATATGGGAGCTCCGAGTGGCCAGGATGCATATACGCCTGTCGGTTATCCGGTAAGTAGTCCTTGCGGAGTAGAATATGATTATTGTCGGTTGAATTGCTCCGTTTGTCCAGGGACCTCGAACTCAAACTCCTCCTGCACCAATGAAGCAAGCGGGTATGCCAAGTTCAGTCGCCACACAGCGTCCTCCGGATCGCGTTTCCCTTCCACCGGCACCCTCACCGAAGCGAGCACCGCAGGAGATTCCTGCGCGGCAGCAAGTCCGCATGAGGAAGGTCGGACTCGACGACTTCAATTTCTTAGCGGTGCTTGGCAAGGGCAATTTCGGCAAGGTCATGCTTGCTGAGGAGAAGAAGACCAACGGACTGTATGCAATCAAAGTTTTGAAGAAAGAGTTCATCATCGATAATGATGAAGTCGAGAGGCAAGATTTATGTTCACTAGTAATGCGATGCAAGGTCTCACCACATTGTACAGTACCCGCTCTGAAAAGAGGGTATTTTTGGCTGCTGCTCGGGAACGCCATCCATTCTTGCTTGGGTTGCACTCATGTTTCCAGACGGAAACGCGGGTGTACTTCGTGATGGAATATGTGAGCGGTGGGGATCTGATGTTGCATATTCAGCGGAAACAGTTCTCCCTTCGGCAAGCCAAGTTCTACGCATCGGAGGTCCTTCTGGCATTGGAGTATTTCCACGCAAATGGCATTATTTATCGGTTTGTCTTAATTCCCAATTCCGGAGTTATATTTATAACGGCATCACATAGGGATCTCAAACTCGACAATATTCTTCTGACGTTAGACGGTCATGTCAAGGTTGCTGATTACGGCTTGTGTAAGGAGGAAATGTGGTTTGGACAGACGACAAGCACTTTCTGCGGTACTCCGGAATTCATGGCACCAGAGGTCTGCCACACTTTGAGGAATAAGGTTCCACAACTCATCTGTTCATGCAGATCCTTCTTGAACAACGCTACGGACGCGCGGTCGACTGGTGGGCATTCGGTGTACTGACATATGAGATGCTACTGGGTCAGTCCCCTTTCCGCGGTGACGACGAAGACGAAATCTTCGATGCCATCCTCGAGGATGAGCCCCTGTACCCCATTACTATGCCTCGAGATGCTGTCTCCATCTTACAAAAGGTGACTCTTTCGATACCTGACCACAATGGCAGTTCTCTAAGACGCTGCGTTCATAGCTACTGACTCGCGATCCTGCTCGCCGCTTGGGTTCAGGGAAGGAAGATGCTGAAGAGATCAAGCGTCAGCCTTTCTTCAAGGACGTCAGCTTTGATGATGTCCTGAACAAGCGTATTCCTCCCCCATACTTCCCAACAATTGTGAGTTGCCTGGCGTACCAATACTTTCGGGGTTTCAGATTGCTCATTGCATTGATTACAGAATGGAAGTGCCGACACGAGCAATTTCGACGAGGAATTCACTCGCGAGCAACCGACTCTGACACCCGTCCATGGTCAATTATCGTCCCGCGACCAGGCCGAATTCGACAGATTCTCCTGGGTGAGTTGAGATGACGATGGACGAATTGATTGTATTGACTGCCTATTGTTTTCCAGGTAGCGACATGGGCTGACTTGTGAAGCGCCCATTTGAAGATTAATGTTGGTCGTCTTTAGGGTCCACCGCTGACCCATCCATATCCATATATTAGTTGTTGTGACCGTTTGTGCCATCATCCTTGTACCCGGATATCTGTAACTAGGAAGACTATAAGTTCGTTTCTTTCCCCGCAACCCTCATGAATTTTTGCTCTGTTTCATCGATACGACGTGTCCCCCTGTGCCCGGCAAGCCAGGCGGCTGCTCTTCGTCAACTTCGTCTTCGGTTGGGCCACGCATGAGTTGATAGAAACTCTGCCACAACGCGGCGATCGTTTCGTACTCCTTCGTCATCCCTAACACCTCCTCAAGTTTTCGATTTAACACGTTTGTCGACGAAAGCAGTTCCTCAAAGCCCTAGGTCCCAAGGATTACGCGCTTTCTATCGCGTCGAGTATTTGGAATAACATACAGATGTGATCTCCCGAGATAGCCTGTCACGTTCTCGGTCAAAAAATGTCGGATCTTCATCTGCTTGGGACATATTGAGGCATGCACACTGGGGATGATAGTGGTATCTGTTTAAGGTGAAATGTGTTGTGACGCGACGCGACCGTGACACAACACTTTCACATGGATTCGGCCCGCACCCTACGGGAATGTACATCCGTTCATACCATATAAAACGATCAATTGTGAGTAGGAAGTCCCATTGAACAAGTGCAGCATACAAGACATTGCTCGTGGACAACAAAGGTCAAAAGGTCGGTACAAAAGGGAGGCCCGACTGGGATCTGTCACGAGACGAAACCGTTGCGGAGAGAATCTAGCGAAAGACTCTCTGCTGAGCAAAGACGCTCAGCTTGTTACTCATGTCCTAACGCGTTGGTTCACATAGATGCTTTGTAAGGCAGTCAATGCAGGCCGTAGGTGAAAAGTGCCCATACATACGTTGACCCGCATGACGTGATGCATTTTGTGCACTTGGGTATTGCAGTTATAGCCATACCTGTCGGACAACGTAGTGAGACCAGGACGCGGGGAAAGTAACAGCCTTCGCGCACCAACAGTCTTCTGGGATTTGTTGGCCATCTGAATGTTGTAGTGTCAGGGTAAATCCATCCTTGAACATTTCTATTTAGCCCGCTTACTTTGTCTCTTCCTTTCGAGGAGCCAAAGGTGGAGATGTGATCGAAGGATATTGGTGATGCACGCTTCACATAGCCAATCTTGTTTATCCCATGTGTCGTAAGGAGGCGTTCGAATTTCGTGTATTTCTTGGAGCATTTTTGTATACGTGAATGATGAGGAAGACAGCATCTCGCGGAGCAACGGTCCATCAACGAGATTCTGCGCAATTCTGCCCTTGAGCAGGCTGGACAAGTTACCGATGCGCGTCGATGGTACGCCTGCTAGATATTCCCAGCCTACACATGAAAGTCATGAAGGATTCCTTGGTTCGGGAAAAAGACCCACAAGCTTCGGTCCAGAGGTTGAAGCCTTGTACAGTACCGCATCTGTGGCCTGAGAAAAAATGTATAGGTGATCTGGTTTGGGAGTTTGCCATAACTTACATGCATCCTTGTCATGAACGTCTTTCAAGATTGATTTCCAATGAGATGCATCATTGGGAGGAGGTTTCATTTTGCGCTCTTGCCAGAGTTTCCCCAATGGATGAGAAATATAATGTTCAAACAGCGGAAGCAATTCTTCAAGGTCAAGGTATTCCCGCAGGTCGAAAGTGGATCTGGTTCGGTATGCATTCAGAACAACTTCAGGTCCTTTGCAAACGGCTATCTCCTCCATTCCAAAGAATGCGGCTAGAAATGACATTTGATTCCAAAGGTTCCAACAGTGCACAAGTGGGACGAAGACAAACCTCCCGCATTTTCAGCGATCGCGGCCCATTGTACAATCTCCATCAAGAATTCCGCGGCGCTGTGGATGGCCAGCAGGTCGTAGTTCCCAAATTCAGATAGTAACTGTTTGCGTTTTAGTCTGGTGTGTTCAATCTCTTCGTCGTCTGCGTCATTATCAAATTCAATGTCCTCAATCTCTTCCGCAGGAAAGGCCTTGGAAAACAGCATGAGACGGTACATCGCACGGCGAAATTGCCATGACTCCATGGAATCCAGTTTACTCGTCTGAGATGTTCGATCTTTGTATCTGAGCATGCAGGATTGGTGACTCAAAGATATGTCAATGGGATATCGAACGTGCCTCGAACTGAACAAGTCTTCCAAGGCGTTGACGACAGCTGCATTCTTATTCAGATCTCGTGCTTCCTGAGCTGTTATAGGAGATACAGGATCTGTTTCTGTCCAAGAAGGTGGAGGCGGTGTCTTCAGCGGGTCTGGTTGGGAGAATGCGTGTTCTGCTGGAGGGGTGTACCGGAGGACCCTCAGGGATTGAGGTAGTGCTGGGCCAGTTACATTGTATGAGACAGCTCGGAGGATTGAATTCGGGTGTAACTTGAAGATATTGTAAAACGACTTGGATGACAATATCGTGGCACCGAGAGAGGAGTAGCTGGGCAAGAAAGACAGGATTCTGTCTACAATATCGTCGTCAATGGGCAAGGAGTTCAGTCCTCGCATGGTGATTAGCGTGAAAGAAATAAGGTGTGGTCGTGGTGTGGCAACGCTTGAAATACCTTAGTGGTGGTTGAATGACTCGGCGGGACTCATGATGCATACCGCGTGACCCTGTGACCCGAGCCGCCGCCGCGCCGACCATATGTAGGAAGTCCAGACAAAACCCAGAGAAGCTTGTGAGAGGCCTGAAGGATCTCTACTAGCAAATTTCTATCTTGCAGTTTTCCGTTCTTATACAAAACATATTCTAGCCTAATGGTACATGAGCATAAGCAATACCACTTATGAATAATACACATAGTTTGGAAAGTCAGCAATGTCATTAGAGGAAGCCGCTCTCCTGAAGCAACCGTGCCATCTTCTCATCCTCCCGCTCTCTGGGCTCCCGTTCCAAACTCAAAGCCCAGAAATGCTCGCTCGACGCCCGTGTGTCATTAAACTGGTTTAGTGACTCCTCGATGTAAGTCTGGACTATAGGGATTGTCACGAAGTTAAAAGGCTGAGCTTGCCACCGCTTGATGTCGTTGATGACCTCGGATGCCTTTTGGCGCTTCCGGAAATTAATAAGACCCCCCGGGAGATTATCAGGATTACCGTCCTGAATAAATTGGAGAGTTGAGAGGAAAACACCTAAGAATTCTTTCATCAGTATTCTGAAGGAAGGCTGTGGCGAGAAGATGCCCACCAATGAAAGGTACACATGGGGGCGTCACTGACGCCATGAGCTGGCGGTATTTTGTAAAGTTCTTATTGCTGTCGATCGTCATTTCGCAAGCCCCGAACTGAGCCATACTTCGTTGATTGACCTGTTCCCAGGTTCGTTTTAAGCGACGTATCGGAGGGGTATTGAGTCCTGAGGTGATGGCGATCATGGTTGAAAAATTATTAAGAGTTCGGCAACGCTGTAACAATCTTCAAAATATACTCATATGTTTGAAAATTTGAAAGCTCACGTCTGCGACACTGATCAAGTGTTTAACCGCTGCAGCTCGTCTGCGAGAGTCTTCCTTGCTGAGTATTGACTCAGCTACCCAGTCCGCAATCTATTAAAGCATATTAAGACAAGGAAGCAAAGTCCTAGAGCGTTCCGACTCACCCTGTTGCTGGTCTGGATCACAATAGCAATATTATCGATATTCTCTGTTCTTTGCTCCCTAGCTCGTTGTAGACACTCCATGGGCTTGATCTTCTGATATAGCAAGCTCTCCATTATTGTCAACTGCCGCGCCAACTCGAGAGGCTCGATGTCGCCAAGTTTGAGCTTTTTGTTAGTCTTCGGCATGATGGGAGCTGGAGGGGTGCCTTGAGTATTAACTACCATCTTGACATTGCCGCCGCCCTTTTGCTACGACGAACGGGAGAGTCAGGTGGCTGTTCCGGTAAGTATAATAGGTACATACTATACGGTCGATCTGACTAAGCAGCTGCTTCGCCGCTGCGAAGTGCGCCACTTCATCCGAGGAGAGAAAAGCCTTCATGCGATCCAGGATATATAGATCCTCTTTCTCCAAGAAATCGTCATCCTGAACCATTGTCTTGAAGGTATTCATCACGCTAAAGCAAAATGAGAATGTGGCCGCGTATGACGTGTTGAATGACCTGACCGCATTTGAATGACATGCTGCTTAAGTTTGCCCCATTCCTCGCGTTCGCTCGGGTTCAATTTGGCAGGAGGTTGTATCCTGAACCGCGCAACGAGTAGATCAAACAACTCATCCAACGTCGTGAAGGATTTGTAAGTCATGAGGAAAGCCTTAGTAAATGTTGGATCTGTGGCACAGACGTCATTGAGAATCCTGATTCAAATGAGCCCTTTCGACTTACCAGCTTGATCATGAGCAGTCAGACGTTCAACCAATGCTGAAACTGTTCCTCCCCGGACAGAGTTGTCAGGGTCAATCAAGATCTCATCTTGATTATAATTCGAACGAAGATACCACGGTTTGAGGTCGGCTGCTACCTTTTCTGCATACTCGCCTCCCAAAATCCGTTCCAGTTTGCGAGAACCGGTCGGCCGAGGAGGCGATGTGGATGCTAAAATGGCTTCATGTAGAGGTTAAGCAAAGTGTAGTTGTACGGAGAAATAAAGCCACACTTACCATCATCGTCGAACAATGAACTTGTTTCGGCATCTGGCATTGGTCGTGGAGTCTCTTCTTCAATCAGAGTATCGTCGTAATCGCGTGACGACCCCACGGTGTAGCTCGCATCCGAGCCGTTGACATAGTTTCGGTTGTACATAGGGTAAGATGCATCTGAACCTTTCGATGCCTTAGCCGGCCGACCGAAAGCGAGCTCCATGTTGACAACATCTGGATTGTCATCGTCATCGACCATGTAATCTGATATTGGGAGAACACTGAGACGAGACATTCGCCATTCAATTGAGCCATTGTAGTCGCCTTGTGCCATTTCAGCTTGCTCGTGGCCTACTGAAAGGAGACTATCCAATGTATGTAGCAGGAGAGTGAGATTGGAGCTCAACGATGACGATAATGCGTCCAGGTGGTCGTAAGCGTATTCGCGCTCTCGACGGTATTCCGGAAGGTCCGAGTCGCGTATCGATTGTACAGTAAGGAGAAAGACTGCACAGTCACTAAAAGCCGACTGAACAACGGTCTCCAATGTGCGAACTAGGATTCGCGCATTCTCAACTGTGTGCAAATACGGCGTATTAGCCGAGGAGCCACCCTCTTGTCGGATACCGTCGATATCAACGTGTCGAGCGACATGGATATCTGCCACGAACACCAACAGGAACGAGATTTGGGACACTAGTTCTCTGCCGCACAGACGGACTTGCTCAACTGCAAATCCGTTTTAGGTTACCAAGGCACTGGATGAATTAGGACCTGAAGCTTACCCGAACCCTCCCCGGAAGTTTGCAAGGCACTAATCAGATGTTGGAACTCAACGTCTAGTTTGGCGAGATGAGTCTTGAGCTCTGAGATCACTTCCGGTCCCAGAACCCTTCTGGATGTAGCCTGGTCTTCATCCAACGACACCCATCCAAATCCTTTCCAGCGTCCAGCAGCACCAGCACCAACAAGTCCTAACCCGATATTGGCCGTCCCAAATGCACCGTGCAATCGCTTTAAAGGTTTTGTCTCTGGATTCGATGAGTGCTCCACACGTTGTACCTCCAGGACGAAAGACAGCACAGCGCGTTCAAGATCCTCAGCGTCAACTTCAATCCGGCTCAGGGTATCAGCTATTAGAGAGCCGGAGTCATATTGCATTGCGCGTGCAGATAGAACCAGTCTAGAGAGCGTCGCGGTGACCTTCCGTTGGGCAGGTTTGAGAGGTGATTGTGAGGAAGGAGCTGGTACATCTCGAACTTCTCGTGGGAGGACATTGCTGGGTATCTGTGGAGTTGGCACAGCAGACACGTAGAGAAGATTGCGGACTGCAAGAACAACACTGTATATGAGGTCGTCCATCCTCCGATCCTCTTCAGATCGACGGGCTAGACCGTTTAATTGAATGTTGTTAACGACTGCCTGGATTGCGGATTTTGCGACGGCCGACAAGTCCGTGATGGACTCCGGTGGAGGAGGGGCGAGTATTTGTTGGAGTGACCGCGCTACCCGTTCAGCTGTCGCGTAATCCGTGAATGCGGTATCAGTTGGTGCGGGTCTCGTCTGGGGCTCTTGTGAATGCGAGGACTGGCCATTGGACTGTTGTGGATGGGAAGGCGGGAGATGGTCAAGTGGTTGAATGTCCGAATCGTCCGAGTATACACTGAGTCGTCTGTTGCTATTCACCTGCCGAGATAGAGATGTTGATGAAGTCGATTGAGGAACAGAGGACGGGTCTTCTTGAGAAGGGTCACGACCCTCGGGCCGTGTCCACTGGACCCTTCCATCAAGTTTGTTGTAATAGTAGTAAGACCGTCCATCGTCGGCCAATTTCCTCACCCAAGGCTCGGGGGTGCCAGTCCGCCGGGGGATACCGAATCCAGCGATATCTTGCATCGAGGCGTCCAAGGTGCCGTTAAGCCCAAACGCCAGACCCGCGCTGGTGCCGGAACGCGAGGATGATTGGGACGTTAAACCCGCAAGCTCACTGTCGGAAACCTCGTCGTCTGCCTCCAGAGGAAGGTCCCGTGAGTGCTGTCCAGTTTGGGTGTTCACATAGTATATCTAGTTCCTCGACGGTTAGTGAGCCAAACGTGAAGTCACGGCGTCCTGACCTGTCCATCAGGTGTAACCTGCGGCATCCAAAAGTCGCTTGACTGGCTTCCGCCACCTACGGCAGCATTCCCAGCACCGTTCGTGTCACGTCGAAAGGATAGCTCGTTGTCCAACCACTCCTCGTTCGCAGCCTGACTCATTCCCCTCATCATTGCGTGCGACATATCGACCACAGAGTCGTCCTGACCACCCGCTGCCGAAGGCTCCACAGTTGCAGCTTCTGCGGTAGCAAACGCGGCTTCTGCCTCCTCATCTGAAATAACTTCCACGTAGTTTGAAGGAAACCATCCGCGCTCATCCCCGAGTAATCCGTCCCACCAGCCAGATGGCTGTTGCGTCAGGACTTCAATTATATCGTCACGGCGAAAGCTGAGAGCTGAAGCGTCTTGTGCATTGTAGTCGTACAGTGCACGGCAAAAGAGAGTGGTGAATGGCTCTTCGAGCAGCCCCTGGTCCTGCTGTTGCTGGACAGGCTGAACCTGCGAGATATTGGAAGTTGTGGCCCTAGCTGTTTGGGGAATGAAGGAATGATGGTGGCCTGTATACATCGGCGTCGCCACTGCGGCCATTGTGAACCAAAGCAAGAAAAGAGAACGAAGAGAACACGGAAAGCAATGAGAATAAGCAGGAGATCAGTTGCAGGGATGGCCCCAGTCCTATCAGGAGCCAACGCATTTCTGATCGATTATGTAATACCATGTCTACTTGGCATGTCGAGATCCCCTGAGAACACATCTATCTTTGTCTATCGCTTCAGCGTCCTCTGCTTCTCCGCAAACTCTACGATCTTCCTGTCCACAAACAGTCCTTTGCGCTCCCGCACAGCATCCATGTACCCCTTCGCGATGTTTGACCGATCCGCCTTTTCTCCCAAGTCTTCCAGTTCTTCCTCTGTCGTCGGAACCCAGAACGGATCTTGATCCAACAAATCATATCTGTGCAAAACATCAGCTACTAATCGACAGAGAACTGTCTCTCTTCCTACCCGCTGAAAACGAGCTGTGGACTCGCGGCTCCTGATGTTCGTTTGCGGATATCTAAGATATACGGGTGTGAAACGGATCACCAAGTATTTGAAGCAAACGGCGTACCATCAGCGAAACCGAAACTCTCAACTACGGGTAACAGCGCGGTGACATTGAAAAAGGAGGTACCTTCCTTCATTTCCTCTGCGACGATTCGTCCTCTCCGTTTGGCAACGACCGCGTACACCTTCCCAAGCACGTCAGCTGATAATGTGGTGTCAGCACAACATATAAACAAAATGTCACAAATAGATCACACGAACTTGAAGCTTGTATGTCGCAGGTATACATTGCGAGCATAAGTCTGGGTGACCAATCCAATAGCCCATTCCGACAGGCATCCCTAACAGCAGATATCACAGACCCAGTCACCTGTGCCATCCGGTTTTGTTCTATCCAGAGAATCAGTTAAACCAAGATAGATGGCAAATGATCTCAAAGAATCCACGAACCTATCTCTTTCCCGAGACTCTCCCGATCAATTTCGACGTTTTCGACGAAGTAAGCCATGCCCTCTACAGGCTCTGCGCAAAGCGGTCCTTGGAATGCAGCAAGCTGGAATCCTGTCTCGATGTGGTTATCAAAATCACGGATCAGCTTCTCCGTATCGTTTTCAGTATCATCGGCTTTGATTCGTTCAAGCCGCCGTTTCAACCTAGAACAACTGTCATTGTCATACAACACACTAAAAGAAACAACGAACGAGAAAGGTATCGCAGATTTTCTGGCATCAATCAAGAGGCACCCGCCAGCCTTTTGAGGCCCAAAGGCCCAGATCCTATCGACAACATCAAGCCATTCACCGCCGGCTTCTTTACAGATCGAATGCAAAGCGTCCCAGAACTGTTCTGGACTGACGCTTGGTTTTCTGACGATGTCACCATGAATGTCAACGCCGCTTTGTTCTTCTGCCAATTCCTTGTCTTGCGTTTCTTGAGAATCCTTCGCATTGCGCTCTTGCTGCAGCTTTTTCAGAACTACAATGTTTTGCAAAATGAAGTCCAGGATAGGACGCGGAAGTGGGCTGGCACGTATAGTGAACTTGACAATACTCAGCGAGCTGACACCGTGAATAGTACCACGGGGGGCATTCTGAGTTTTGGTAGGGGCCATATCTGCTTTGACTTTTTAAGTCGCACACAATTGAATGGCAAAAGAGACATACCTGTTCCCTTAACTGCCGTTTCACGGAACGGGACAATAGGTTTAGATGCCTGAATCTCCACTCGAGCAAAGCGTTCCCGAAGATCTTTCAAGCATCTCTAAAGTGATAGTCAGATAAATTCCGCTGCGAAAGGCTCATTTAATCACCTCCAAATGTAATTCACCAGCTGTGAGGATTACATGCTCGCCGGTTTGTTGCTGGAATGTTTCCACGCAAGGATCAGACTGGCTGAGCAGCTTCAGCCCACTGACGAGCTTCTGCATATCAGCCGGGAACACAGGCTCCAGCGCAACTCTAACAATCGGAGGTGCCTTTGAGATGCCTTATGAGCCTTGCATTCTGGATGGAATGAATATACGTACTGCTCGATTCACACCTCCCAGGTTGATCAAACACGCCTGGTCGATCGCAGATGACTCGCCAACACCCGCCTCACTAGAAGCACACAACGTCGCATTTCTCCAGACCTTACCCTCCAAGCCTTTGATAGCGAAGATGTTTCCAGCACGCACAAGATCAACTACTACGAGCTCCCGTCCCATCATCACATATAGACCTTCGACCGTAACTCCAACTAGATGTTTTGCATTTTGGGGATGAGTCGGCTCTAAATCCGTATTGTACTTCGGCAGGACAGCATACACCGTGGTCCCCGTCCGCAGCGTCCCAGAGTACAAACGTGCAAAGCCAAGCAGGATTTCTTGATCGCCTACGGGTTCATCCTTCAGAGGCTCTGTGGCAGTAGTCGGTGTAAAGTCTACTGCCGTAGAAGGGATGTCTACAATGTCACCACCAGAGGCAGCAGATTCCTGCGCAGCTTCTCTTGCTACCTTTGCTTCGCGTGCCCTGGCTCTCATCTCGTCCGCGGTCAACGGCTTCTTCTTGTTCTCTGGGAGGTCCTTTGCAGACACAGCGAACATCTTGCTCACGTACGCAGTAACGTTGGCATCGGGTCCCCATTTCGATGCAAAGAGGTCCTCCTCCAGTTTGTTCTTGGGCTCAACAGTCGCTTCATAGAGATCGGGATACAACATCTTGGGTATTCTAGTAGCCTGAGCAACAGAGGGAGCAGGTACGATGTCGATTACAGCCTGGGTAACACAGGTAGAGAGGGAGAGCCACTGCGAGAAGACCAGGGACAGAAGATGGCGGGTGTCTTTTGATTTGAGGTCTCGAGGTGGAATCTTCAGGTTGAGGGTGGATACGATTTTCGCTACCTTCTCCTGATTCCTGGAAGCATAACCTTTGAGCCCTTAAACATAATAATCAAATGTGGAGACAAACGGATTCATGTCCACCGCATCGTACACAGCCCATATATTGTCGAGTACGAATTGCACGAAGAGGGATTTGAGCGGTCGTCCACGAAGGTGCTTATAACTGATTACCCTCTTCGTTTTTGGGTCGAGAAAGTAATCACCCCAGAGAACCCGTCGCAGGTTGGCTTCCCTCATACCAAGCTTTGCCGCATAGAGTTGGGCGAATTTACCGACACGGAATCCCCATCCGTCAATGGCGGAGGCAAAAATGACATTTCCGCGTTCTGGCGCAAAATAAATGTCCTCGTCATCCTTTTCTTGGAATTCGGCCGCTTCGTTGACAGTGGCATCGGCTTCGTCGGCGAGTTGATCTTTTTTCTCGGCCAGCCGTCGCTCACGCTCCTCTCTCCACCGGAGATCGTCTTCCATTCTTTCGCTGGCGAAAAAGCTTCCCATTACGGCATTAACCTGCTCGATGAGACGCGAAAGGTGGTGATGAGCTTCCACTGGGGCCAGCTTCAACTCTGTTATGAGTCGATCAAATTTGTTGATCACAAGAATGGGCCGCAACCGGTCTTGCCATGCTTGTTTAAGCACAGCGATGGTCTGAATGTCCTGGTGAATTTTTTTGATTTCGCAGATCAGCACAAGAACATACCTGAGTGCAAACACCTTCAACAACATCAACAAGGACAAGGGCACCGTCGCATAGTCGCGACGCCGTCGACACTTCGCTGGAGAAATCAACATGCCCCGGAGTGTCGATCATATTTATGATGTAGGTTTTCGGCGATCTCTCTGATCTAGTCTTGTCACTGAATCTGAATCTCGCCATGGACTGGATGTACATACCTCCTGAAGGACTTCGTTCCATAACGTGGAATTTAAGTGAGACAGCACTACTCTCCATAGTAATGCCTCTCTCTTGCTCATCCTCCCGACTGTCGAGATATCTCATTTTCCCGGCCATCCTTGACGAGATTATGTTGTTTGCGGCTAAAAGCGCATCCATAAGCGTTGTTTTGCCATGATCTACGTGTCCAAGCGTCGTTATTATACGGATATTGGCAGGGTCTGGCGCTTCCATCACAACGTCGAGCAAA
This sequence comes from Hypsizygus marmoreus, assembly GCA_013433165.1. Lineage (NCBI taxonomy): Eukaryota > Fungi > Basidiomycota > Agaricomycetes > Agaricales > Lyophyllaceae > Hypsizygus > Hypsizygus marmoreus. Next base: position 1,961,422 of record CM024090.1, on the reverse strand, counting down.
GAGAAATGAGGCCTGAGGACGGATGATCAGATTCAGTGTGACTCGGAAGAAAAGTTCGGTGCCAGAAGGTAATGCATCACGTGGTATGACGATATCTAAAGGTTGCATTTAGACTTGAAGCCGAGGCTTCATTTGTTGAGACCGACTACTATGGCAGATGCTTCCACCTCGAAAAGCTCATCAAAGAAAGAGAGCTCTCACGAGCATGACTCTGAGAGACATATCAAGAAACGAAGAAAACACGAGGACGAGGGACGGAAGCGTAAGCACAGAAAGAAGGGAACCTCGGATGGCAGCGTCCAAATTGTCGACGATGATCCGAACGACGACGATATGTGGGTCGAGAAGAATATTGACATGGAAGGGGAAAGGGTGAGACTCACAACACATCATCAGGCCTACTCTGACATAAATCAGGTGCTCGCAACTGACATTCCGACGGCTGAAAGTTTGAAAATCACCTCGACCGCAGTTGCTGGACCTACGGACCCTGATTTGCCACCAAATCTTGCCACGGAGACCCCTCTTCAACGGGATGACTGGATGTTAGAACCTATATCTGCGCCCGTGCTTCCTCCTGATGTTCGGGGACAAATTCAAGCCGAAGACGTATCCATGACGGAGGACTACGGAGAACTATCTGAAAGCCAGCGTACACTCGGTGGTGGGGTAGATTTCTTCTCCAGTCTTGGAACCGATATCAAACGGAAACCTCGTCCGGATCGACCGGATCCGGACAAGGTTCGTAGCCCTTATTGCAACCTTGACGTGAGACTAACGTCTTCCTTAGCCAAAGATAAGTTCGAGAGAAATTAATAAAGATTTGGATAAAATCGACCCCAATGCACCCCCTCCCCCACCGAAAGCTAATGTTCCCGGTGGACCTGGCTCGCCATGGCGTATGATGCGCCTGAAACGTGTCTACGAAGCCGCTGAGGAGGAAGGCGTCGACCTCGAGACGGTTGCCATCGAAAGATTCGGTTCTCTGCAAGCTTTCGAAGAAGCGAAGGAAGAGCGACGCATTTTGGATGAGCGAGAGGGAAGACATGGAGAAAGGGGTCGTGACTCCGAGAGGCGCCGACCTAGAGAGCCAGAGAGCGAAAAGAGATTCATGTTCACAGATATCGGTGGCAGTGGTGCTTCCAGCCGCAGCTCATCTTTCCGACGACCTGGCGGTACGGGGGACAGTGCACCTTCGACACCTTCACCAGCCCCCGATAGCAGGGGGCCGACGAATCGCCGACTGGATTCACTCAAATTGCCTTCCGGCACAAGATCTCCTCTTGGCCAGTCACATACTCCAATCCCCTCAGTTATGACCCCCCAACCTGTCACCTCAGGTCCTCGGCAGCGTCCAATGTCCCCGTCGTCACTCAACAAATTACAAGCAAAGGTTCTTCGGGCGAAGTTAATGGGTGCTCCCGATGCAGACACATTAGAAAAAGAGTATGAGGAGGAGTCCAGGAAAGCGAATGGAGGAGAAAGCCTGGATTCTGGCGTTCGCAGGAAGACGGAAGTCTTGCCCACCCTGGATGGCCGAGGTCGCTTGTATGACGTTGGGCTTGGTAAAGAGGATGATGAACTCCCCCCAGGGAATCGCAAGAAGAAAGAAAAGGTCGAGATATTAGACTTCCTTTTCTATGTTTAATTTGACTGACGAGTTCAATTTCAGTTCGACACCCACGACCCGAAAACGGGAGACATCATCCGATACAACGCTGATGATGACACCACCAGTCTTGGAGAAATGCTTCGCCAGGAACGCTTCTCTGCAGGTATGGCGGACCAAAAGAACCTTGACGCCCAATTCGCTCGTGCTATCATGGGCGATGGGAAATTTGAGGTAGTCCCAAGACAATGGATTTTGGCATTGCACTCATTTCTTGTTAACAGAATGATTTGGAATACATCGATGACAATGCAGAGAAGCTCGGACGACAAAAAATGCGCACAGATGCCATGAAGCGGCAATTTGCCATCCATGGTACGTTGATTATCACGATTCCTGGGCTCTCATTGAAAGAATCGGGCAGACTACAAACGGACCCAGAAAGCCATGGCCACCTGCAGCTTCTGCTTTGGCGACGATGATTCACCACCCAAGGCGCCCGTCGTCGCAATGGGGACCCGTGTATATCTGTCTTGCACTACCAACGAGGAGCTAGTCGATGGCCATTGCCTCATTGTACCAATTCAGCATCACTTGAGTATGTTAGAAGGAGATGATGATGTATGGGATGAAGTCCATGTGCGTCGGCATCAGCTTTTGCTAAATTTCGCTGTCGACTGATTCTATGACGAGCAGAATTTTATGAAATGTCTCATGAGGATGTACGCGGAAGAGGACAAAGGCGTTCTCTTCTACGAAACAGTGATAACGCTAAAATGGCAGAAACACACATACATCGAATGCGTCCCTTTACCTTGGGAGCAGTTTGAATTGATCCCAGGGTACTTCAAGGTTAGCTGCCCCATCCATCTCCCCTCCCTTGATGATCCTTACCCTTCTGATAGGAATCTATCCTCACATCCGAAGCGGAATGGTCGCAGCACAAAAAGCTTATCGACTTCTCTGCACGCCCAGGTGGTTTCCGACGAGCGATGGTACCAAACTTACCCTATTTTATGGTTCAATTTGACCACAAAGGAGAGAAAGGCTACGGTCATGTTATCGAGGGTACCGACGCACCCAATGGGGAAGAGGACGGCATGGACGAGGGAGAGAAAGGTGGCGGTGATTTTCCCAGGTATTCTTCCATTTAGCTGAATATCGCCTTGGGGATTGTGAGATTAACATCGGGGCCCGTACCCATAGTTATTTTGCAGGCGAGATCATTGGGAATGTCCTCGATATCGAACCTCGACGCTGGCGAAGGCCTCGCAAAATCGATTTTAGGACTAATAATGACCGAGTGGCGCAGTTCAAGAAGAAGTACGATAAGTTTGATTGGACGGGGATGATTGGGAGGTCTTGAATGATGTTTAGTTTGTGTTTATATCGAAGGCTTTCACGAGACGAAGAGTGGTCTCGCCGACTATCAAATTTGGGTCCGTTCCACCCAAAATCACCATGCGACCTCTTACCTTGTTGTGTCGATGTGCATGGAATCCATCCCTGGATGGACTAAATGGGTCTAAGTGCTCAAGCGCGTCTCTCTATCTCTGATGTGCGCTCCGAGCTTCGAACTTTGAAGATAAGATGTGAATCACCGAATATGTCACGCGTTGTTCACACCTTCCAGCGGACCGCAATCTGAATATTCCTATTGGCTATTTGACATACACTATACGGGGGCGGATCGAGAAATCTAGTATGTATCTGATGTATCCATTTGATCAAGAAGTGCCTGTGCAGTTGGGCTGCGAGGCTTGATGTTGCATTTGAAGGGGGCCGGGTGACTGGATGGTGGTAATGCGTTAAAACCCAAGACGCGTTCGAAGCATAGGATAGGCAATCTTACCTCGCAATGCCTGAAATAAACACAACTGGCGGGGTAATCTCCTTCCCATCATCGCCAATGACCTTTGATATTGTAGATGTAGCAAGAAGAGTGGCCATGGCAATCCAGAGACTGGCATCAGCGAGATAACGACCGGGGCACACTCTACATGACAGAGATGAAGTCCCATAAATATACAACCATGCTCCGAGTGGCAAAACCTCACCTGCGTCCAAAACCGAAAGTAGTCACAGGGAATGGCTCTCCAAGTCCCTCAGGCTTGGGAAGGAACCGGACAGGATTGTATTTCAAAGGTTCACTATACACATCTTCATCCAAAGTCATACCCCTGTTATGAATAGTGAGCAGAAAAATTCGCAATGAAGAGAATGGTCCTCGTGCCTGAGGTTCGCGATGATGACCGACCCCTTGGGGATAAACATGTTGTTGTAGATATCGTCCTCGAGAGACCGATGTGGAACACCTAATGATCTTTGTGAGCCTTATGCGATTGAACAGGAATGGAGTCTATGAACTGAACCTGTCGGAGCAGCATGGTTCCATCTGTTGGTTTTCATTCAGTTTCGAGAAGAAGAATATGTTTGATAACCCTACCTAAGCGTTTCTTGCATAAGACATTCCATGTACGGCAATGAATCGCGATCTGTAAGTTCTGGGAGACGCCCATTACCGATGACTCGGTCGATCTCTTCCTGAGCTTTGAGCTGACATTTTGGATGGAGAACCATGGCCAAACAGAATATGGACATAGATGACGCCGTCTGAGATGCATCAAAAGGCCGAACCATGGGGCTCACGTTGATAGCATGCACTCACCGTGTCTGCACCTCCAATATACATAGCACCAGCTGCTCCCAAGATATCCTCAAGTTTGTTGACATTTTTGCCCTCCGGATTGTTGTTGAGGGCCTCGATCTGAGATGTTAAAAATGAAGGCCTCGCAGTTCCTTTAGCCTGTGCGCGTACAATGAGACAGATCTAACTCAGTTGACAAGTTGAAGTTACCAATTGCTCCTTGACAGCGTTATATGGGAAATCGTGAAGTTCGCGGACTACCGGCCTGCAACTCCGTGCGAAGCGCGCATAGTATGTACCGGGGAACCAGGATGGGAAATACTGCACTAGGTAAAGGGTTCAGCATCGTGAGATGCCGACAAAAAAATGGCACTCACAGAAGGGGAAAAAGTCAACAGCAGTGCCGCCGGGAGGTCCAGAGTTGGCGGCGGTATATCCAACATCTTCAGCCATTCGGATATAAGGATCATCATCCGATGTTATTTGGTGACCGGAGACAAGTCGTATGACGATAGCAGTACCGAACCTTGATCGAGGACAAAATACTCAGAATAGAATATGCAGAGGCTCGTAGAAGTTAGTACCTTGCTAAGGCTCCATCTCGGCCTTCTGGGTTTGACAGCAGGTTCTGCACGAGCACCCGAGCCTCTTGAGTTTGGAAACGATGGTATTTTAAGCATTCATTTTTGTTCAAGTATTCTTGTAGCAACTTCCTCTGAGTACTGAATTGCTTGCCGTAATGTAGAAAGGTCACAGTCGGGTCCCACCCCATGCTAAAGCGGTGAAGATGAAATCTCTGTATGCTCTGTACAAAGGCGACGGTGATACGCACAGTTCAAATATTGGAAAGTCAGGCCGGTCGCTATAATTAGAGCTCCTCTTCTCTAGCAGATCGACGGCAGCCTTGACGCTATTCAAAACGATCATAGGGCGGCCAAGGACATGAAGATACACGACATCGCCTGGAAAGCGTTTCAGGCAAAGACACATTATACTCGGTCAATGGACATACCGTATTGTTTGCCCAATTCATAGAAGAACATTTCCTGATCATTTTGAGGGATTAATCGCATATGCCCGATGATAGGATCAGCAGGGGGTCCAGGAGGAAGGGGAGGTTGTTTCTTCGGTTTACCATACACCCATACTGCGATGAGAGCAGAGGCAGCAAGGGCAGGCAAAAGGTAGGCCATTGGGAGTCGGTCGTTTGAGACGAAGGCCCTAATGGGCTTTTTAAAGGATGGCTGAATGGAGCTCGTGAACAAGCATGGGAGCAGGGAGCAGTATAAACGCCGCGTCGACGGCTGTCTTCTTCGGTTATCTGAACTGTGGACCAATTGGGTTGATACGAGTCGTCCGGACATCTCCCGTACAAAGATGGAAAGAAGCCCATGGAAAACTGGTAATGATCACGTTGAAATCCATGGGATAGATCTGAAGTTTGAACAATGGAAGAGATGGGTTATCTACGACTACGCGATGGTGTGAAAGGAAGATACTGACTTGCAGTTGCGGTACTGAAATTTAGGGGGATGGCAATCTCATACGATGAACACTGAGGAGAAAGACTGGAAATCCTGATGTCAAGGAGTTATGTAAAGTGGACTAGGACGAATCGCGAAGGCCCAGAGTGCTTAGTATTCCCTTGATGATTGTCAACACTGTGATAGATATCAAGTCATCAGGTCAGTAATGACAGCGTCTGACAGTGCTGCGTTCAGCAGTCGATATGCTCACCTTCAACGTATGGCCGCACTGAGTCTTTGCAAACCGCGTTCGCCAAGCAGGCTTCTTTTGTGCTCCTATTTCCCAGGCCCTCGGCAAGCCTGGCGATGAAATGAGATGTATATCATCGTCGGACATCGATAAGTACCGCAAACTTGAGAACATGCATGGTCTATCATTGTCAATGAACTCCATTACCGATGGTGTCAGTTCCTCTGACTCGCTGCTGAGTCAGTGGTTTGCACATGGGTCATCTGCCTTGCTGGATTTGGGAAGTTAAGCCCACAAGGATCAGGTCATTGTGACGAAGCTTCAGTTAAGAATTCGGGCCAATGAGTAGGATGAGCCCGAAGACTGTAATTTGAGATGACGAGCAGCATGCAACGCGGGGTACAAGAATAACATTAACATTTATTGTCTCCATTTGAAAAACTTACAAAGCTCATGACGAGTCTCTTTCAAATGCTCATTTGAGTTAATGGTGCTTGGCTGGGTCCATGCGAGGTTGAAGGCGACACCGGAATGGACTGGGATGGCTACGGTTCAAAGCGTCCATTAGAAGCAGCTCGAGTAATATATTTGATAGGATCAGACCATGTTATTCCAGAGATGAATCCGATTTCTGGCGCTATTTCCTTTCCATCTTCCCCGCGTGGTTTCAAGATAGACATCGTTGACAATATGGAAGCCATCGCAATCCAGAGGCTATCAACTGCAAGATAGCGGCCAGGACATACCCTGCCCAAACACAAAGTCAACCTCTGGATTTAAATTGTTAAGATTGACTGACCGTCGACCAAACCCAAACGCTGCATTTGGGTTTGGTTCTCCGCGGCCCAATGGTTGTGGAAGGAATCGTTCCGGATCAAATGTGAGTGGATCCTTGTAGACTTTCTCATCAAGAGTCATCCCCCTGCCATGGGAGTAGAGTATTAGTTGAGGGAAAGTTCGGGGCATGAAATTTCATATGCATACCTCGTGTTTGCAATCATAATAGAACCTCCAGGGATGAACATGCCGTTGTATACATCATCTTCCATGGAACGATGAGGCATACCTAGCGGATACGGTCAACCGTTGAATTTAAAGAGAGGGCTGGGATGGGAACCTATTGGAACGGCATGATGCCATCTGGACAGAATTGCATTGTTAGCCAACTTCGGACGAAAGAGAGCCAGATCAAGATGAACATGCCGAAGTGTTTCTTGCAGGAGACATTCCAGAAAAGGGAGATCATCGCGGTCATAGAATTCAGGAAGGCGGCTACCCCCTGTGACTGCATCAATCTCCCGCTGAGCTTTAAGTTGACATTCGGGGTGGAGCGCCATGGCCAGAAAGAAGAATGAAAGGGTGGAAGAGGTCTTCAGAGGGTTTGCGTCAGATATTCAACCAAATGATATCAGCACATACAGTTTCAGCACCAGCAACGTAAAGCACAGCTGCAGCACCTGTAGCATGGTCAATACCGACGGTGTTCCCAGGATCTTCGCGCTGAAGGTGCTCCAATTGTGATACCAGAAACGAAGGCTTTGCCGTTCCTTTCGCCTACCTCTGTATTTTATTATCACCCTCATGAAATAAACAAAACTGAACGTACCATTTGTTCGGTGACATCAGCGAGAGGCATATCATGTATTCGTCGGATGATTGGCCTGGAATAGCGAGCAAAGCCGGCGTAATAGGCCCCGGGGAACCAGGATGGAAAGTATCGAACTGAAGACCACAAAGTCAATGAAAGCAAAACAGACCCATGGCGACATACGAATTGGAAAAAGATCGACAAAAGTGCCACCTGGTGGGCCGGAATTTGCAGCAGCAAAGCAGACGTCATCTGCCGCTTTAAGGTAGGGGTCGTTATCTGCTGTAATTTGATGTCCGAAGGCTATCTCTATTATAATAGCCGTTGAAAACCTAGGATTGATGTGGTTTAAGCTGTCAAGGAAAGATAGAGGTGCCATTACCGTAAAAGTAGTTCATCTCGATTGTCAGGACTTGAGAGGAGCTTCTGCGCAAGTAGCCTGGCCTCTCGCGCCTGAATTGGGCGGTATGCCTTGCTAATACCTTTTCCAAAGGACTGTTGAACCATTCGTCGGTGCATGCGAAAGTCCTTGCCATATCTCATAAAGGCAAGACTGTGTAGGAAACCCATCCTAGATGCGAGTCATGGGATCAGCTAGGTATCTTAGACCAGAGAAAACGGTAAACATCTCAAAAATTGGGAGTTTCGGGCGATCACTGTAATTGGCGCTTCGCTTGTCCAAAAGATCGACAGCAGCTTGGAAGCCGTTCAACACAACGATGGAACGCCCGAGAACCTGTAAATGAACTATTTCGCCTGGTTTCGGGAAGGGTGTAGCATGAATCTCAAATTGATCCAGGCCGATTCGCAACACCATACCATATTTTTTGCCGAGCTCATAGAAAAACATATCCTGCCCACTGGTGGGTATCAATCGAGCGTGCCCTATGATGGGATCCGCAGGAGGGCCGGGCGGAAGTGGTGGGTGTCTCTTTGAGATTCTGGTGTAAATGAGCGCCGATGCGAGGAGGAAGAAAGCAAGAAACAGAAGGGGCAAAGCCATGGCGCATAAACTGGGAGACGACACTAGTATTGGGCGAGTTATAAGAAACCAACCGAGGAGAGAATCCCCACGTTTGTCACTCCCTCGGAGCATGGCATGGCAGATGACTAGGTGCCACTACTCCTTAAGATAAGAATGCTTCAAGTTAATTGTATCGTGACGCTTGGAGCGAATGTCGTTTTATGTCCAATCTCCACCCAAGCCCCACAACCGCTGTTAACCTCTATGCATATGGGGGACAAGTTTGTCTGACATCGGAACTGGTAGGCTGAACAGGTCGCGCTCTGATTTGAGAGTAACGTCACGGACATCGAACAAGTTGAACAGAGTCCCATGATTGCCTGAATCGTCACTCGTGCTAAAAGTCACGTGCCAACTTGGGCCTGGAGTGGAGACTGACATGATGCCGCAGCGGCGGCAGTGGCACCACTTGAGGCTTCGACTTCTTCGTTGTCCTTGCCAAAGCCTCTTCGTAGTGTCAAGGGGTCCGCCATAACGCCTTTTATGACCATCTATGGGAGACATTCAAACGAGACCATTTTCCAAAAATTATAGGTGCGCTACTCACCTCGTCTTCCAAGAAATGTCATTAGGAGCTGATGTTTTCGTAAAATAGCGGTCTTATCAACCAGTCGGTCATTGCAATTGGCATAACAGTACTATGCGTTACCGGCCAAGAGCTCATGAAGAGGAGAAGGCGTGCTCACGCTCAGAAAGATGGTCTTGGGAGTCGTGAATCCTGGGAGTTTGGCTAGTGAATACTTTCCCAATCGGACAAGTGCTTCGGGCCAATGCTAACGTGTTCTCATAGTCTATATCAAGGCAGATCTTGGGCTCGGTATGTTCTCAACATTATATCCTTAGTTATGGACTGATCTTGCTACAGAAATCCTTCACCCCCTTTGCCTGGAGGATGGCCGCTCTCGTGGGTCAAGAAAACCGTTCAATTTCCAGAAGAAAAGATGCTGCAACTGCGTGGGATTGATGCGACTTTGTACATTCGTTTTCTGCGTGGATGTTGTACGTCCTCCCTGGTCATTCAACCGCCTGGGACTAATTCACGCATTTAGTTTGGTTCACGTTACTCCACACGGTTACGACGTTCCCTATCCTCTTCCCAATCCATGTCGAGTTCTCAGAAGACACTGTTTCTCCGAAGTCAATGACACGTGCTTCCATATCCTCTCTTGTGGCGACATCAAAAGGACGATCTCTGCTGTGGATCCATATATGCCTTCTGTTCTGGGTAACGATCTCATGGATGGGAACGTTGTTGTGGGTGTGCAACGGTGCTTTTCGTTTGCGCGCTGCCCGCCTGGCAATAATATCCAAACGCGCCACTTCGCCTGTAGAAGATGATGATCAATATTACCCACATCCACATCCTCAATATGGCTTTGCAGATATACCGGCACCCAGTCCCGGCCACCCGAACAAGGGTCTCAGGCTTAGAACCGTCATGGTTTCCAACGTGCCGCCCCCGCTCCGAAGCGAGAAAGATCTCAAGGAGTACTTCGAGTTTTACATGTCTCGTAAACTCGAAAAGCCCGCAATGGGGATCACCTCATCCACCCAACCCGGGTTTCTCAACAAGTCCTTTGCCTTTTTGTTCAATCGCGCAAAGAGAATACCAGCTCACCTCCCCCCAATGGCGCTCCTTTCTAGCCCAGATGGACGGTCGGAGTCCCCCGACAGAAAGGAGATGCCCATGGCCAGTTCAGCTGCATCACGGAATCCAGATAACGTCCCGGTCATTGAGCGCGTGGTAATTGCTCGCAAAATGACCGAGTTGGCTTCGCTTTTGGAGAGGCGCGAGGAGATATTGCGCCTTCTAGAAACAGCCCACATCAAGTTTGCAAATAAAGCTTTGATCGCTGTGAAAGCAGCCATGGAGAGGAAGGTTGCTAATAAACCTATTGCTTCTGGGAAGTCAAGAGCCACCGAAATCGCAAGGCAACGGCGATCTCTCGCTGTGGACGCAGAACGTGGAGAACCCCAGGAGCTTACCTTGGATGAACAAGCGCGCATGGATCAGCTCATTGAAGTCATCGGCCCATTTGTAGAAGAGTTTGATGTGCAATACTCAATATCCAGGCGCTCCAGGAAAAGGATATCGGCTTCGTCACACTACGCATTCCGGAAACTTCGTTTGCAAGGATCGGAGGATTCTGATGGAGCTCAGACTCCCCCGAACTCTCAAGGATATCCTCCTCGTCCAGCTGACCAACCGCAGCCTCATAAAACGATTTGGGAAGCTTTGCACAGTCTTCCGCGTAGCAGTCTTGATGCATACCAGCCTTTGGTCAATCTTAGTCATTTGTTTCGTGGCAAGACAGTGCCCTCAATCGACTACTACACCGCAAAACTTAATCTTCTCTCATCCCTGATAACAGAGGCTCGGTCAAAGGCCGTCAACGACTACGATCCCGTGTCAACCGCTTTTGTTACGTTTGCCGACCCAGCTGAGGCACGACGAGCTTGCAAATATTTGGCGGTCCATCCGAACAACCCTCTTGCTTGTATGGTGACCATGGCTCCCATGTATCAAGACCTGGACTGGATCAGAGTCATGAAGTCATCATTTAAAGTTGAGGTACATTATATCCAAGCTTTGGGCTGCAATCCAATGTTTACATTTTCCCTAGTTTGTCAAGGATTGGGTCGTCAACCTGGGAGTCTGGTAAATTTATTTGATTGAATATTGACAATTTAATCTAACAATCTACACTCTAGGGCCTTCACGCTGTTCTGGCTGTTCCCCGTCTCCTTGCTTGTGGGTCTGGTGTCAATTCAGAATATCAGTCTCTTTTGGCCTAGTCTCGTGAGTGTTGACACGGTGGTTTTTATGAACATGGTCATTTACAAAGTTGATGTAGAAATCATACTTGGATCGACATCAATGGGAAGAAGAACTGATCCAGTCTTTCTTGCCTACCCTCCTTGTGGCCCTTCTCGCCCTTCTCATCCCACTCATACTTTTATTGATCGCGAAGAAAGCGCATACCATTACGACCCTCTCAGCCCTTCATGACAGAATCATGACCCGGTATTACAAATTCCTCATTGTTAACGTCCTCGTCTTCTTCTGCGTTGGGACCGCTGCCATGCAATCCTTCTTACAATCCTTCAAATTGAGCCCAGGCACAACACGACCTGATGTCCTTCAGGTGATCGCCGACAGCTTTCCCACTGCTGGTCCATTTTACGTTGGTTGGCGTGAGTCATGTCCATCCGCTTTTACTGGTGCTGTATCTGATGAGTATATAGTCATTTTTACGACTGCTATGCACGGAGGCTTTGAGATCGCATTGCGTGAGTGGCCATCTGTTTTCGAGACGTGCTTGAATTTAACCTCTCTTAACAGTTGGCGTGAGTTGACTGCTACTGTTCAGAAAATCCGCGTAGCCTGATGGTTTATATGATTGACAGCTGCCCCTCATCATGTATCCCAGTACCAGCCGACAAGTCACGCCGTATGTTTTCTCACCGGTTTTTACCTAGTCAGTCATGCTTAAACACAATTTAGACGCAAACGTGCCTTTGGTGTTCGCCCTCGCACATTCAATTTTTATTGTATGTTTACAACCTTAGCTTTGGAAGCCTTCCTCACAGCCTTCGGTAGACTGGCTCCCCAATCACATGCTGGTGATCCATGTTCTAATGTTATTCTCCGTATTCAATCCATTTGTACTACCTTTCGGGGCCCTGTATTTCTTCGTTCAAAGCGGTATGTGGTCTCATTATCGGCTCGAAATATCGATTGATGTTCATGACATTTGCAACCAGGGGTCGTCAAAAATCAAGTACATCAATCATGTTGGACCTCTTCCACCTTCTGACCATCCTTCATTCTAGCTAATTCATGTCTATGCGAAACAATATGAAGCAAACGGTCAATTACTTCTGATACGCATTGTTCGATATTCATTGGATGGTAAGCGTTTCGTACGGCGGCTTCGAAACCCAATCTGACATTTCTCTGTAGGATTGATCCTTGCTCAAGTTAGCCTTCGTTTCTGAAATGACGACCGCATACTCATAACATGTGATCACCAGGCCGTTTTCCTTGCATATATGGTCGTCCTGAGGAGAAGCACCAATGTTGGACTTGCTGCGTTTCTGATCGTGTTCACTGCACTTACAAAGATTTTGTAAGCTCAGCTACTTTTTGACATACCACAGGTGCTTATGGCCATGCATGTAGGATAACGAGAATGTGTCGCGCTCAGTTTGAGCTTGACGATGCTGCGGAATCCGAAGTCGTGTGTGGCCGCCTACCAGAGAACGATACTGACGTGGACACGAATGTCCGGAATTCTCAGAAGGACGTCCTGGACCAGAGCGAAACTAACCTGATAAAGTCAAGACGCCAGCTTTCGTCAGTACTGACATGGAAGCTCCCGGCTTGGGTCAATTTCTCGTATTCGACGATGCGAAACAGGCCACATCATCCGCAGCGAAGGCAGCCCAATCCCTTTGGACCTCACGGACAAAATTTTACGCGGCTCAACTCGATGTCACAAGATATAGAACGCGTTTCTCGTTCTGCTTCAGAGGTCCATCCGAAGCCTTCTCTGAATGAATTTCCATGGGGAGGAGTGTCGTTATCGAAACCTATCATGCTCGCCCTTGGGTCAACCAATGGCAACCTAGGTGACTCCGCACTGGTGGTCCCACATCCTCCGCCTGTACCTTGGGATGATGAGACCACCGTCGATTTACCCTACGATAATCCCTTCTACACCAGGTCCTTCGCAAATGTTTTGTGGCTGCCTCGAAATCCATGCGGGGTGTTGGACCTTGATGACACCATTGATCTCAAAGAGTCTTTCAGTGTAGAGACTTCTGCAGGCAAACTTGGGACATGGCTTGGGTTCAGGCAAACGACCCCACCTGAGGAGTTGTCAGAAGGAGACATTTCGCCCCTCATACAGCCGTCATCCCCAACAGCTCTTTCTGCTCCTGTCGATGGCACAGAAGAAATCGATCTCCCACCAGTCATTGCTAAACGAGTGCAATCGAAGGAGGTTGGAGTCGAACAGACCGCACGGCCAAGGAGACCGTCTATTCATCGCCACAGGGTCATAAGTTCAGAAAAGAACAGCCTTGGCTCAGCTTCTGGACGAGAGATAGGTGAAGGTCCCAGAAGGCCCACGATCCTAGGCGCTACCTCCTTACCCCTGAACTTCCGATCTTTCTCGGAAGGAAACGACTCGCGACCGGGTCGCGGGAGGTCTTCGACTATCATGTCTGCTTTAACTCTTCCACCCTCTGCTCCTCGTTCTCGCTCGCAAGAGAACGACTTTGGACCCGATCTTCCTGTCCATACAGTGGTTGCTGCTGGTCCTGGAAGTATAGCAGGCTCACGTATATCATTGGCGCCATCTCATATGAAGCCGCAGAATGTAACCGCCAGTCAGGCCATCTTCCACGAGGTACTGGCGGAGGAGCAAGCCGCTTTAATCGATAGGATCGAGGACGAGGCGGCTGAGACACAAAAAGCCACCACCACGAAATCCTGGCTGACATCCTGGATGTTCAGGAAGCGAGAGTGATCGTGTAAATGCCGTGCGGAAATTTCCCTCTTACTTTTTGTCACAGTTTGATTCCTCGGATTAACTACAGACTGCACATACCTATCCTTATGACATTATACCTCCTTCACGTCTCGCGCGTGACCCTAGACACGATACCCGATATTTACGACGTCATGAATCAACAGCTTCGCTTGGTGTTTTCCCGTTCCCGACAATGTTCCCGTGGCCGAACTTCGCACAAAACCTTTGGAGCGAGAGTTTCCCGATATTTATCAATGACAGGATGTGAAGGGTATATAAACGCAGGGTGAACTCGAATTTTTCTTCGCATAATCTCTCCATTTTTGTCTGGGTAATGGTTGCTCTAACCTGGGCTGTGCTGTCTGCTTTCACCCTCGCTGTCCGTGCTGGGACAACGCTGTGGTCTGGAAGCTTTAATCCATTTACCACCGCGGCAGATTTCGACAAATGTATGTCCCTTTCTTCTCGCTGAATTCACGTTCTCATGTCTTTTCATCAGGGTCATGGTCCAATCAAGTCGGTCCATACCAATGGGTAATATCATCCATTCTTGTGCAAAACCAATCTGTTGCGTTAAAATATCTGTCCTCAGTATATTCACGGTTCTCAGCCCACGTCACGCTACCTGGCGCTGTCGCCTTCGTATAAAAACCCTGCCCATGCCACAGAGAACAACGGATTGAAGCTTTCTATCGATTCGACTTCGACATGGAACTCACAGTTTGAAAGGAGTGAACTCATCCCCCAAACGACTGCTAATCTGGGATCTGGGAACTTGTTTTATCACTTCTCTGTGAAACGTTCTGCAACTAACGCACCGGACGTAAGTCTCATTTTCGCAAGTCGCGATGGGAGTGCTGATATCCGTGGTTCAAAGTCCACTCTGGAGCACCAAGTTTGCTTCTTCGAGAGCCACTTCACCGAGGTCAGCGTACGCAACAAAAAATAGGAAGAACCAGATCTCACCAGAGTTTATTATACAGCTCAAGTACGGTGTCGGATCCAAGCCCACCAACCTTGTATGGATGGTTTCCGGTGTTGAGAAGTGGAGCACCCCCTTCACCCCTGATGCATGGTTTAACTTCGCATATGACATCAATGTTCGTAAACCGAGAGCATTCTCACATCATCATAGTATCCACTTGTTCTAACCTGATTATGGCACAGTTCTCTGCGGGGACCGTTGGTCTCTGGGCGTCGACCGGCTCCTCCCCTCTGACCAAGGTCGTCCAAAACATCGCTGCTTCTACTTCGACCAACTCCGCAGACTGGCACCTTGGTGTTCTTCGTCTCGTCAACGGACCCGGAACTGAAGACTGGTACTTCAGCGGCGTCTTTGTCGAGAACGGGCCAATTACCACCACCATCGGGTCTGGCACCGGAGGAGGAACGACAACTCCCCCGACCTCGTCTTCCTCCACGACCACTCCCACCACACCTACCACGACGACCACGGCTACTGGCCCCACACAAACCCAATGGGGTCAATGCGGCGGTAAGAAATACTTGATATCAATCGTCCTTTGAAGTGCGTGTTGACAGACAGCTAGGCAATGGGTATACGGGTCCAACTGTCTGCGCAAGCCCGTACACGTGTGTCGCTGTTTCCCCGCCATACTATTCCCAGGCAAGTGTACTTCCGCATGACTCATTATTCCTCAAAGCTGAACGCAACCAACCCCAGTGCCAATAAAGTTTCGCGACGTTATTGATGCCGCGAAATATTGGAGGATAAAGTATAAATGAGCAATGTACAGACATCATTTCGCAAATCTCTTTTATCGCGTTCATCATGGCTACATCGATTCTTGAGCATCCTCATCCCCCCACCTTCTCTTGGGCTGAAAATGCGAGTTAGGAACTAATGCCAATTACACCGCAAGCAGCTCGTCCACCGGCGTTTCCCGTCTTGAGGGACTCTTCGTTTCCGCCTTTTCCCAAGTCATCGGTTCCCTGCAATGCGTCTATCAACAACCATTCTTGCTGTAGCCTCATTTACTCACAGCATGTACCACGATTGCACGGCTAGAAGGAAGGATAAATCATCAGCCTGAGTGTATCCCGAGTATCCTAACAGACGGAATGCTGACCCAAGGATGCTTAGTGGGCCATTCAACGACAGCTGCGAGTCCTTGATAGTGAAGGTGGCTTCACCAGCACCGTTCGTCTGGATGTTTCCTAGGTCACCAACATGCCTGGCTTTATCGGTCGGTGCACCATGAGTCTTTCCGAACGGGTTGTAGTGTGCACCAGCGGAGAGACAGCCATTAGTTAAGTCACCAGCATGACTAGTGTCATAGACATGTATGAGTCGACTGGTTTAGCAGAAGAGAAAAGAGCTACGAACTGGACATGGAAGCCACGCAGTGCATTGGAGTCGAGGTTTTTGAGTTCACCTCTCACAGTAACGGGCCCACGGAACTCGGACTGGTAGAACGTAACAATCCCAGTAACGTTCGAGCTTCCAGACAGCACGACGACTGCCTGCAGACAAAGCGTCAGTGATACTCTGCATAACAGACCTGCCGCCCACGGCAATCCCTACCTTTGTAATCAAGACTGGGGGCGGTGGGCTGTCCCCCTTCCACCAAGAGAGCAAAGAAAACCCGACGAAGACACCAAGAATCACAAACGCAGCACGAACGAGGTTGTCGACGCGAGATCTCGGAGCCTTTGTCAATTTGTTATCACTGAAAGAGTCCATTTGGATTGTTTGGAGGTTACTGAGTCGAGGTGAGTCTATAAAGCTGCAACTGACCTCTGAACCATGCGTCCTGTCATCATCGTCCACCGAGTCTATGGTCTAATAATAGACGTTGCACTTTGCGCCATTATTGCGGCTGGCAACGGGCCGCAACGGGGCGGGGTAGATCACTTTCTCGTCTGTACGTTGATGATGCGCAAAGGCTCCGCCATGCACAAGTTGCTATATTCACGGAGAAACAACGGGTTGAATTCGATCTCCCTATACAACCCCCTATACTGCCTCAGGGATGTTCCTCCGTCCACTGCTAATGTTCTTCGAGGCTGCCGTGTTTATTTCTTCTGCCACAACAGTTCCTGTGGATTTTCCTGGCCAAACACGCCAGTGGCGTGTTTGGCCAGGAAACCCAGAGCACACCAAGTGGCTTCAATTGGGACATGATTAAATATGTATATGCATTTGGAGATTCGTACTCCTTCGTCCAGGGTACGCGGGGTTATACCAATTTCAGGTACTGTTCGAGCTTCAGATCTGAAGTAGCGCAGCCGTCGAATGGACGCCGAACTGACTCACGATCATGTCACACTTTACAGTTTTATCGGAGACGCTCTAAACCTCCCTTTTACTCCACAGGAACTGTTGACAGACGAGATTATACCAAAAAATGTGAAGCGGTCGTCCGTGCGTTCATCATAGTACTGAATGTAACCATTCGGCGCTTAGACCAGTTCCGAGGGTTCAAACTGGGTACGACTTCTGTCTCTCCCCTACTCGTTGCTTTGCTGAACCTATGCTCCATGAAAAGCTCGAGTACCTGACCCGCTGCTTCTCAGGACAACCATCGGCCTGTCCCAGGCAACTGTGGAACTTTGCGTTTGCGGGCGCAGATATTGACAAGGCTTTGTGCGTACTACGGTACTCAGATGCACTGATCAATATTGTCTCATGAAGTCAACCCTCAGGCTCCCTCTTCATCATGAGTTTACGGTCCCGCTCGTTGATCAAGTGAATCAATGGGCAACGTACGCGAGGAACATCATACCGCACCCTCCGGCCCAAACTTTGACGACTTGGTGGATAGGGATCAACGACACGGGCGACACGGTTGACAACTCCACTGTAACTATTTTCGTCAGCATGTGGTTTCATAGGCTGATATCGACGCCGAGATCACTGACTTCAACGCGTTCTGGGAGCTGGAGATGACTTCCTACTTTAATTCAGTGGTAAGTTTAAGGTGCTCCTTTATTTCGAGTCCGCCCCTTTTTTGACGTGGTAATAGAATGTGGCTTACCGCCATGGCCTTCGGAACCATCTCTTTCTGAACGTCCCTCCGGGTGAACGCGCCCCAGCGACAGTGAATAACTCCGCGAAGGCCGCCATTCAAAGATTCCGCATCCTTCAATTCAACACCATTCTTGCGAGGCACATCTCTTCATTCGCGGCCGCTCATAAAGGTACGACCCTCGACCCTCATTATCAGTCCATGCCTGATATGCTCTCTAGGTGCCACTAGCTTGTTCTTTGATGCTCATACCTGGTTCAGCTCCATTTTGGACGACCCAGCCTTCTTTGGCTTTACAAACGTAACTGGGTACGCGCATCTGTCCATCATCCAAGATATCATCTTGCTTTAAGCTTACGGCGACGTTAGCTTTTGCACGTGCGCCGACCCGGCTGGTTTCTTTTGGTACAGTACGTCAAGATTTTTTAAACGTCTTCTTCAAGCAGAGCCTACGGACATCGACAGATTCTGGGCATCCTACCGAACAAGTTCATGAACTTTTAGCCAAGGTGATCGAAGCACAGCTACGCCTCAAATAAAATCTATAATTACTCAATGATGAGCCTGTATGATGGGGAGACATGGGTGAATAACGACTGGACGGCAGGAGACCCCTCCCTCAGGCTGCAACAAATGTACAAGAATGCGAAGAGACAACAAGCCGACTACCGTAAAACAGCAGCGAGTAAATAAAATAGCTTCGATTGAAGACGTTAAAAGAACCCGCATGTTCTCCAAAGAACGCAAGGGAGAACAGGAGCTGCATAAAAATGGGATTGACCCTGAGGATATGTATTGTACAAATCCAAAAAAAGAAACAACAAATAGGAAAGAAAATAAGGAACTATATGCATGTATTCAGTCCGTCCAGAGCCATATATTAGATGATCAGAAGAAGAGGTAGGTCGTGATGAATACCCCGAGTGCGATGATCACAACCACCTGGAGAGGAACGCCTTCTTGCTGAGGATGGTAATGACTATCATCGATGACAGTCGTCGCAACGTCAGTGTCTGCGACACTATCCGCGTCGGCATCCGAAAGGGCCCTCGTTCTCCGCCTAAGTTCGACGGGTGGCGCGGCCGACATGGTCGCAATTGTTGCCCTGAGACGCTCAATCTCCGCTTGCGCAGCATCATACTTGGCCAGCAGCTCAGCATTGGGCGATTCTGTCACGATAACAGGCGCAGGTATAGGTTCGGGTACCGATCTGGGCTCCGATGCGGGTCCAGGCCCTGGGATCTGTTTGTGCTCTGGCTCGAGCTGGGGAGCGGTGGGTGGAAGAGGGGAGGCTGGTGGCGGCGGCTCAGCAACATGGACAATGTTCACGGAAGGTATTTCTGGCGCTGGCTCCTCGCGCGAACTCTCGCGTGCCATGTTGAAATCGGCAGGAGGGGTGAGCGGCCTTGAAGGTTCGTTAAATTGGGGAATGGGTTCCGTGTGGCCGTTAGCAGGTTGTTGGCGGGCAGTGTCGTAACGCTGGATGAAATAGGATCGAACACAAAGGTCATGAAATCGTAATCGGCATAACGCACCTGGTCTCCAGGAATCAAAAGTGAACTCTGGTTGAGTGGTGGATTGACAAAGGTTTCGTCTTCCTCCTCCAGCGTCTGACCCTCGGCCGGGAGATAGGTCACTCTGAGCTTCTGCTGGTGAACTTTAGCTTCCTCGCCCCCCTCCTGAGTGGTCCACTTTGACAGACATTTATCAGCGCAGTCGACAGAGGGAGATGGTGTGGCTACATACGATATCGTGCAGCGGCATGTTCTCCTTTTCCGGCGTGATCAGAGTGCTTTGGATGAGAAATTTGTCTTTGCATTTTGCGTTCAACG
The DNA here is from genome assembly GCA_013433165.1 of Hypsizygus marmoreus. Classification (NCBI taxonomy): domain Eukaryota; kingdom Fungi; phylum Basidiomycota; class Agaricomycetes; order Agaricales; family Lyophyllaceae; genus Hypsizygus; species Hypsizygus marmoreus. Next base: position 1,941,480 of record CM024090.1, on the reverse strand, counting down.
GGGGCTCCTCGCGGAGGGCTTGCAGCATAACTGTGGCCGGAGTAAACGTCGAAAGCGTCATCAGCCATGCGTATGAGACACGTACCAGAGACATCGACGCTTTCTCCTGGTTCAACACGGCCAGAGTTGGGTCGGACGCAGTAGAGCTGCACCCGGATGTCAGTGACAGCTGGTCTGCGCACGATGTTGACTAGCACGCACCTTTGGGGCCGTAGTCTTGACCTTGAATGCGATGGGCTGCGTATTGTTGTTAGTAATTGTGAGGGAGCGCTTGACCAGCTGTGTGAGCGGTCCTGGACGACGATGAGCAACGCATTGCAACGGTGAGCAGCAGGGATAGCGCACTTTTGAACCCGAGAGCACTGCTGGGGTTGAGGGAGACGGACATTTTAGTGGTAGTGGGTGGAGAGGCGTTGCAGCGTGCCCAAAGTGTGAACCTAAAGAACGGCAACGCCACGTGCTCACAGCCGACTCACACTCCACTACCTCACTCTCGCACTGCTTGGTACTCATTGTCAAACCGGGTCTTCCAGTACAATTGCTTTTATTCTAGCAGTATGAAACAGTATTAGGGGGTATAAAATGGAAAGAGTGCTGGCAACCCGTCATGACAATGTAATGAGGTGAGGGAAACGATGTACAGTATGTCATAAGTAGTGTAAGTAGCAGGTCGTGAATGCTATGGTGCGTCAAGGAAAAAAAAAAGTACCCTCTCTATTACCGTTTGCTCAGAGCCTGTAACTGCACAAACTCATAGTAGTCGCCGCGCTGGTTGAGCAGCTGATCGTGTGTTCCGGATTCACTGACGCGTCCGTCCTTGATAAAGTAACTGCAGACGAAGATCAATTACATGGTGACGACAAGAAACCTGAAACTTGTATCTTACATTCGATCAGCATTCTGAATTGTCGATAACCTGTGGGCGATCGCGATCGTTGTCCTGCCTCTCGCGGCCTGGTCAAGTGCTGCCTGTACAACTTTCTCCGAGTTGGAGTCCAACGCGGATGTGGCTTCGTCGAGGAGCAAGACCTTGGGATTCCGGAGAAGGGCGCGGGCGATGGCAATACGTTCTGAAACAGTGAGCATTAGTTAATGATGAACAGCTACTGGCCGCATGTAGAGACATACGCTTCTGTCCACCCGAAAGCTGGGATCCCTTTCCACCGACGTCAGTGTCGAAGCCACTGATCGCAAACCGGTCAATATACAATCCTGTGAATGAAAGAAACAACATACTCGGGAAGTGACTGAATGAATTCCAGGATGTTCGCATCCCGACAGGCCTTCTCGATCTCCTCCTGGGTGACTTCATTTTCCGGTTTGATAGCACCGAGCAGGATATTGAAGCGGACCGTTCCGGCGTAGAGTGTAGGTTCCTGTGAAACCAATGCGATATGCTTGCGGTATTCCTGAACGTTCAGCTCGGTGATGAGCTCGCCGTCAAGCTGACACAACGTCGATCAGTACACATTTGATAATTCCGGGGAGCAAAGGAATCTTACGAAGATTTCTCCAGCAAGGGGGTCATAGAACCGCTCGATCAACTGAATGCTGTGAAGAATGTACATTAGTATCCGCGTGCTGCGCGTCGAGTATTAAGGGACTTACACAGTACTCTTGCCACAGCCACTAGCGCCCACCAAGGCGATGTATGTGCCAGGCTCAACCTGCAACGAGAGATCGCGCAGAACACGGACACCAGGTCGCGTTGGGTACCTGAAGTGCACGTTTTCGATGCGAATGTGGCCTTGTATCTTCTCGGAATCCGGCACTTTCCCATCCGGGGATGATGCATCTATTTCGGGTGCGGAGTCGAGCAGTTTGATGATGTCAGAGCCTGCGCCTTTGGCAGAGGAGATATCTGGCACGAAGGAGAACACGTTGCCGGCTTGGATGGAGCTGAAGGTCGTGCTCTGTCCTCGACATGAGATCGTGGGTTAGAAACGTGCAAAATGGAAACATACCATGAGGCCAATGAAGAATTGGAAAGTCGTGCACTCTTGATTGGACACAAGAATAGACCCGTACCAGAAGACAAGAGCAATGACATAGAAGACCATGGACTGAGAAAGCGAGAAGAGGAGGTTGCTCCACACTGCGGTCCGGTTCGATTGACGTAAAGGCCCCTCCAAACTCTCACTGTAAAGGTCACAGCAGTCATTCTCCCTGGTCAAGGATGCAACGGTGCGAATCGACCCCGCGGCCTCACAGGCCAATTGAGCAGAGCTCTCATGAGCCTTTTTGTTGGCCTGATCCTTGAGAACAACAACGCGCTGAAAGAGAAGAACTCAGGCTGACATTCAAAACAGAAAGATGGCTGAACTCACAAGTCGGATATAGCCGGCAGAGACGAGAAGCGGTGTGCAGGCTATTTCCAGACGATGTCAGTTTTTGCTGATGCTACAAGTGACTGACGCCATACCGATACCAACTAGACCCAACTTCCAGATAAAGGCAAGTCCGATAACGGATCCAGCAATCAAAGTCGAGATACTTTGAACAATACTGTCACAGAGTGGTTATGTAGATGAACGAAAGAAAGAAAGAAACGAAGAAGGCTGCTTACGCTGCGAGAGTGACTCCGGCCAAGCCGTTGACCTTCTGAGGGTTGTCACTGAGGTCAGCTGTTAAGCTTCCAGTCTAGCAACAAAGGTAACTAAATGCGTATAAAAGTGGCGATACAAGATCACATACGCTATTCTCTTCCTTGTCGAAAAACTCGACTGAAACGTGACATTAGAGGGATTCATCTGTTGATTCTCTGCAACACTCACTGTCTTGTCTCAAGATTGCGCGGAAACTCAACGATCTTAGCTTCGCAGTCAATTGTGCAGCAGCTGACGAAAACAAATAGTTCTGCATGCCGATCGAGAGAGTCGAGATAAGAGCGATGATGAAGAACCTGGAAGAGACTGTCAGCACTGAAGAAAACGGGCAGATGAAGAAGTCTAATTACCATAGTGCATTGCGATCCCCTTGGAAGCGGAGGTCTTTACGATCAATTGCAGAGAATCCTTCAATACCTTTAGCGTATACGATACCGAATGCGGGGTAAACCATGCCAGTCACTAAAACGGATTCGTGAGCAATCAAAGAAACCGAGGCTAGAAATGAAGACCACGTACTTGTTGCAAAAATACTTCCAATCGCATAGTTCCGCCATCCCTCGCGATTCAGCATACCCATGCGCTTAAAGAGGTAAACCAAGCCTAGATCGCCGACCTTCTTATCCTCTTCAGAAACTTTACGCTTTTGCTCGAGGATCTCGCTGGCAAGCGAGCGGCCAGTGTTTTTACGACCAAGGGGTACTTCCTCTCGCGCAGTCCTCTCCATATCCTCGCTTTCCTCGCCGGACTCAGAGCTTTGGTCTGCTGCAATGATATCGTGGCCTTCGCGGAGCTTTTGGGCCTGGACGAGACGGGCATAGGCACCTTCCTTCGCTAGAAGCTCATTGTGACTCCCGCTTTCGAGCACAAGACCGTCACCCATGACGTATATAACATCAGCATCCTTGATGGTCGAGAGACGATGAGCAATGGTGATTGTAGTACGGCCTATTTGTTCATTTAGTAAGGTTCAAACACACCTCACGAATGGATGCATACCAGCAGCGGCTTTATCCAATGCATCTTGCACAATTCCTTCCGATTGGGTGTCGAGGGCACTAGTTGCTTCGTCGAGGAGTAGAATCCGTGGATCTGAGACGATGGCACGGGCGATCGCGATACGTTGTTTCTGACCACCAGAAAGCAAAAATCCACGTTCACCGACAAGAGTATCGTAACCAAGTGGGAGTTTCGTGATAAAGCCGTCAGCATTTGCCTCGATGCATGCTTCCTTGATCAGAGCAAATTTTTCTTCCTCGGAAGCATGTTCGTGCTTGGTGCCAATGAGACCGTGTGCCACGTTACCTTTGATGGTCGTTGCAAACAATGTCGGCTCCTGGGATACGAGGCCAATCTGCGAACGAAGCCACTTGAGGTTCAGGTCCTTCAGTTCCACACCGTCCAGTTTGACGGAACCATGTGTAGGATCATAGAACCGCTCAACGAGTGAAACAATTGTAGACTTCCCAGAGCCGGAGGCACCGACCAGAGCAGCAGTCTTGCCTGCGCGGAAAGTGAGGGATAGTCCGTTCACAACCTGTACAGTTGGGCGCGAGGGGTAACTGAATTTGATATCCTCGAGGACAATTTCTCCATGAACAGCTTCGGGCTTTAATCCATTTGGGTTGGCAGAGTCGATATCGGGAACGCGGTCGATGGTAGAGTAAAGTTTTGCTGCAGCTCCACGTCCATGGGTGATGGCTGGAAGAAGGTTCGGGTCATGTTTGATATATACGGTATAGATACAAGTAGCATACCTTGCATCTCGGGCGCTAGGAGCGCAAGCGAGAAAGAACCGATGAGGATAGCCAGGAAGACGTTTACAACGGAGCCAGGTGTAGCTGAAGATGATTATTAGTTTCGAAACCCGTTGAAGTTGTCAGAAATAGAGCTCACCATGACCACTAAGAATGAGTGTCGTACCAAATGAGAACGCTGAAAGAAGGTCAATCAAGACACAAAATAAAACAGTATTTCATGCTCACATAAGCCGTAAGCCGAATAAATAACGAAAAAGAACACGGCTAGTCCTCCGCCGTGCCAAATGGCAGCCTTGAGGTCAACCTTACGAGATCGATCGATGTGTACATCGTACAGCTTGGAAAGGACTGTCTGGTTGCCGAATGCCTGAGCAGTCCGCACGGTTGAAATGACTTCTTCTGCGAGACTTCCTCCCTCAGCGACATGTTTCAAAGACAACCTGTACGATCTCATCAGAGGAGGTAAAAAGACGATCAGGGCAGGCCACACGTACTGCATGTATTGAGAGATGGCTTTGTTCATACTGCCACCAGTGATTGCAATGCAAGGCAGGATGGAAGATAAGGCCAAAGCAAGGCGCCATGACCGAGCATATGCAAGCGCGAAACCGGTTACAAATGCCGCCGAGAAGTTCACAACAAGAGCAACTTTCTCAGACATACCCTGCTGCACAAGGTCTAGATACCGATGATCAGCATTTTTAAACAAAAAAACACTCATGCGACTTACGGGTATCTGTTTGAATGCGAGTTGCAATCTCTCCAGCGCCGACGTGGTCAAAGAAGGCGATATCCTGACGTAGAACAGCCTGAAGGTATCTCTCCCGGATGCGCTTCGCATTGAGTTCGCCTGTATACACCCATACAAACATGTAGACGTAGGTGCATACAAACATTCCAACACCTGTTTACCGCGTTGATCAGGTTAACATTACGCAGTAGGCAACAGAGGGACACACCGATATAAACCAAATAACTTGCATCTAACGCAGCGGTTTCCCTGAAGTGGGCGGCGGCGACAGGCACATCGGCAATTGCGTCTGGATCGCCTGCTTGAGCTTTGCGGAGGGTGATGGTGAAACTAACGAAGTCTTGAGTGAGGTTACCAAAGAGCAAACTCATTAGCGGCTGTAAAAAGACGGTAAATGGACAATGTAAAAATAGGCAAAGGAAGGAAGCGCACTTGGGCTGCACCAGCTGCACCTGCACATACTAGACCGATGAAGTCGATGAAGAGCTCGAACTTTGTAGAAAAGCTGTTAAAGTATTACAATACGATCCTGTTGAAAGCTCCATACTACGACTCACCGGAATAGAGATAGGACAGAAACAGGAGCGACTTTTGCCTCAGTCACCTCTGGGACTTCTGATTGTTTCTCATCCTGAATGGTCTGAGGTTTACTTCGGCCAAAGAAATTCTTCTTCGGTTTTTCTTCGACCACAGTGGCCTTTTCGTCTGTTGAACTGGGGCGAGAGTCGGACATGGCCAGAGTCCCTGAGCGCGGTTGTTCGCTCCGAAGGGAAGGGGGGAAAACGAATGGATGGGAAACAAGTTCGACAAGGTCAACGACCACATGGACCCATGGGACTTAAATAATGAACGGCGACGCGGCGTTTGAACGTAAGCTGCATTACGAAATCATTTTGGCGACCTGGCCCGATGTTATCAGATTAGATGTTCTTCTGATTGTACCTTTCCGCACCCCAAGTTGTGCACGTACGGCTACGGCAGCAACGGAAATTTCACCTCTTACAGTCAGTCATGGCTCCGGATCGAGTCAGAAACTGTCATCTACTCGACTCATCGCAAGCTCCATGAGCAGCCCCATATAACATCTGAGACTGCTGCCCAGTGTTCGTTGTCAGTTGGAGCCATATGACCACCATCATGCCGCGGAGACGCGTATGCTCACCATTGACAGGATTTTGAAGAAATCGCCTCGGCTAGATGGTGTCGATGAGGCTCCAAGTTCTGTCCGCAGTGGGCCTCGAAATAGAAAAAACTTTATTCATTGCTGCGGCGATAAATCATTCGGGCAGCGGTCATAGACATCGAGGCCTGAGCCCCTCTTGCAGTTCTTATTTTCATCCGAAATAACACCGCGGTCCGCAGGACCTTTGAGATGCCAACAATCCGGAAGATTGATTTGGTCCCGGATCCACGTGTCGTTGGCTTGGCGCCCGAGATTATGTAACCTCCCTACAACGTGACATCGTCAGGTCACACTAACTGAAGCAACATCTCAACAACCATTCAGAACTTGAAAGCAGGCTTTCTCTTCAGTCCTCACAGCGGCGGCCTAACTTCACACTCCTTTTATACCGATACTAAAAGCAGCATGTCTTCATGGCTAGGCAGAAGTAAGAAATCTTCTGCGACGAACCTGAGGGCCGATGACATCGCCGCTCGTTCCACCACACCGACTCCCGGAAACCCAGATGGAAAACCAAGATTTCGTTCTGGCGTCCTGACTATCCGTGTTCTCTGGGCCGAAGGTCTTAGCCTTCCGGCGGGAACCACTTTGCCCCCAGCAGTGCAGTCCGCCCTCACTTCCCAACAAGCCAAGGTTGCAGCATCGGTTTCTCCTTCCAGCGTTACCCAACAGAGACTTGCCAAAACTAAAGGGAACAGGTATAGATTCCTCTCATCTTCTGTCTCTTATTTCGTCACATTGAACACCTTTCGACATCCAGGGATAGCATCCAGAGGACCCAATGTTGGTGGCTCCCATACATCGTCATGGAGTACGAAGTGAATCAAGTTCTCATTACACCTCTTGGCGGGGATCTCGAAAAGCCTTTATATATGTATCAAGCCCACTTGTAAGTCTCTATCCTTTTTGCATGAGAAGGAATTGAATTGAATTGATTGGGCTTTCAGTGATGTGTCCAGGAACTCTGAGATATCCTTGCAGTGTTACTTGCGAGCAGACGAGCCCAAGCGAGGTGGCGACGGCCTGGCGGATGACCTCGGAAATGATGTTTTCCTAGGCGGCATCAAGTTGATCCCGAATTTTGACGAGATGGGGAGCCAAGACCAGTGGTACGATGTTGTTGGTGGATCTGGCAGAATCCAGCTTGGTGTTTCATACCAGCCAAGCCTTGGACAGTCGCTTACTGTAGATGACTTCGAGCTCATCACTGTCATCGGGAAAGGAAGTTTTGGAAAGGTTTGCAGGATCCTTTTCGCGCTCCGTAATAACAATATTCATCAGGACGGCGACAGGTGATGCAAGTTAGGAAACGCGATACGCAGCGTATCTATGCTCTTAAGACTATTCGCAAGGCTCACATCGTTACGCGCAACGAGATCACACACACCCTCGCCGAACGCCTTGTTCTAGCCCAAGTCAACAGCCCGTTCATCGTGCCCCTTAAGTTCAGTTTCCAGTCGCAACAGAAGCTGTACCTTGTCCTTGCGTAAGCGTCTTTTGCTTTTGCCTTGCCTCTCTTCCCACATCTGACTTATTAAACAGCTTCGTCAATGGCGGAGAACTTTTCCACCACTTGCAGCGAGAAAGCCGTTTCAATGAGGAGCGCTCGCGGTGAATATACCTGTGTTTATCGCACTGGAATCCGTGCTCACGACCTCCCTAGCTTCTACAGTGCCGAATTGCTCCTCGCGCTTGAACACTTGCATGAGCTTGATGTGGTCTATCGGTAAGAGCTATTGTGATGAAGACCTCATTAATACCATCACTAATTTCGCTGAGATAGCGATCTGAAACCGGAGAACATCCTCCTTGACTATACCGGACATATTGCGCTCTGCGATTTCGGGCTGTGCAAACTCAATATGAAGGGGAATGAGAAGACCAATACCTTCTGTGGCACGCCTGAGTATCTCGCTCCTGAAATATTGAATGGCGAAGGCTATGGTATGGGAAACTTTTACTTATGCGATGACTGGTTTCTGACGCCAATTACAGACAAGACCATTGATTGGTGGACTTTGGGTGTCTTGCTCTATGAAATGCTGGCTGGCCTCCCTCCATTCTACGATGGTCAGTCAGAAGGGTATTGCCATAGTTTCATCTAACTTTTCACCTTCAGAGGTTACGGATGAGATGTACAGGAAAATCCTCAATGAGCCTCTCCGTTTCGGACCAGAGATCGAGCCTGAAGCTCGAAGCATACTCACTGGTCTCCTCACGCGTGATCCCTCCAAGCGACTCGGTGTACACGGTGCTGAAGAGATCAAGAAGCACCCGTTTTTCAAGAACCACATTGATTTCCAGAAACTTCTGCAGAAGAAGATTCAGCCACCTTTTAAGCCAAGTGTTGCCAGCCCCGTGGTTCGTAAATGCGTTTGAACGTGTTGGTCGTACTAGCTAACACCTAATGCAGGATGTCTCCAACTTCGACACTGTCTTTACGACAGAGGCCCCCGTCGATAGTTTTGTTGAGGACTCTAACTTGTCTCAGACCGTCCAAGCCCAGTTTTCTGGTAAGTTCTTGAGTTTCTTGAACACGTCTCTTTATTAAGGGACTCTGACACAGGCTTCTCCTACAACGGTACCAATCTCCCCAACTAAATGGTCTGTCCCATAATCATTTTTCGAATCTATCTCGATGCTTTGCTTTCGCTATCCTTCTTTCATATATTCCCTGTAGAATAGGCTTGTCTATTACTGGTCGAGTCCAACATCGGGTAAAGCTTTGCCCCCGTCGTTCTCGTTAATATCCACACTCATTAATCCATACACTCATTGACTTCCATTTGGCAGCAACGCCTTCATTTGTCTATTATTTAATTTGGTACATACACGTACGGCAATGGAAACGGAATGTGCATACAATATTCTACACGTTGCATATATACATTTTACTATACACTGATGTACATTGATTCGCAAGCAGCTCGTATGAATTGACTGGTTCATCTGAAGATCGCAACACCAGCCCTACGATCTTCGAATATGACGTTGGCAAATGTATCTTTCATGTCGGGGTGGTTGAGAATGTGATTGGTCCCGGAAAAGGTCTCATCTGTGACCAGGTCCAAAAATTCACTTGGAGGCATGGCATAGGGGTGGAATAAGATCCAGTTTCTATGCACCTAGATCAATCCATCGAAAAGTTTTGTAAAAGTAATAATGTCCTGACCTGATGAGAGCTTCCACTCGTTCTGCTTCGGAAGTCTTCTTCATTTTCCTTAACAGCCTACTCAAGTGAGCCCTCGCCCAAAGGCTGTTCTTGGGAGAAGGACGGGGAGAGCTATCGGCATCTCGCAAGGCCTGCTCGAGGACATTCAGCGCTTCCTCGTCGTTCTCTCCAGCCTTTGCCAGTGCGACGCCGAGGTAAAGTGTGGGGACAACATCCACATCAGTAGTATTGGGATTGCACTTCTTATATATGCTGATCACGAATTGGAGAGCCGGGATGGCTTCAGCAATTCTAGTGGGCTTGAGATACTTCCCGCCAATAGGATTAGTGTAACAAAGTGTCTCAAATATGGATTCACCCACTCGGTAAAACATCGCTAGCTGCCAGTAGGTTTTCTCGAGCACATGGTCTTTCTGAAAGTCCCCTCCTGAATTCGAGTTCTTAATGCCAACATGAATATTCGTCGACCCCGGTCCGTCCACAGCCTCAACCTCCTTGATGAACTTTTCAAGGTCCCCAACTATAACCTTTCGTTCATCAGGAGGAAATCTTTCCAAGAGTGAAGGAAGTTGCTCGTTGACGATTATGGTGGAACCACCGATGAGGTCAGAGGTCACAGTAGGAAAATAAAGCATAGTGTGTGTTTTTTCAAAATGAAGACGGTCAAGTTTGGTGTAAGGGGTCTGACGGTCTGACCTTGGTCTGACCTGGTCTTATGAAGGATGGATGGAGTCTCAAAGGAGTTACACAACACGATCGACGATCGGAACTAGTCATGTATTTGTCCAAGCTTGGTAAGCAACGCTTTGGAAAACGGCAGTATTTCCGCCTTCTCTTGCCCTTCAACGACGATGGCAACGACAAGCCACACAATTTACTCCCTGTATGAACCTCGGAAGGATAAATCTCCAATCCGTGAAACGAGCCCGGAAGAAGATGGATCTGATTCCTGGCGCTATGATACCTCATTCGGCCCTGCACGTCCCCTACCTCCACGATTCGTTCCAGCGAGCATTCCATCCGATACATGGAATTCTGCACATATCGCGAGCCCATCGAATAAACCTGACTCACCTCTTGGGGCACATCTTTCGAGCTGGTACCGATCACTCAGCAGCCAGGAGGAGTCAGAAGAACTCCCAAACACAGATGTAGGCGTTGTTCCACCACCTCATTCGCCTCGTAGCACCGAGGCATCCCCACCTTCATCTTCTTACGGTAGACCACGAGAGAAACGGAACAAGAATAACTGGTTCATTATGAACGCTATACAATCGGAACCCCTCGTTCAGCCTGACTCTCGTCCTCCGAGCCTTGCTGATATCATTGCCCGGGATCCGCCTCCACTGCCATCTGAAGGAAAATATACTCCTCCTGTCTGGCTCGAGATTGGCCCTTCGAACAAGGGGTTCGCCATGCTACAAAGAAGCGGCTGGAGTGAAGGTGAACCCCTTGGCCCAGACGTGGTCCGGCGTCCTACCGGGACCTCTCACGAGGACATGATACCACTTATCGGGACGAAAAGAACAGAGGTGGTGAAGCAAGAAATTCTCGAAGTTGAATTAGCAGAGTTTGATGGGGTGAACGAGCTGAGAAAGGTGGATATAATTGATCTGACGCTGTCGGATTCCGAGGATGAGGATGAGGCCGATGATGACAAGCGTTCTCGAGGCGTCGGAGAAACGCACAAGGACAGCGAAAGTTCACATCCCCCTGCTCACCCAGAGGGCACCCTTACGCATGGTCGAACCGCTCTCATCACCCCGATAGCAACGGTCCTCAAATCCGATCGCCTGGGGATTGGTCTTAAAGCTAAGACTGTCGGTCCGTACAAGGCCTCCCAGAAACGTATCACCCATAACGCTGCAATGCTTGCAGCGCACATCAGAGCGGCAGAAGAAAGTCGAAAACGGAAGAAAATCTATGGACGAGGGAAAAGAGGGTTTACTGTACAATACAAGAGGAACGAGACAGACCGCAAGATGCTGTTAGCACATTTGAACAACTAATACCAGAAGATGTTAAAACAATTCTAGTGAGAACCTGTTCCAGTGCAGCCCCAATTCTACAAATACATAAACGAACGCGCTTGATAAGAGTTACTTACAGACGGAATAAAAACATTGTAAGGGGTATCGAAAATGTGTCGTCAAATAGGAATTCGAACTTCGTATCTTAATGAGAGGAAATTCATGACATTACGGGTTCGCCCCATATTCCCTTTGCTGGCTCACACCTGACGTCTGCAACGTACATCCTTAACCACTGGACCATCTCTTTGCTGATCTGGCTACACCTCGTAATGTCGATCGCGCGAAGTCGCTGAGGACCCAACAAAACACTCGGATGGCTATTGCGTGATTGCGCCTGAGCTTTGGAGCGCTCATATGCCGCTGCCGCCGCAGAGGCGGAGGATGAAATCGCCATGGGAGTACTGTGATATCTGGGAAATGCGTGAGGATTGGCCGGTAGCCGGGATTCAACGAAAATGCGGAGGGAATCCCAATCGATGGAGGTACATCCGTCGAGGTTGAGCTTATCGAGCCTTGGACATACCCAAGGCTGTGATGTCGAAAGTCCCTGAACAGCCATGATGAGTAAGATACAGAGATAGGAGGCCGAATGGGTACATACCTTCAAAAGGTTCGACGACACATCCTCCACATCAACCAGTTCGAGGGTGATGAGTGAAGGTAATCGACGCAAAAGATTGAGAAGCGCTATTTCGTTAAATAAAGACGTCTCGATTCGCAGATGACGCAAGGGTAGCCGTGTCAAGGCTTGGGTATACAGGAGATGCAAGATGGGCGTCACATTCTCTAGGTAGCACATTTCCAAGGACTCTAAATTTGGAAATGCGATCTGGCTCATGATCTGGCGCGTCAATGCGATGCCCGCGTAGTAGAAGGATAACTTGGTTAGCCGGCGGAGGTGAACGGTCTTGGAGAGAGGGGGCGGGTCGAACTCGTTGGCACGTGCAATGCAGGCATCGGAATCGACACTGGACATGTTCCGCAGCGCAAGTTCCTCTAGCTCAGGACATTGGCGTAGAATCCCGAGGAGAGTATTGGCGGATGGCGTGAATGCATTGAAATAACCACCCAGCTTGAGAACACGCAGGCGGGAAACGAGCCTATGGTCCCAACCGAAGTTGAATGAAGTGAACGAGCAGGATTGAAGTAAGGGCGTGTGGCCATTAAATAATGGGAGAGGTGGGCTGGAATAAGTGTCATCCTGCATTGAATGAAATATGCGGATAGACAGAGTCTCGAGCAGCGGAGCATCTTCCTGGCATCGTAAGAGAGCTGCGTGCGCCTGTGGGCGATTCGGAACACTGAGGTGAAACGACTTTGTCCTCCATAATGCAGGCCGGATGAGATCCATGGCACGCACTACTTGCTCCGTTATGCTACTGGTAGTATATTCGAAACGCGGCCCAAAGTTGATATCGATATCCAACGGACAAGATTTCGAACGCTCCAATTTTCGACGTGCCTTCTCGAGCGAGTCATGAGGACCGACAGATATTGTGGCCCACAAGACTGGGGTGTTGAGCGCCACTTCCGCCCAATACAGACTGATGATGTTCCTTGAATTTCAATTCGAAAACGTCATAATTCAGTCACACTTACCAAACAAGCATCAAGGTGGATACCATAACAGGATCCTCGTCCCCTATTCCGAAGACGCCCATAACGAAGATGGACGACAATAGCTCGCTAGGTAGACGAAACACAGGCGACTGTGAACGAACGGCCTTTTCGAGACGGGTTTCAAGTTCGTATCGTTGGCTCATCAAGGACGCCATCGTGGAGTCTAACGAGTGAATAGCCTCACGCAAGCGGGTGATCGTCGTGTTGGATGCATATGGAGGACTCCGCGCCTCCTCGCCACATGATCCTGTCGCAGGGCTCTTCAACGGCGGTGACAAAGGTTTCTGCGCTCGGACCGAGGGTCTTCTTTTGCGGGGACCAAATGCACTGGCGGGAATGCGAACTGGAATGGTCGACATCAAGTAGCACGGGGGAGGAGGGGATAGGCGTGAAATGTGGCGGTCCTCTACTTATTTGTTTAAATATGGGCGGGCTTGTAACGGATTCGTCCTCCGGCACGGTGTTAACTTGATTTGGTATTTGCGACAATGCTGCTTGTGTTGGCTGTCGGCTTGTCATCATTCCGATAATCGATCGACATATGATTGCTTTGTGGGTGAACACACCTTGTTCCTGCTCTTGAAGCTTGAGACCGGGACGTTGAACCCTGGAATTGGGGGAGTCCGAGGGAGGGTAACGGCGCCAGGATGGGTCATTCCCAAGGATTATAAGGGGTTCTGCGATCGCGTACTGATAAAGATGTTCCTGCCCCAAGTTCCACCCTTGTGTTCCGACTCTTGCACGAGGCGGAAAGCATGCCAAATCTCAGCAGGAGCGGGCCAATAAGTCCAGAAACGCCTGATGGCTGACCTGCAACGTGGGACAAATAATGAGCATCTTCAACACGAGGGAGACAACGAGGCAAGTCATTGCAAAGTTCACCGATTGTTTTCATCTGTTCGGCATTTGAACTGTGCCCTGCCGCTTGTTTGGGTCAACCACGCCTTAACCCTCTTGTCCGCAAAAAGCCGATAAGCGTTCACAAGTCCATTTGGACGTCTACACGGAAGTTGTGAATTTGAATCCTCCACCGGGAGGGACACATTTATAACTTTAAGGGAGCACGATACGGCTTGCCAGGATACGTGGTGATCAGCTATTAACGTCTAATGAATAATTATACATTATTTAAGCAACCTTAAGATCCAGATTTACTGTGATGGCACATTGCTGGTTGGAAGTTCGGAGGTCCTATAACGGTAGTAGAAGATTTGAGAAAGAACCTTTCCAGGATTGGAGTGAGAATATGTCCGTGGAAAAACTGCGACAGCACTCACAATGACATCAAGAAATACTGTCAAGACACTCCCTGGAATGTTCCCATCAACATTGGACATAAAGATATCTGGCGAGGAGGCGTACCAGCTAACCAACCAGCGTTTGTGAACAGGTATTTTGGATCCATACTTTTAGTGCATATCGACAACGCGTAGGTAATATTCCCGAAAATCGCGAAGAAAAACAGAGCGGGAGACAATCCCTCGCATCGGGTTTTGAGATTTTTTGCTGTGAAGAGGTTCATATCGATGAGGATAAATATGTCATTTGACGAGACTCACATATCTGCGGCAACCGCGCCCCCAACTGAAGATGAAGGTTTGTTAGATCAAGGACGCAGAAGGAAAACAGGTGCTGACATAGAGGACAGCACTGGTCCAACCCAAAACCTGGACCTGCCACCGCAGGTCTCCCTGAGGCGGGCTCGGCCTTTTCTCGTCTTCCGTGACATTGCCAATCCACCAACCTAATACACCCGTGGCGAAAACGAAGAGGAGGCAGGCGGTATATCGAATAAGCAAACGTTTCATGGGTGTGTGTTCTTCGATGCACTGTCCTGTCAAGAGAGGCTCGTGTTCACGAGATAACGACTGGTTTTGCTTCCACCGATAATAGTAAATCTGGCCTAACAAAAGGAGGTCGCATGCGGTGTACTAAGGGAATTTCGTCAATTCTTGTTGCAGGATGTGATTTTGAATGAAGGTGACTAACATAAAATGCGAGAATGATTACTGTTGGGAGGAGCCCGCCTGCGATTGCACCAAGCAAGTTACAAAAGTCTCCGAGGAGCCATACCACAACGAAAAGTATGCTCAAGCCTTCGCCCGACTGTAATGAGTAATTCTCGTAGATTTGAGGCGAGTAGACAATTATCCTATGCATCAGGGAACGAGAGTTAACGAATCGCAACTTTTTGAGAGCATGGAACATATCGCACCAACTGGCAATGGATACCCAACCAAACTATCGAAAGGTTATAGCTTGGGCTGGAGTAGGAAGAGTTAATACATACAATACTGCTCAGGCTGTCACTAAAATGTGGCATTTCTCGTTTGCAAATTTCCAACACAGTTGGACATGGAATGAGGAGAGCACCCGGAGGAAGGACCGTTGCTCCGAAGCCGAAATGTGACAGCGAATGCGTCACGGCTGCCGTCACGTCAGTTTTTGGAATTGCACCCAAACTCCACATTCAATGAACAACGGACAGGACGCATTCCGCAGGCTTGCCAACCAGCTGAAGGCGGCTGGTGGAGGCGGTGGACCCATTCCTGGAGCTCCAAAGGGTCTTTTTGCCGGCAGTGGCCTCCTCATTGCTCTTATTGCCGGCGGCTTTGCACTGAACGCGAGTTTGTTCAATGGTGCGTTATTCCTAAGTAATTGCCCATCTCCAAGTTTACACCCAAACCAGTTGATGGTGGACACCGGGCTATCAAGTACACACGGTAAGCTCACCTGTCTGTGGTACTGTCGTGAGGAGTTGTGACCTTGATTGTTTCAGTATACATGGGATTAAGAATGAGATTTACAACGAAGGAACTCATTTGGTGGTACGTTTACAACGTGTTACGCGTCAAGATTTGTAACAAATCTCTATTCAGATTCCCTGGTTTGAGACTCCAATTGTTTTCGACATTCGGGCAAAGCCACGCAATATTGCGAGCTTGACTGGAACAAAAGGTTGGTTCTTGCCTATTTTTAAAGCATCCCCCTAAATGTAATTTTTGTTATAGACTTGCAAATGGTCAATATCACCTGCCGTGTGCTTTCACGTCCCTCAACCCAAGCCCTCCCCAAGATTTACCGTGAGCTCGGCAAAGATTACGACGAGAGGGTGCTTCCTTCCATTGTGAATGAGGTCCTGAAGAGCGTTGTTGCACAATTCAACGCCAGCCAGTTGATCACGCAGCGAGAACACGTAGGCAATCCCTAAACAACAATCCTGTCTATGTCTAAACTTCCTTGAAGGTGTCACGTCTCGTTCGCGAGAACCTGACGAACCGTGCTCTGAAATTCGATTTGGTTCTGGACGACGTATCTATTACTCATGTCGCCTTCTCACCCGAATTCACACATGCAGTCGAAGCAAAACAGGTTTGATGGCCTGACTGCTATTTTCTCCCTAATTGCTAAGTGTTCTCAGGTTGCTCAACAAACGGCACTTCGTGCTGCTTTCCTTGTTGACCAAGCCATCCAAGAGAAACAAGTGAGCCTACCGTTACCATCCCCTTCTCCATCAGCACTGACAAATATAACGCAGTCAATCATCGTTCGAGCCCAGGGTGAAGCTCGCAGTGCCGAGCTCATCGGAGAGTCAATGCGCACCAATAAGGGTTTCCTTGAGCTGCGGCGGCTGGAGGCAGCCCGCGAGATTGCAAATCTTCTGGCAACCTCAGGCAATAGGGTAATGTTGGATGCCCAGAGTTTACTTCTTAATGGTGTGTATCTTCCCGTTTATATATCCACGGGGAGCTGATATTGTCCTCACCAGTGGCAGGGAGTGATGCAAAAGAGATACTCAAAGTGGCAAAGTAATTACTTCGAACATTTTGCTCCAATTCAATAAATCCGAATTGCGTTTCGTCACATCACGTGCCGTTGAACGCGACACACTGAGAATACTTGACTGTGTTTGATCACACTATCATCCTCCAGTAATAAGAGACCGTTTTTGTTCCCGACGTTTCAAAGAGAAAGGTACCGGCACGGAGTGTTACTGGTCTGGTTATCTGGAACTGACTCGAAATTCCAAGAATCATATACATGCCTCTTCCTACCCGCAAAAGGACACGACATTCGAAGTCCCATCGCGGAGACGACCAATTTGTCGATGTCGATGTTTCTGACGATGGCCACTCGTCGCCAGCAGAAAACAAGAAGAAAGTCAGGTGGGAACAGAGTGAAAAATCCACGAAGGTCTCCAAAGAATCGAGCGATACAGAAGATGACGATCCCGTAGAGGAAAAGGCAATGGTTTCATTAAGATCCTTTCTTCCGTACACTGTTGATCTCCACCTCATACAGACCTGCTTAGCTGCCTGGTGCAAACAGTGGGTGTTCAGAATCTTCCCGTATGCATGTCCATTCACTCAGTCGATCCGCAGTGGCCGCCTCGGATGCGCTTATTACGATCCTGTTAAATGTGTTCTTTACGTTCTCGAAGATACCCAAGAATCACCTCATTTTGACCTCATTAACATGTGTTAAGCACTTCTGGTTCATGTTTCCTCCCTTGAGCTCTGAATATTTTGTGTAGTTGTTGAACAGTCTAACCCTGATGTGGTCCTCACCAGCTCTCGAACAGACGATGATTTCATGGACTGTCTGCGAGATCACAGTTGAGTTCATTGTCCCAAGAAGGCGCATATATTGACATAGACCATAGTGGACGTAGCGGGCGGTTTGTTCCAGATAAGACCCCATAAAGAGTTCGTTCCTTCCAAGGGGCGTGATCGCTTGCTGTCTCTCCGTCTCCTGTCGGACCTACCACAAGAGGAATATAAACCTCTTCCCTGTGAAAACGATGAGACGAATCCTAAAAATGCTTACGATTTCATGCGATCACGACGGGACGTCAATGGTGACCCAACGTTGAAGCGATGGAATGCCTTGATCAGGCTGTCCAATTTTGCTGCAGTGGAATCCTCACCTCTCTGCGTAAGGCCCTGACACCTGGGTCCCAATATCGTCTCATCCTTCGTTAGATGGCTTCTATTGGCGCGTTGCTTGACTACCTTGTGCGAGAACGCGCTGTAAATGACCTAGATGACGACGGGATCGGTGGGTTGGATGTCCGTGACATCGAAATTCTTTCTCTGTGCGTCTACCGCAGTACTCTTTGTCGGAGCACGCATGCTAATGGTATTCTCAGTGACAAAGTGATGCAGATTAATGCAGATGCATTATTGTTAGTATTCAACCAAAAATGAACGCGGTCCTTTCATTATGCATTTAGTTCCCTTCAAATATTTGAGAACGAGAGTCATGCGTCTGTTCACTCCGATAAAACGAAGGAAGGGTTATCGCTCTTCGGTTCGTCTTTCGAGTATACTTGCTTCCGATTTTCCTCCTCAGCCGTGTCTCATAGGCATTTTAAATGGTACAAGAACCAGTCTTGGGCGGTCTCTTCTACGCACGTGGCTGCTTCGGCCATCTCTTTCCCTTTCCGTTATCAATGCGCGGCATGAGGCGGTTGCGTGTTTTCTGCACTCGGAGAATCTCGTTCCAGCAAGTGTAATGCATGGTCATCTCAAGGGCATAAAAAATGTTCCGCGGATTTTGGGCGCAATGAGAACTGGGAGAGCGAAAGTGTCAGATTGGCAGGGTCTCGTCAAGGTCTTGCTTTATTAGGTTGGGTTCGTTAACACGCTCAAGTTCTTCATCTCCAGTTTACCTTCCATTCGGCAATGCTTCGGGACACTTCGACGGAACTCCATCAAGCCGCCGAGATTGATATCGTAAAGAAGGTCAGTCCCAGAATCTTTCATGAAAAGCTTTTTTGACAATATCTGCTTGATTAAGCTTGTCTCTGCATTAGACATAGCGAGCTTCAGGGAGGTAGGGCGCAAGGTGAATGAGATCGTGAGCCATCCACTTATTCGGAGAGTTTACCAGCGCATGACCCAGGGCTCATAGATAGACTGGGAGGAATCTGCAAATGCTGGGAGGGTTTGTGTCCGGCCCCATATCGATGAAGAATTGGACAACAGAAAACATGTATACCACGGAATCGACTCCGTTTTGGTATTTCACATTCGATTTATGAATTGTTGTGGTTGTTCATCTGTCGGTCAGTCTAAAGTCGCAGAGCAAATCTGTGAAAAAGTCCCATACGGTTATGCTTCTTCCCTCAACGTTGTCTACTTTCCTCAGCTCGGTAAGCTTCCGTGATTCTGGCAGGCTGCGCCGAAGATTGAGATGCATTTTTCCAGGCTTTTTGATCTGTGTTCCTATGTTGGATGAGTGGCAATCTGAAACGGGCATTCAGGTTATCGAGGGATGGACGTTCCAGGTATGACCAGCTGTCAACACAAATCCGAGGAGGTTATTCACCCTAGACTCGCAGTTTTCATCCAAGTATGTGTGGGACATCGACGATGATCGATAAGATCTCGTTAACCTTGATCCACTGTAGTGCACATGTTTATTTCAAATCTCAAGAGATGCATGGTATGTCCTGGTTGCTCCATACTAATTGTCAATTCATCTGCATCTCGTAATAGATATGGATGTCCATATCGGTGATCTCCACTCATCTATCGTGGATCGGGAAATCGAAATTGTGCAAGGCCTGTTGGAAGAGATACTGGTCTATGACGAAGTCATGAATCAGGCTTGCCATGTTTGTGCTGAATTGGATTGCCTCTTATCCTTTGCAGACGCTTCTCGTGCTAATGACTATCGGAGGCCCCGGATGGTCGAGGACAATATCATCGATATATATCAGGGCAGGTATGAGACTTCGACTCCTCTTCAGGCCGTCTCTGAGGTAGTCTAGGCATCCATTACAGGAACAAATCGTCGATACATTCGTTCCGAACGACGCGCGCATCGTAGGCGGCGCAGGCACCAGTTCAGCGTTTCTTGGACCTGATAATACAGAATGTAACAGCGTGCTGCTGTGCACAGGGGCGAATGCATGTGGCAAGGTGTGTTTGGTGCTGTTCCATCCTTCTGACGTTCCTAACGTGTGCCAATCCTAGAGTGTTTATTTAAAACAAGTGCATTATCTCTCCTCGTGCATCGCATTTGCCTTACATTACACAGATCGCGATGATTCAATTCATGGCACAGGCATGTATTTTCCATCTCGCCAATGCTCTTACTTCACTTATTTTGTTGGTTTGGCCGGTAGATTGGATGGTATGATCATAGCCTTGGCGAGTACATCCCTCTTGACTTTGTGGACAGCTTTGTGCCGGCTGAATCAGCTACCCTCGGAATTGTCGATAAGAGTAAATACCTTTCTAATGTCTACCGCTCCTTCCTGAACACCGTCTCAAAAGTTTTTACTCGCATATCGACCCGGGAGTCTGTTTCCAAAGTATATTCGCCTTGCTCTGCTTACACTCCAATCGGCTTAAGATCTCCATAATTTGACAGGTTCAATCTGCTTTCATGATCGATCTGAATCAAGTCTCGTTCGCTCTGCGCAACTGCACCTCCCGCTCATTGGTCCTGCTGGACGAGTTTGGAAAGGGAACACTTTCCACAGGCTCGTGACTTTTTTTTTGTGTAATTGATATATCCCTGGACCCCGACTATTGTCGACCTCCTCGTGGACATCTAACTTTTGCTGGATAGACGGTGCTGGGCTCTTTTGCGGTGTACTCAAGCACCTTCTTCAGCGTGGATCGGACTGCCCAAAGGTTCTAGTGGCGACACATTTCCATGACGTTTTCAGGGACGACATTCTTGATGCACACACAGTTCCAATCTCATTTTGTCATATGCAAGTCATGTTCACCTCGATCGATGGCTCGGTCATCGAAGCCAACAAATCCACCGACACTTCCGAGTCGGACGAAACTGCTCAAGCCTGGCCTGGCACCGTACGCCGAGTTGGCGCCGGAGAAAACATTACGTATCTCTACAGGTGACAGTTACATTACAACTTCATGGATTTCACTGACACTGCTTCCAGGGTGGCTGAAGGACTATCCCTTGATTCGCATGCTGCGAAATGTGCAGAGATATTCGGTGTACCCGCCCGGTTGGTGGCACGAGCCCAATATGTCAGGTCAGCATATCATATCAGCTCAAGGGCGGCGATGCAATCCGTTCAACGTCGTTGTTTATCTCACTGTGGGATATAGTGATTTAATCTCAGCGCACGAACTCGGAATTCTGCTGGACGAGGAAATGACAGAAAAGGAACGGCTTGATCTCGAAGACGCTGAAGCTGTTTGTCGGCGATTCATTGCGTGGGACCTTGATAAGGACCAAGGAGAACATGTCAAAGAAAAGCTGGCTCGGACCCTTGGCAGAGACACGAATGAGCGTAACCCTTCGGAAAAGCCCACCTGAAGCTCCTGCTGCATTACTGTTGTCTAAATTAATTGTGTATGCTATGTCTGCATTGTCTATCCTGTGTGCTATCATTATTCCCTGTTGTCATGTCATTTTCTCCTTCATCGCATGGCTCTCTCTTTATGAATGTATAAGCCAGCTGGAGCCCCCAAGGCTGCGAGATGGTGAGGGTCAGAGTTAACCAAAACCATGTAGTCATTGCGTACCGCTCTTCACTGCGCCATACATTAAGAATTGGGATGACACGAGGCCAGCTGTCATAATCATTCGGGGCCCAAGGCCTGCGAACAACCCCCTGAACCCAGCTTCTCGTGCAAGGGTCGTAAGGCGGTATGCCATTGAACCCGTTGGCCCGTGACCTTTGTTAATCTGACTGAGCAGCATGTCTGCCGGCTGGATAACGAGGTAAATGACATTCATTAATTCTCAATCTTGACCACCAGCAGGGACAATACTCCTACCTGACTTAAAATTGCTGCGGCGAAACCAGCAATGATGCCACTTCCAAGGGCTATCCCAAATTTCGTGCTGCCGGTGAGGCCTCGTCTGGTCTCTTCCGACATATTGCGGAATATAAGTTCGTGGCAGAACTCGTTGACTGTGAACTGGCCGATCGCATAGGGAATTTGTCTTAAATTAATAAATTAAAAGCGGAGATGAGAACGAGAATACGATGGTTTAGGATAACGCAGGAAGGAAGGATAACTGACTTGCATAGTATAGGAAGAAATCCAGCGTAAAGTTCGCGAATCCCACCTTCGCGAGCGAGACGCGTGAAGCCGGTGACGAGGCCAGTGGCGTAGCCGCGTTGCGATACCAGGCGTATGCGCGTGGCTTCGAGGGGCGTTAGGAGGATATCAGCAAAGAACCTTATAGCTACACGTTAACAAGCCAGTTCAGTGATCTAGGAAATGGGCTGGGGCGTACTCCGCAACGCTGGCGGCACCGAGATATATTGCTGTCCGGTATCTCACAGCCGTCTCTTGGTCTCCTGCTATCTCGACGAATGTCTTCTTCCAGAGTTCGTACCCCGCAAACTTTGTACCCCCCTGCACGAGGTAGCCTACAGCGGTTGGACCGATTCCAGTGAGCAAAGCGGCGAGGCTTTCTTTAGCTATCAATTGTCGGGTGCCTGATAAAAAACCAAGGCCTTTGAACGCGGGATCGATTTGTATCCGTGTCTTGACAACATCGATCGCTGGATAGGCTATTGATTTCGAAAAGCTGCGTCCAGCGAGAGCAGCACTTACGTGTCATTGCAGCATGGCTTAGTCTGTGGCGGCGCCAGTCAGCGGGCATCTCGAGTGAGATTTCCAGACGTACGTGCAGCATATTGCACCTGAAAATCGCATTTAGTTATGTGATGAATGTTGAAAAGAAACTCAGAGCTCACCGGCCAAAAAAAAAGACTGGTAATCGTGGGCCGAAAACTTGGGTATAAAAAAGGGGCGACCCGACTTGTCAGGCATAGTGGACATGGAGAGAACAAAGGGGTGAGTTGGGCCATTTTATAGATTGCAGTAGCGTCTGCTTTCACGCAGAGGCAGACCAGCAACTGTGACGTCTTTGCTGAGGTTGACTCAAAGCCGATTGCACCGGCCCGACCCTTTCCGCTTCACTTTCAGCGCCATGTACGGGGACGGGCAACGCCCGTCAAAAAGTATCGCTCATGATGCATAAGCACTGATCTGTGACTGTGTGGCAGATATTGTGCAAATTTCCTGGTAGACCGGTACTCCCTGATCGAATTACGACCACGAAACGACATTCGGCGCCCGTACGGATTACCTTGTCGCGAGATGCAACAATGTTCACCAATGAGCATGGAAGACCCTTGTGTGTGGGCAGCGTGCCTTTTGCGAATATCAAGAGGCTCCTGAACGACGATTACGAGATGCCAGTATCCAGATTTCATCCATCCTGAGAGGCGTCCATCCTGAAGAATGACCAATCACGTGAATCAATAGCACCATCGCCATTGGGCTAGAAACCTGACTGATCCTGAAGATCCAGATTAGGGTTGCGGATAAAACTCGAGGTGGTGCATAAAACTCTGTAATTTACATCCAAATTTTCGGGCCGATGTATAATATTACATTGTAAGTTACAAAATTTCTCTAGGTCACGTGCTGTCCCAAAACGTGTGGGCTCGCTTCGAAAACTGCTCAAATCTGGTCTCCAGGCCATACAAGTACCCGCCTGCGGCTATGGCTGGATGTACAATAGGACATTATTGACTTTGTGGATGAAAACATTCTTCGATTTCTTGGCTGGAGTGAAGTCAGTGAAATTTTTGCTGTCAAAATTACTCTCTTGGCTGAGAAAGACTATATATGTTCTCAAATGTTTTTGAATCAACCAGTATGCGTGAGGGCCTTTCGTATCGCTGTTCAGATGCAAAATGGATTGTGTTTTGGAATTTCTCAAAGGCACCGCGGGACGAGACTACTGGGCCGATCCCGGCATCCTGTTTTCACTCTGACTTGGTGGAGAGAACGTAGAGAGCAAGCTTCAGATGGCAGAAACCCTGATTGACAATGTCCTGGAATCTCCTTAGGTGGTCTTTGGGTCGCCCGCAGGCTTAGGAGTTTTATACATTTTATACATCCCTCTCAGGAGAATGGTATAAAAGTCGTAATTTACTGTAAATTACACACGTATAAAACCCTTTGTAATTTACACGTCGTTTTATCCGCAACCCTAATCCAGATGATAAAGCCTCGCACATTGCAGCAGCACTGCGATTGTCCACGTCAACCATGCCCATCGTAGAAATTGTCAAGTTCCCTGGGTCCGATGCATTCGTTGCTGATCAACTTGTTTTCAAATCGGCACTGGATATCCTACTCAATGCGGCTGGCGTGATCAGGTAGAGCATGGTCGAGCAAGCTTTGTTTCACAACTCACCCAAAGGACATAGTGTATACTATGGGAAACAAGTCGAGGATGGCAGAACGGGGTACTTGTTTGTCGGTATGACTGCACAACGATCAAGCGCGCCGTGCATTCTGACAAACATATTTTTAGTTTGGGAGACGTACGAAGATCACACGAGATCAAAGGAGCATGCTAAATACACAGACTTGCTGGAATCACTGAGGCTTGCCGCAAGTGGCCCCCTCGACGTACAACACGTCCCGTTCGACATCGATTCATCCGCGGTGTTCGGAGCACCCGCCACTGAGATTGCTATCATTACGCCCAAGGCAGACGCATCGAAGGACGCATTTTCATCAACATTTAAAACACTGCTTGAAGAGTTAATCAAGGAGAAATTTTGTCATTCGGTGATTTGGGGAGAGAGCAGGGAGCGCAGTCCGAGCATCGTTCTTGCGATTGGATGGGACAGTGTCCAGGTACGGCGTGTCCCAGGCTCTTCTCAACTTTGGATTAAACAATGGTTTTTCTAGGCACACGCGGATGCTGTGGCAGGTGGTGTATTCCCTGATATTATCGGAAGCTTGTCTGCACTAGCGGATATCAATCTCACACATACCAGCTTTGTAAAATACTCTAAATGAGCTGAATGCATACCCAAATGCATCTGAATGTCATGAGTTGTTACAATGCGGAATATCCTGCTAAAACACATTCAGCTGATAAAGAACAAGATGAGATTGACAAATTTCGCACCTTTCTGCACTTCTCGACCCCTTCATTTCATCGCTTCCATGCAGCTTTCTTCTTCGTGTTATAGATACAGCTGACCGACTCAACGTTTGTTCTGAACCACGGGATCCAATCTGCGTCGACCTGATCGCATCCATTGAACGCCAAAGACATAATCTTAGAGCAGGCTATAGGTGGTTCGGCGTCGGTGACAGGGCTCGATAGAGCATGGAGGCGACTTTTCACGAGGCGCACTAGAGGTCCAGTTTTGACGTCTGGGGAGTCGGACACGTTGAAATGCATCAATGACGGACACAGCATGCCGCTTGCTTCGGTCGCGGGGTTCGAGGAGCTTGTCGCCTGCGCATCTACGACGGGTGTCGCCAGTGCTTCGACAACGTAGTTCGCCACATTGGATAATTTCAGCAATTGCAAGTCTATCAACAAAGGTGTTTTCCGAAGAAAAGTGGTGAGGATAGAGGGACTGATCGAGCATTTTCCGACGACAAGCTGCCTGAGGTTTCTAGGCCCTTCAGTGAGGCGGGAGAATGCTCGATCCAGAGAGCCACCTGCTCCATGTATTTGCAGCGCCTGCACTGCGGGGAGGACCATATTTTCAATCACTGATGTCGCCCAATATCCTCCGAGCTCAACATGAGTGAGTTGAGGGAAACATAATGGCGACGCGATAGGGCCTGGTAACCATCTCGAAGATGGATGATACATCATGAAAGACTCCAAGGTCTGGTTGGCTTTCAGTGTCGGAAAGAAGAACTCAGGATCTAGGGAGTTCCCAAAGACCTGCAGCGAAGCAAGATTTTTAACATGCGTGGACGCGAGTCTCCACGAGAACTCAAAGCGCAGAAATGTTAGAGATCGAAGTTTGGAGTTGTCAAGAGTGGGGAAGAGCAATGGTTCCATTTTCGTCTGGTATTCCTCATGTCCGATGACGAGTTCCTCAAGATCAGTAAGAGCAGGCGGTGCTGAAGTTAACTGTTTCACATGGTGGATCATGTCCCAATTCTCCAGCGTACAGGTACGAAGTTTGTCCCAACGGAAATCCTTGAGCTGTGTGGGTGGCCAATCCAGATGATTGTTGGTGCTTCTTCTGACGTGAAGTTCAAGGATTCTGCCCTTGGATCGTTCTGTCCACAAGGAAAGCTTCCTAATAGGAGACCGGTGCGTCAGGACGAGGTTTCTCCACAGGCTAGGTGTGTGCCAAATGACGTTGCGCCAGTGGCGACAGACGTGAAGCACCGTGACCAGCTCTGCGGGAGTATCTTGAATGACCATGTGTAGCACCTCCACTAACAGCTCCACGGGAAGAACTACAGAATGATTCTGTGAAGCTCGTTTAGTTTGCTCTAGTGTGCGCTGTGCGATGATCACTTCATCTCTGAGTTTGGATAATTCGACGTGACGTTTCGTGTTATTCGGGCCGATTCTGTCGAGCGCCATGTTAACCATCGTCAAAGACGCGTCTAATTTGCGTGCAAGGAGAAAGAGACGCGCTGCACGAGCATAGCCCTGCCATTGGTCTTGGGCGAGTTTGATCACTGCCTTCGCGTCTCGCAGTGCTTCCTTGGGTTTTCCAAGCTTTTCGTATACGGCTGCACGGGAGTCATAAACTCTGTGTTGCACATCTCCACCTTCTTCTTCTAGCGCCTTAAACATGTCTCCGTATTAGAAGTTGGGTGGCAATTTTAGACACACCCACCTTGGTAAAGTGAACCAGAGCTTCGTCGAGACGAGATGCCTGGAAAGCAAGTATGCCTTGAGAGAAAGACGCTTTCCACGACATCTCTCTAATAGTAAAGTCGTCGTGATTGAGGTGGGATGGCGATGTGTAGTACTGTTGAGTGAAGAAGGTTCGGGCCGAGCGGGAGGTGACAGGTCACGCGTTGGCCCAGAAACTTGTCAATATTCAGCTTGTCCATTTCCGAGGGACAATTCAGTTTATTTCCCCAACATCTTCAATGTTCAGGAGCTGTGAATATTCTAGTTTAACCTGCATCCAAACGTTTGAATACAAGAGACCAGAGACGATCTTAGATTGTTCAGGCGTCTATGCTCCAGCCTTCCAGAAAGTTCGAAGGCCTGCACGGCCCACAACCAAATAACCACGCCTCTCAAGGTGGTACTTCATATAGCTACCTTCAATCGTTTTGCTCCCATCGACTACTCAACTCTCAGCCATGCCTTTGAATTACTCCAAGTGGGACCAGCTCGAAGTACGATAAGCCATTCGAATATGATAACCCGTTGTCTTTACTGATCATGTTCGTTTTTCACAGCTTTCTGACGATTCAGATATCGAGGGACATCCCAATGTCGACAAAAAATCACTGATTAGGTGAGTTCGACAGGATCTTACTAGCTTTTCAGGGGATGCTGAAGCGATCGCTATCGTAGATGGAAACAACGCGATATCCACGAAAAGCGTGAACTACGGAAACACACTATCGTGAAGCTCCGTGCCCAGATTGACTGCAACAATGTCCTTCTGCCGAGGATCACAGCTATCTCTTCGACCCTTTCCGACGCTTCGCAATCGACACCGCCAACGATCTACTTCAACTCACTAGTTGAGCAGTTGGAGAAGAACCCATCGCGCGATTGCCCACCCACCAATGACCCCACAAAGCTCGAACAGACGTACGATGGCATGCTTTTATCCCTATTAAAGCAGGTCGGCGAAGATGCCCGACTGAAGGTCAAGGAATCTGGTGCGCTCGAAGCAGAGAAGGAACAGAAAATCGGCAAGCTACTCGCCAATGGGATGGCCGAACATGTTCAACGGTTGAAAGAGACTATCGACAAAGATGCCAAGCAGCTCGCGGAGGAAGAGAAAGAACAGAGGAAGCACATCACGAGCGATGATCTCCACGAAGGGTTCGCGAGCAAAGTAAGTTCATACGCTAACCATCCACCTTCGACGACATTGATCGAATGGCCTACAGTACGTTCCTCCTCCGCCAGAACCTGCCCCAGTCCCCATATCCAAAGTCGACAAAGGGAAGAAAAAGACCACGACGAAGGCAACCGAGTTCGAAGTCTTGAACCCAAAGGCCGCCAGCTCGTCAGGGCCTGCACCAGCAGAGCCTGAGTCCGACGACGAAGACGAAGAATCTCTTCCTGAGCTGACACCTTCTCTCGAGGCTTTCTCGAAGATACCTCTCAGGGCTTATGAGAAGTCATTCGAGTTCATTCAATCCCATCGCGATGTTTATGTTCCAGGTGCATCTGACGCGCTCCTTGTTGCTGCATTCCGCGCTCAGAGCGCTGGAAAGGCCAAGTATGCCAAACAGTGTGTGCACCAGAGTCTGCTTCTGCAATACTGTGAAAAACTCGGCAAAGACGGCCTTCGGGTGTTCTTCCGGAAGTGCGTATCTCATTCCCAGAGCTTCTTATGCCAATTTACTCAACTGCAATTTCTATGTAGGATGATCTCAGCTGACCAACGCGCTGAAAGCGTGTTCGTTAATGACATGAAGAATACCTACCAACATCTAGTAGAGCGCGTCAACGCGTCGCTAGAGGATTCTACTGGGAAAGAGCAGATCCAGCTCGTCCCAGAAAACCCCAGCCAGACCATCACTTTCAATGTCCCTGATGGTCCGCCGCCTGAAAACCTCGTCTATGAAGGTCCCGACGCGGAGACAGTTGATATTGAGGAGGTGCGGAAGGCATTGCAGTTCCGGTGGGATGTGTTCGATGGGTTCCCGGAGGACCTCAAGGAAGCACTCAAGAAGGGCGAGCTCGATGGTGTCAATAAGGTGCTCGGGGACATGGAAGTGCCTGAGGCGGAAGCAGTTGTGCAACAGCTTGATATGGCTGGTATTTTGAGCTTTGCCGACGGTGGCATTCGTGACGAGACTGGGAAAGAAGCTGGAGGCTCAGGTGCTGCTGGAATTCACTAGAGAGGATTTCGTTGGGTTTATTCGTTAAAGTTTCTTGCTGCTTGATCTCATAACCAATTGTAACATGTTAACAAATGATAATCTTTTGTATCTGTGTCCTGATCCTTATTACTCGATTGTTGCTCAATAAAATGGATTCCTGGTATATACATTGCCATATGTCCCATTCCAAGCAAACGGTAGCTAAGTTAATAGCTCCAGACTAAGACCGGCCTTTGATCCACTTCTTCTCCAAGAACTCGCGATCCCTCCACAGCAAATGCAATTCCCGAGCGGGTTTCGGAGTATGATACCCCCTCTGCCCGCTCGTCCTAATCGCCACCCTCAACATCTCGGAGAACTTCTCCTTCCCAAACGCCAGCCCCCTCGCATACCTCGCAAGCTGGAAAAATCCCGGCCACGAATCCACCCCATAAATCGCTTTCACCTCCTCCACCATCCTCCCAGGAATCTCCGGCTCCGGGAACCCATAGTTCTCATCCAACCGCGCAAGTCCACCAGCTGCCCCCGCGTAGGTCTTAACGAACATACCCAAGAACGTGATCTGGAACATGATGAGCCTTAGACTCGTCTTGGACTTGAGGAACGTTTTTTGCAGGCGATACTCGCTCGTGCCCGATTCCAGCACCTCCAACTCCGGCATATCCTTGAGCACCCACCGCACGTTGCGCACGATGGCTTCTTCCAGGAAGGGCCCATTCAGCAACGCCCACGTGATAGTAGGCTGGCCGTCCGCGGCAACGGGATGCGCGAGCACAAGCGTGATGAGCACGATGAGCTCACCCAAGTCCGGGATGTGAGCTTTAACGCGGGATTCAGGGACCTGGATGAACCGCTGGAGACGATCCGTGGCGTCACGCAAGATGGCCGGGGTCGATCGCGAAAGGCACAGGAGAAGGTGGAACAGGTGGCAGTACGATATGACAGCCTTTTCCGACGCATGGAGGAGCGTGGCCTTCCCTGACCGGCTATGTGACGAAGCGGAGCCCAACACGTCGTCACAGGATTTCATCAATGAAACGACGATATTGTTCATCATCTTGTAGATGACTCCGACTGTCTGGTGGGGCTGCTGGGGAGGAGCGACCTGGCGCGTCGATGTCCGTCCCGTCCTCTGAATGTTCGCTTTCTCAGCATCGCGAACAGCTTCATCCAAGACGGCCAGACATGCCCATATCTCCTCACGCGCACGCTCAAAGTGGGGAAGGCTGAACGCGAGAGGAAGGAAATACTGGAACTCCCGTTTTTGGATGCTACGCCGGACGCGGTGTGTCTTGAAAGCTTCCAAGCTTAGCCAGTCGAAGTCGGACGAGAGCATACGGGGGTTGGGATCGAAGGCTACGCCGATGCCGAGAATGGAGTCTTGCAGGGACGTGCGCAGGAAGAAACAGCGAAGTTCTCGCTGGAGCAGCACATGGCTGGTCGTGACGAGGCTGTGAAAGCGGGGATATGCCATCGAGAACGATATGAGGGACTCTGAAAGCAAACGGGCAGCTAACTCCAGTAGGACGTCATCATTGAGCATTTTCAGTAGGCAGGAACTGGGTGGAGTGAAAAGCGCAGAGACAGGAGGCTTGTCTGTATCATTTGCATCGCATATAGCGATACGATGGGCAGGTAAATCATCAGAGCCGTATGGGCATCTTTTGCACGTCCACTTCGAAACAAGATTGTACGTTGCCTCCCAGTTAGGGTTGACCATTTCAAACCTATGAAGCCTGTCCGTGTTGCCGCCTGATACCGACTTGGCAGTGTGAGTTACATTGTCCTTGGGAAGCTTGTAAATGTTAATCACAACCTCATCTGATGCGCTAGACTTCCACAGCTTTTCGAGCGCCGTTTGGTCAGATTCCGATGTCCAGTAGGCAGGGTTTTGGAAAATAATCTTCGCCACGTCGGCTTCCCTGATATAACGAACCACCGAGTAATCACCAATCTCGATAGAACCGCCATAATCTTGTTCAACCTAAGGAACAAGGTCCCTCAGTAAGGGCGAGATGAGGAGGAAAACCCGAAAGCTCAAACCATACCTTGGTGCTAGAGAAGAAAGTTAAAAACTGAAGGAAGAGACCCCGTAGCGTCAACGCCGGGCTGTACCTAAATGGGACAGAGTGAGCGGAGGTGCTTGTCAATGAAACACTACTAAGTACACACCCTCCCGTATACCCCTCCTGCAGCTGAAACTGCTCCTTCAACAAATCGCAGCAAATATACGACCCAAACAAATTCGGATGTTCGATTCCCGATACACTGGACTGCACTCTCGGCGGAGACATGGGCTGGTTGGAGGTTGAGTTTCAGCTCCCTGATTCAATGATAAATTTTGTATGCGGGCAGCGGCACATACCCATGTAGTCGGAAGCTCGACATCAAAATGCAGTGATAGATCCTTCCAGGGACCGCTGGGGGGCGTGAGGACCAGGCAGAGCTTCCGGATGTCAGCATCGTCAGTGAAGACGGCGACACCTGGGTACGGGGACTCCTGAAGTTCGGCCAGGTCATGATACAGACGAGCAAGAAGGGGGCGAGGGAGGGACATTGGAAGCAATGTGTGGATCAGCAAATTCTCAACTGCTGCCCGTGCACTGACAACACTTCAGGTCTTGAGCGTCCGCTTTTATATGTCTAGACACTGCCAACAGGGTCACCGGCACCGTAAACTATGCGAAGAGAGTCAATTCGCCTTTGTGACTCATGTCGACACACTATGCAAACGAGCGCTGCCTTCACTGGAATCATATGTAAACGAGTTTGATACAGAGAATTATTGATATGGCGATGCGGGCAGTAAAAGGAGGCCTCAGAAGTTAGAACTGGAAATTGATGGCTGGTTGATGGCATTGGTTGACCGTTGACCATAGGACCAAAATGTGGTGCTGTATTGCAACCCCGTTGGATTCAAACATTCGACACCCAAACAGTTGCCAGGCTTGACAATGAATCGGACGAGACCAACTCCCGCAATGTCTTTACTTCAGGCCTGCAGACAGGCCACACACGCATCCAGAGGCTCTGTTCTTCGATCGACCGCCGCACTCAGCCGGGGGGTAGCGACCGACTCGAAGACCCCCTCGCCCCCGGTTGAGAAGAAGGAACCGTCGGACATTGTCGCCCCGGTTCACCCCCCTCGCGATGTCATGGTCGCAGATGTAATCAGTGGTGCACCAGGTATATTTACAGTTTGTCATTGAGCCTAAGCCGTGAAGATAGCAGCTTATGTGCCAATGCAGCTGAACTACGTCACCGCGCGGTGCGAATTTACCAGCCTACCCGGAACACGATGCAGAGCGGTGGGGCCAAGACGGAGCGCTGGCGAATAGATTGGGATACATTGCAAGGCGGAGGACGTTGGGAGAATCCTCTGATGGGATACGCCAGTTCGTGAGTGTGGTTTTACGATACACGTCTCAAGCAGAGATTCTCAGTGATATGTGATAATGGACAGTGCGGATTACATGCAAGGAACTCGTATTTCCTTCCGGTCCAAGGAAGATGCTATTCACTTTGCTGAGAAACAAGGTATGTTCGTCTTAATAGTTTCAGTGTTGACCTTTAAACTGATACAACTCTCGGCAGGATGGGATTACTATGTGTAAGCCGCCCTCCTGTTAAGTGTAACGGTAAGGCTAATCCCAACTTTTGACAGGCAAGCATCGACTGTGAAGCGAGTCCCTCCCAAGAACTATGCAGAGAACTATCTGTACCGGCCTGGAACTCTCAGAATAATGAGAACCAAGTAATTAGACCGGTGCTGCACATAGAACTGAATGGCAGAACAAGATTTTTCGTCCCGAAAGTCTCTGCTGATAGAAAGCGTTGAGCCTAAGTATGCCACTGTGCTCAAACTGTGCAGCATGCTGTAAAAAAAAGTTGAAACGTCACGTGAAACTACGTCATGACGTGACCCTAATCACCGATTAGACTGGAGCTGGAGGAGTTGACGGACGACACTTGTGCATCGACTCAGCCATGTCCTCCAGCTCTCCACCAAAGAAAAAGCCCGTAGACGATGCCCGACTCCCGACGCCCCCACCCCCGCCCCCGGCCCGCAGCCCGTCCATCCCACCCAGGTCTGCCCCGTCACCATCACCCGCACCCGCCACGCCCAAGCCCCCGCCATCCCCTGCCTATGAAGAGCCTCTAGCAGCCCCAGAATCGGCGCCTACACCCGCTCCCCAACCACCCGCAGACGAGGTACGTTCCCCGTGTCCTCGATCACAGCCCGATGACTTTAATCCGTCCGCTGAACTCCGCTTTCACAGGAAGAGACACCAGACATCATCGACATGGAGACGTTTCAGCAGATTTTAGATCTCGATGAGGACAATACCCATGACTTCTCGCGGGGAATGGCCTGGGCTTACTTCACACAAGCTGAGCAAACTTTCAAGGAGATGGATCAAGCTCTGTACGTGTTTTGTTAGCCATACTCCCTCCGTATCACTTTCTGATCCCTTGCCATGCTGCATTTCCTTACACAGAGAAGGAAAGGACCTGAGCCAACTATCGTCTCTCGGCCACTTCCTCAAAGGCTCTTCTGCTGCGCTCGGCCTTTCAAAGGTCCAAGCGTCGTGTGAGAAGATACAACATTACGGCCAAAAGCGTGACGAGGAGACAGGCGAGAATCTAGGCGAGAATGATGCACTTGGTAAGATCGAGGCGCTGCTGGGACAAGTTGCCAAGGAGTACGCAGCGGCAGAGTCGTGGTTGAAGAAATGGTATGACGATCATGCGGAACCCGAGGAGCCGTGAATGATTCCGGAATAGGGGAGAGAAAGACGGGGCGGTGCGGGTGTGGGCAGACGGAGAGTTTTTGGATTTGGATGAATCGCTTTTTTCAGAACGATGGGCGCAATTGGAGATGTGATTGGGTCCCCCCCCCCGGCCCTCTTAAGAATCATACGCTAC
Organism: Hypsizygus marmoreus; assembly: GCA_013433165.1. Classification (NCBI taxonomy): domain Eukaryota; kingdom Fungi; phylum Basidiomycota; class Agaricomycetes; order Agaricales; family Lyophyllaceae; genus Hypsizygus; species Hypsizygus marmoreus. Next base: position 1,907,611 of record CM024090.1, on the reverse strand, counting down.
TCATACTCCGTAATCTCTGTTCGCTTTCGAGAACGACGCGCATCCTGGGGCGGGCGGTTTCGGATGTATGATTAGAGACGGGGCAAGACGAGGTGGGAGCTGGTGGGAGGCTCCGGCGGACGAGGGCGGATTTGGCGTGTTTTCGTTGCTTTCATGCTTTCGCTGGCGTGTCACGTCCAATTTCACGAGCAGGGACCTCTGGGGAATGCCTCTTTTCGGAATCACAGGTCAATTATCTTTATTGTCGCTCCCCCGCCTTCCGCGCCACAGGTGTAGTCCTTCATTTTTGCTTTGTGTGATGGATCAATATACCTTTGTCCCTTTGAAACCCAGTCTCTTTCTCTCTTTCTTCCACTCCTTCCCAGTTCCCCAGCTTTTCCCCCATGCACTCTACTTCAGTTATGCTTTCCAGATTATACGCTTTCTCGTTGTTACCTAGCCGTATTATAGCTTTACCACACATGCACAATACCAACCCGTCAGATGACGTCACAACAATATTACGCCGAAATTGACGTTATTTTCAGACAACTGTGACGATCGCGGTCTGCCATGTCTCTGATAACGATCGGGACGGTTCTAAATTACCTTGGTTATATACCCCCGCTGCACGATCTGAACCCCATTTATTATTAATTATCAGTCAGTCAACTCAGCGGCACGTGGTGAACGGGACCAGACGCCAAATTGCTAGGTTGCAGATATGGGGTGCTCGACGTCATGCATCATGAATGTACCTGAAGAGTAGGACATGTCCGAATAACAACCTCCGCTCAGACGGTATTGGCTCCTTTAAATTCAAAATACAGCGAAATCCAGGGTAAACGGCGATTCTGGGCCTACAGAAAAAAATGCGCATTACGCTCGAACGGGTCTTATTCATTTGCATTCGAAATAGAGGAGGAAGTGGACCATCAGACAAGTACTTACTTAGATATGACGTCGACTCAGAGTTTTTGCAAGGAGTCGGTTGGATGTATCACTTGCCAGTCTTGTTTTTCTGCGTATGGAGTGCGTATGGTCAAATAATATCGTGCGCATGACCACCGATTACCGCACCGATCTGCTGAATTTCATAGTCTCTCGGTAAGTTATTTATAGACAGTCAAGAGAAGAGACCGAGAGCGGGTCCGAATCCATATCGTATTGGGTATGTTCAGCCTATTCCAGTGCATTCACACTCCAACAGTACTCCAACCTGCACCGTATTGACATTTAATTGAGACTCGACGTCAGCGGCGTCCCATGTCCTAATGCATACGGTTTGTTTTCTCCAATGGGTCGATCACTTGATGCGACTCCACGTGTACGAATACCTAAGAGTGGTACAAAAATCGGATGATTGGTTAGACCCAAGTCATTTTAGGTAGAAACAGCTCTTACCTCCGTGCCAGGCTTGAAAACAGGCAAAGTACCAGCATGAGCTTCAACATAGGAGCGACGGTGAGAGATGACTACCCACAATGTGCCTCTCGCGGTCCAGGCTGAGATCGACGTTGGCCTTAAGCGTCGACATCCTCGTACCGACATTAGCGTTATCGCGCGTCATGGGCACATCGTTATCTCCGTCATACTGCCACAGCCGTCGCGCGTTTAGGCTGCTCATTAGGGAATTCGTGTACAGCTTGGAAAGCGGAAAATTGAATATCAGGTGCCTGGGATGTTGGGGTTGCAAGTGACTGATATCCTGAAGAATAATAATATAAATACCAACATTCCGGTCGGCTATATGGGATGTTAGGATGTTAACAGAGGCGAAGCGGAAAGACAAATTCGCGACTCACGTCAAGTAAATAGACCATGAGGTCGACCAGTGCCCAAATAGCGGTGACAAGACCTAATGAGCAATTCCTTAGGCCTGTGATTCGTACGTCTCGGAAACTTCCACTCACCCGTCTGCACAGTTACTTCATTCTGTCGTTAAACACTCGGAGTATCATACCATGGGAGTGAAGAAAAGCGTACGTCGAATAATCTTGTCGACATGGGTATCCGTTCTCGAAAACCCAGTCCTGTGTTTCTTCTGTCCACACATTGACAACAGATTAGATAACTCTCAGCAATCTACCTAACAGGCACACACCAAGTAGATCACCAAAGTTGAAGTGATCAGCAGGTCAGCAAAAGCCGCAGACACCAGCCCTGAAAATACTGTCACATCAAAGTATGATGTAAAGACAAGTTGTTGGACTGACAAATGATGACGACAATCTTGAATTTCTGGAATTCAACGAAGCGGGGAACAATCCCGATGGCAATGGCAGTGGCGATGCCCATTACTGCTCAAAGACTCAGGCGCGAGTAAGGCAGAGGTGAACCGGGCGGACTTACGGAATGACGAGGCCGCACATAGGAGGATTATGAACACGAGCACAAGGCTGCCTATGAGAACTCTGACTCGCCATGCAAAGAACCCTTGCACAAGGCCGGCTAGAATGCCCTACTCGGGCGACCTTAGAAGCAGCATGCTAGAGATATATACGTCTTGCATACCGTGAGTGCGGGATCTGATGCAATGTGAGCTATGCTGGTGATGGTAGGTAGGGAGCGAACATACCAGTGGCAAACACCCAAGTGCCGGTCTCTAGATATACGGTGTCGCCTGTGACCAGACAAAATATATCAAATGAGATGCTCTGTCCATGGCGCCTCTGCCTCACCAAAGTGTGTGATCAGTGATTTATACATGTAGACGACGGTGAACACAGTTTGGACGGTGTCTCCGAAAAACAAGAGATAGATCTGCATGCAAAGTCAGTCAGCCAGCGTCGATTCTACACTACTTACAAAACCCTGAATCCAAGGACTATCACTGCCAGTAGGTGGAAGTCAAGTGCCCTTTCCATCAAAACCAGTGCTGGTGGGACATACCGCTTGAAGGAACTGTGATACAAGTACACCTGGACAATTGTAATTCCATAGAGCACAACGTTGAGGGCGGTTCCGATAAGCATGGGCCCGTGGCTAGGAGGCATGCCCATGCATCAGTATGGGGATCCCCGTTCCATCTCTGAAGAAATATACGAACGCGACTTGAGCGGGTGAGAGCGGCATGGCTGGGTGGTAGGGATGACTGCCTTGCACTCAAGTACGTAGGCTGCATACGAATGCCCCTCTACTTTATACTACAGGGCCGAATGGCCCTTCAAGGAGGCTAGGGAGAAGCTCAAAGCGCACATGAGTCGAGAGTTCTGGGTGACAGCTGACTCTGCGTGGTGATCGGGTTTGCCTTAGTGAAAGCGGCGCGAATCTGCTAGAATCTTGGGAGGTGGCACCCTTCTTAAACCACTTCAATGACCTCCAGGCCTGTAGGGAAACGTTTCCCGAAGCCATGGAAATGCATCTGTGCCAGAGTTGCCCAATAATACTAGCGGGCCTGAGAGCGATGAGATCGCCATCGTTCGGGTAGCTGCAAGAAGGTGAGCCCGGAGGACTCTGCATGTCAAGGAAATGGTTGGTCTGTCCAGTTCAGTGGTCATCTAGCGGCGGCGTGTTCCAATTGGCCATTGTATCGGCTGGCGATTGCCTCCAAGTCGGAACTGTTCATGTCAGGTGGCTGCAGCGAGCATAAGTTTAACGCCTTTTGACAGAATGACAGAAGTTGAGGAGACTGTGTGCGTCCGCGGAGCCGGGATAACAAGCTAGTGTGTTTTGGCTGTTCGAATCATAGACAAGATGAGAGGCAAAGTCAACAACACTGAAAGTCGCGTTGACTGGCGCACGTGGGGAGGTGACGTCACGCGCTTTAGCCCAAAAAGTTGCAAGTCCAAACTTGCGTTCGTCGTGGATCGGATGCCGTCTCCATTCGTAGACCAACTGCTAAAGCCGCTGATCCTCTCAAGGCCTCCTAGCCCAACGCATGCTGATATCAATGTCCAGTCTACTCGAGAAATAGGCGCTAAAGAGACGCTACAATCTCTTCTGGTGTCTTTAAACCAGCCGCTGACACCGTCACTCGTACAAGACACGTTTGGGTCTCTGACCCAGCTAGAGCGTGCTCATCCTGATATCTCTGCCGCAGCTCCAGACCCTGAAAAGGATGCTTTGAAGCAAGCCATCATATACAAGCTCCTTGTTGGCCTTTACGCAGAGGGCATCGACGGTTGCTTGTCACAGGCTACGGATGCTGAGACGGAAGCTGAGTGGTGGGCAGACATAGAACGTTCGCGGTGGAACGTAGCTTGGTACCTACTTCAAAGTATGTGGCTAATATGGTTCTCTACCGTGCACATTCATGCAACTTGCACTCATCCAGCAACACCATCTCGCCTTTTCAATGTGGCCAGTCTAATCCTTGAGGCCCTTCGTACGAGAAACATTCCTGTTAGGCTCTCAGCCTTTACGCCTGCGTCTATCCGCCAACTGTTCCCTTCCTCGGATCCTCACCGCCCCCATGCGCTCAGCAAGGCCTTGTTCCCACATCTCCACCACCAATCTATCTCCATAAAGGCTTCGACAATCCTATTTTCGTCTTCTTCCCCTCTGGGTGAAAAGACCGGTAATGCATTGTCGAGATTGTGGCTGTCGTTAAATCCAACATCCGCAGTCATGATGCCAATCGAGCTGACGAGACAGGAATGCGATTTTAAACGAAGAGAGCTGGAAAAGATCAGGGACCAGAAGGCCGAAGCTCTTGGATACCTAGCACAAATGCGAGGTGCTCTGGCTCTGGTCATCAAGCAGCCGTGGAATATCCAACCTTTTGTGCAGGTTCTGAATGCCGTTATGGAAGGAGATACGTCCAAGGTGTTTTCTCCGGTCCCAGCCGTGAGTGGACAAATCAGTGACTCATACCAGGAGACGCCATTCGAAATTCTACGTCTCTCGACAATGGTGTTCAGTGGCCAGACGGCCGCGTATCAAAATGCTTTGGAATCCCGGCAGCTCCGTCGGCCATCGCGTCTTACACTACTTTGGCCCAAACTCTTCCTTCTACCACCGCTATGTCTGTATGCTCTCCGCTCTGCCTATGCCTCTCGAGCGAGCCTGGTAGAAGTAGCGAAGGATGCGAAGGACACTGTGGTGGCGTTCATTACAGGATGGTTAATTGATCCATTGAAGGATGTCATTAAGACCGTCCGTGCTGGTAGCGAAGATGGTATGATTGTCAGAAAAGAAGGAATTGCTGCTGATTTCGATGTAAGACTGTTTATCTATTCTGTTTGGGTAACTTGTGCTCATGCCGTTCAGTCTTTGGAGCGCATGGCGCTGTCTCTTGCAAAGGACGAGCTCCATTACGGACCTGAGCAACTAGCAGCTCTCTCCGCCCAGATTAAACTTGGTGACTTTACGCCTGTATTACAGCTCTACGAGGAAGATATAAAACGGCCACTCAAATCTGCTGTCTCGGGGACACTCCTCCGCTCCGTTTTCATACAAGTACAAAAGGCCAAGGTGACCAAAGATTCCTTTCCCGTCTCCTGGAAATAACTCTAATGTCATTGATTTTACTAGGTTGATATTGATCAAACCCTCGCTGGGATCGACAAGCTGCTTAAATCGCAAGAGTTAACATTCGCCTTTGTCGGTGTGGCGCCTGCATTTGGGATCGTCTACCTGCTAGGTGGATCTTTAATTTCACTGTGGAATGGCGGCAGAGGTAAAGGAAAGTACGGGGGTAAGCGACGGATAGGAGGGGTTTGGTCTGCCATGCGGTGTGTTTATTTTCACTGGTTGTCACAGGTTGTTCACTCAAGGTACATTAACCATTCATAGACGAACCGAGCGATTATTGATCTCCCAGCCACATCGCCGCGGCGGACACAACGATTCGACGAACACCGGATCCACTATATCGCCTCTTACATCTGGCCTCCTCTTGCTTTCTGTAGCGCGTCTACGTACGTACGCGGAGACATGTCTTCCGCTGCGCTCCCGGCTTCGGGAAGGGTTTTTGGAAGACGTGGGTGACCTAGAAAATCCGGATTTAGGCCGGGTGGAGAAGATGAAGGTCGTTGATAGGATGTGGCGGTGCTGGGGTGGGGTGCTTGGGTGGGGAAGGGTGGCTGGGGAGAGCTCGTCTGGGAGGTCGTAGCTAGTGATGGAATGGAACGTTCAAACAGAAATAAGGTCTTCGTGCTGTGGACCGTTAGCCTAGCTTTGAGGATCCGACTAGTGGCTTATACCTCTTGTCTCAGAAGGGCGTTCGGTGGGCAGATCATAACACAATTTAACACTTTCTTAAAGAACATACACCCAACCATAGCCAATCTTACTACAGAATCTATACGATGGAGCACGACAAACCCTCTGCTTCCTTTAACAGGTGAAGACCGCAGGGCCTATATAATCGTAAGAATTATAGAACACACAATGATATACTAAGCATCCGCTCACCAGGAGGAGTGTAGCTGTCAATGACGTAGATTGACGATTGAAGCGAGATACCAGGATCAGTGGCTTGAGAAGGTGCATCAGCTAATTGTAGACCATGGTGTGACCTACGGAGAGAGAAAGTACTAACACTTATAGGCGCCGGGGAAGCTAACGGTGGCGGGGGTTGCAGTTCCAGATCCGGTTATCGAGAGTTGAGCGCAGCTCATCTATATGAGCAACAAAAAATCATGTGTTGCGAATGAGAATGCAGGATTATCACAAAGGCATCCTTTGGCTCACGTAGAATTGGGCACCAGGATAAGATGTGGCCGATTGAAGCGCTATATTTATAGTTAGCAGCAGTCAGCGATGAGTGGATGAAAGGACTAAAGCGTAACACCGGGGGACTTGTCCGCGGGGGGAACACTCACCGATTGCCTCTGCTCTCAGGAGGTATTGGCCTGCCTTGATGCACGGGGGAATAGTGAAGGTCGCGTTGCCTTTGTTGATGAAGAGGATATCCGAACCCCACTGGTGGGCAGTGCTGAGGCCGCTCTCGAAGATCTTGAACCATTTAAGGCCTTTGAGAATGAGACACACATATTAGTGTGCCATGGGTGAGTTGTAGTATCTAGATATGGCACTTACCTGTCACGGAGGACTGTGTGGCAGATGGAATTGCAGCGCTAGTCGGTGGGTCAGCATACATGATTCCTTCCTTAGAGCAAGACATTAATTCACAGGTATGCAAGGACAGGGCCTTGAAGAGAAAGTTGTCATTTATCATTTATTCGAAGATCGGCCATGAAAATGTCAACACACCCTTATTGGTGGGATCCAAAGGGTCAGCGGGATCAGGACCTACGTATCCTGCAGACGTTTTGTGGAACTGAGCAGTGACTTGAGACCCAGCGGGCACAGTGACCACAGCATTAGAGACCGGCTGGATAAAGTTGGTGTTACAGATAATGTCGGGTGAAGTGACGTCCTTGATGGGCTGCGAGGAATTTGTTTAGTGTGAGGTTCAAGTCATGAGGGAGGTAGTTACATTATTTGATGATGGTACGCGAACGCCAACTCCAAGTCCTTGATCTATACCATTGACAGATACAGCCTGTGTAACGGCTATGCGTTGGAAAAGTATCCTAAGCTAGGTGAAAGACTTGAGATGACCAACCGAGAAGACTGTCCTGGCATAGGTTGAGCTTGCCAAGAGGACTAGAGAAAGGAGAGGTGCCATCGAGTACTTCATGGATAGTTTTTGGGGTACCGTTCTTTGACCAAAATGGCGTACATTTTATAGCTGTACCACCTAGAACTCCTCGGTCTCTGACTGGGCCTAGTTTGCCAGCTCATCATGCCCACATGCGCGGGTGGCGAGGCGTCGTAACTGCTGATGCATTGACCCCGGGGATGTCGATGTATTTTCAAATAGCGGCATGCTCATGACGAAACAAAATGCAGCTATCTCCGAGATTACGAAGCCTTCTTGTTCTGCTGGCATAGTCATTCTGACGGTTGCACGCAGCCGATGTATATGCAGGTGCATATGATTGGATGAGGAGCCATTCCGTTAACGTAGATAGCTGCTCCAGTCAAGCCTAACTGCGGCAAGTCAACGTCAGAGCGAGGATTTAGCGACATAGGCAGTGATAACGCTGAATCAATCTATAGAGAAGACGAAACTCACCTCGAGCAGGATGGAAATAGCGTCCAACAACCATCTGCGGATTGTTATTCCCAAGGAAAAGGCCTTCTAGAGGAGAATTGGATGACCCGATTTACCGACAGCGCTAGGAAAGGGTTTGTTTTCCCAAGAATAACATTTATGATGCATGAAGCGGAGCATGGGCTGCCATACTTTAAGAAATTTGCTGGACCTGAGTTAAAAAACATGCCGTGACAATGCATCCTGCTAGAATTCTATGAGCAGAACCGCGAGGTTTCTGTGGCCATGGGCGGCGTTTGTGGTTTGGCATTAATGACTTGGGGTAACATTTCCTCACGCAGAGCCATGGTACTTGTGGCACTAGCTTCCTTGTGGTAAGTCCGAGTCAAATATAGTTGAGATATACATATGGTACACTGGCACCGAGAGCAATTTGATTCAGCAGCATAACAATCGACATAACTTGTATGTTGTCGTGGCTCGTTATTGCTGGGGTGCTCACTGACAACTATAAGCCTTCACAATCAATGAGAAGTCGACGGCGCTTACGAGGTCATTGAAACATACAAGTATTTGCTAGTGGAAAAAGGTGGTCCTCGAGTTCTCTGCGAAGTTTGCGGTGTTGCAAGAATTCGAAGTTCAAGTTGATGGAACTCGGAAAGAGGTAGGCTCGGAGCTCGGGCCGAAAGCCCAAGGTCAGGTGGTGGCGACCAATTTCCTTGAATGCGCCACCAGGCCCACCACATCTTTGTTCGAACTTCGAAAGAAACGATGATTCATCAACGCGAAGTGACCACGGAGGACGTTATTATCTCTTCTTTATTCCGACTAACGACTCAACAATATGTTTGACCTTGCCAAAGCCAAACAATCAAGGGTCACCTGTGTGCGCGTAGAGTACCTCAACGTTGTACTTCTCTATGCATGGCACCTAAGGCTCCCAGCTAAGCGGTGGACTTCAAGGATTAAAGGTATACAAGGCCGAATGGCGAGTCTTAAGAGGTGTAAAGGAGGCATATGAAAAGATATCCTGTTGAGGTATAGGTCCGATACAACAAAAATACCGAGGACGATGACACATCCATTGGTCACAAGCACTGGCTGTACTATAGGTGGCATGATTTACGGCATGAACAGGGATATACAAACGCAGACTCACGTAGTCGTTCGACTTGACGCAGGCAAAAGGGGATTCACAAACTGTCGACCCAGCGTATCTGATATGAAAACAAGTTAGTTGGCGCATCATAGGCATACGGAACCTCTTTACGTTAATCCGCCGCATTGGCCATAGTGTGGAACAGCGGGGCCAGAAGGAGCGGTGCTCGTCGTCGGGACGGGTAGTGCAGATGTCGTCGGGACGGGTGGTGCAGATGTCGTGGGTGCGGGTGTAGTTGGCGCCGGAGCAGCGGTTGTTCCGGGGTTGCTCTGACCGTTGCAGCTGAATACGGGTGGCCCTATCAGAGTACATACTATTCAGAATCCTCGGGGGGACAAGCGTAGTAGGACTGTTTACCTGGGATAGTATAGCTATTGAGAGTCTGATAGATGTTGATCTTGATGCCGGGGTCAGAACCTAAACGCCCAACTTTCAATCACAAGCCGAGGGAAGAAAGAGTGGGCAGATACCTGAGTATGCACCAGGGAAGTTCACTGTTGCAGGGGATGTGCTACCACCACCAATGATGTTAAGCTGGGCACATTCCATCTAGATGCAGATATTGTAAGTTCAGTGGTCGGAAAAATATACAACGCCTCACGTAAAACTGTGCACCAGGATAGCTTTGAGCACCGTGCAGGGCTGAAGCACATTGCGTGAAAACCAGTAGTGTGAAAGATGGACCTCGAACGAACCGATGAGTTCAACGCGAAGCAAATATTGTCCAGCGGCAATACAGCTCGGGATGGTGAAGGTCACCTTCCCTTTGTTCGTGATCAGCTTGTCGACTCCCCATTTCCCGCTAGAGTCCAGCCCGTCATGGTAGATCTTGAACCACTTTAGTCCAGTCACCGAGGACTGGGTCGCAGAGGGAACTTTAGCACTGCATAACAAATGTCATCATAGTTAGGTCCAGTACGGATACCTGCAGACATTCCGATCAACGCACAGGTAGGCAAGCACTGGTCCATGATGTGAAGCATCGATCGGGTCGGAGGCGTCGCCAGTGTTGGCACTTGAGAGGGTGTGGTGCCACTCGGCAATGACTTGTGCGCCGGCAGGGACGTCGATGACTTTGGTAGAAACAGGCTGGTGGTAAGGATTGATACCTCCGTTGCAGATTATGTCGTTGGAGTTAACGTCGGAAATGGGCTTTCGAATAGCATTAAAATATTGCAATGGTGCTGGATAAGAGCAAACTCACTCCATCGTAGTCAGGCACCCGGATCCCAGAAAGATGGCCTTGAGAGACTCCATTGACCCAGAGTTCCTATCAGAAAGAAAGATCAGTTGTTCGCGGTGTGGATATGAGGCAGCGTCATGGCATGACCTACCTGGAAAATGGTATGAGCCGAAACAGAGTTGAAAAATAAGAGAAGAGATGCGATGGAAGATGCTCTCCTCATTGTACCGACGAACGATGTCGACAGGAGACCGGGATCCTTCGACCTTTATAAGCCTGGAGAACAGGGAGGCAATTCCGCTTGACATATCTGGACCTGGCTCTAGAAAGAACGCTTGATTGTCGGTGTAAGATGTCACTCTTGGGATATAAGACTGAGGTCCTTCCGAGCGCAACAGCACAGGCTCACGAATCATATACATTCAACTCGGGAAAGTAAATATCCATTGTATGGTCGTGACGTACAAGATGCCTAAATTGGAGGATCAGATGTACTTTGAGTGCGAAAAGTCTTGGCGAGTATCGATGGGGCTCTATCAGCTCGTGTCACAGGATCTCTCTTGTCCTTGGATATTCCTGTATTTATGCCGCGAAGGATCCGAGGTTTGATGAAGACTCTAAATCTTCGGGACCGGAATCCTCGGCTTGTCGAGAAGGAGAGTCATCCCTAAGCTGAGCGTTGACGGAGACCATATCACCAACCATGACCACCCATAAGTCAAGGGATGACGAGACAGATGTTGTGAATGATCCAAAGTTGCGCCGTTCGTGCGGCGGCGAATGATGAAAGAATTCCTGGTAAACGGCTTTTTGTTCGAGCTTTGAATATGCACGCTTATCCTGAGCAATTGAATCACTCACTCATCCTCAATTTCGCTCCCAAAGTGAATCCAGACTCCCAAGGAACAGCGAAGGAAGTCAATCGTCCCGCCACACGACCTGCCCATTGCCCCATCTCTCTCCCCAAATCACTCGCTTGTGATATACCTTTCTAAGTTCCTTGAACTCTTTGATGAACTCATCCACTCCCTGTCCTTCGTTTGGTGTTCCAGTGCCCGTTCCACTGGTCGAAGGCTGCTGTTGGATAAACGCCGAGGCGAGGGCTTCGGATGCGTCATCCTGAGCGGTGGTGCTATGCCTCAGACGCATGAGGAGAAACTGGGGGGTGAATCGCTAGTGGAGCATGATAGCTTTGATTCAGCGATGGTGGATTTATCGACCACAGTAAACATACCTGATAAACCTCCCGCTGTTCCCGTTCCAGCTCTTTCCATCGCGTTTCCAAAGCCTTCGCTTCATCAAACGCGTCTTGAGTATCTGACCGAAGGCTGTACAAGCTGTCCTGGAGTCTAAGGTTACTCCCTACCAGAAAGAGGCTCAGCCATGTTGTCATGGTAGATGGAATTGAACTCACTCGCTATTGATTCGTTGGCCATACCTAGCTCCGCCTGTGATTGGTAGAGGGCCTTAACACGATCTAAAGAGTGAAATATGGCTTGAAAATATAGAGGGTCAGTCAACAGATCTTCGAGATCTTCCCGTCTGAGAATTGGTCTGCTTCAACTCCCGTTGTCATGAATCAAAGAAGGTCCTCACGTCAAATGCGCCAGTTCAGGGAATTCTGCAAGAAGCTGGGTTGCCATTCTTGAGAAAAAGGATCTGAAAGTGGATGGTGGTGATGGTTCCGGTACAAAATACACCTTGCACACCAACCACCATGTCAGCAACTGTTCTTCCTGGGACGGCCGTCTCCGCACAACATGTCAATCTCAAGCTTGGACCCGGACTCCTCCAATTCTCTAGTGCCAATGAAGCTGGCCCGAGTGTAATTACAACGCGTGCAGGCACACTAAACCATTCGGCGAACGGTAGCAAATGGTGGGTTGAGAATAATTCGAGACGTGTTCGTATCTACATTGTGCTTGAAACAAAGAGAGATTTTTTCTGAACAGATAAACGGCAGTATGTTCCTGCACCTCAGGAATCCGTAATTGGGGTGATCATACAAAAATTGGGGGAGGGTTTCCGAGTCGACATTGGGTCTGCACATTATGCGTCGCTGGATGGGCTCGCATTTGAGGGTGCTACCAAGCGGAACAAACCAAATCTAAAGGTGGAGTGATTCACTATAAATCTTTCTGTGCATTTTTTATTGGCTGTTGCAGATCGGATGCCTTGTGTATGCACGCGTCTCCTTAGCACATAAAGATATGGAACCCGAATTGGAATGCTTTGACGCTCAAACGCGGAAATCTGAAGGGTTCGGAGAGTTGAAAGGTGGATTTTTGGTCAAATGTAGTTTGAAGATGTGTCGCGAGTGAGTCCTGTCCTTAATCTAAAGGGCGACAAGATGAACTTGTCTTTCTCTAGCCTCCTTGATCCAAAACATTTCCTATTGCCCCTCCTCGGAGCGCGATTTCCACTCGAGGCAGCGGTAGGAATGAACGGGCGGGTATGGGTAAGTGCAAAGGAGACGAGACAAATTATTGCCATCTCGAGATGTATCGAAGCTGTCGATCCAGACGGAGGCGGCATGGACGAAGCTGGGGTGAAGGCATTCCTGAGTTCATTAGACGTGTAACGTACATACTTTATTATTATTTTACAGACCAGGTTTCGCATACCTGTCCCCCATTTCATTAGTGTACCTCACGCCAATTAATGTATTGACTCACCGAAATAGCACATCATTCATCATCTGCTAAACGCGCCCTCTTTGTAGGTCTCCGGGTGGACGAGCTCGCTGCGCTGACAATGTCCTCATCGCTGTCTCCAGTGCTCCTCAAACTGACACTCGCGCGTTTCTTGCGTTGGTATTCCTTATCGCGTAGTCTCTTCTGCTGAGCCATTGTCATTTCTTGATTTCTCGTTGCGGGTGGTACAATGACGGTGGTAACACCCGGCGTTGGTTGTTTGTTGTACTCATCGTTTGTCGCGGCCGAATCGTCACCTTCGCCCATGAGGTCGAGAGACTTGAATATGTCGAGGACGTGTTCTCTAAATAAAATTGCATACAAGAGACTCCATGGATGGACCGCGTACCTTCTGATAGGTCAAACTACTCTTCGAGAACCACCTGTCTTGGTCGTTCACTTCGGTTTTCTTTCGGGTACTCGTCTGAGCTTTGAGGTAGTTATCAAAGCCCTGTATAATATTCCCCCCACTGTGTGCTGCAGTTTCTGCAAGATATGCTGCTTCAAGGTTGTAGATTTGGACCTCAATTTGGGCCTGAATACAGATGAGACCTCAGCTGCACCATTCAGACCGCTCTATCGGAACGCACTAGCTGCTTGTCCGCATTACGCTTCCTCGGAAGGGCCTTCTTGAGCTCATTCTTCAGGGTTTCATATCGTGCCTTGTCATCTGCAGATGGCCCAGCAGTTGCTTCGGCCATGGAAACGCGAGAGGAGGGGTATTTGGTCTTGTTAGGTTCAGAAGGCTGGACGCGTGTCCCGTTGAACGCGTTCCTTTCGATTTACTCAGTTACTCAGCTCTCTTCAATATGTCTTCCCTTCCTCCCCCCAGCAATCCCCCGCCAAACCCAGAGAAGAAGCCAGAAGATGCACCTTCTGCACCGCCAGCGGCCCCAGCAGATCCTGCTGCAATGGATACAACATCTGACGCACCGGCTGAAGAGACATGGGCAGACATTCCCGAGGACATCATGTCCTTGAGCACCGACGAGATCCTCACCAGAATACGGCTGATCGAGAATGACATTAAGGTATGAGAGGGCTCTATTTAGTACTGGAAGCAAACTAAGTCTTGGGCAGGTGATGAGGTCGGAAACTACGAGGCTACAGCATGAACAGGGCGTGATGAAGGAAAAGATCCGGGACAACGGGGAGAAGATTAAACAGAATAAGGTTCTTCCGTACTTGGTTGGAAATATTGTCGAAGTGAGTCTGGACACTTTGTTTAATCGACTGGTTTCTGAGCCATATATCCAGATTCTCGACGTCGATCCCGAGGTCGAAGAAGATGGGGCGAACCTGGACCTGGACTCCATGCGCAAAGGAAAATGCGCCGTCATCAAAACCTCCACTCGCCAAACTGTCTTCCTCCCCATGATCGGTCTTGTGCCTCCCGAGAAACTCAAACCAGGCGACCTCGTCGGTGTTAACAAAGACTCTTATCTTGTTCTCGATACACTTCCCGCTGAATTCGACTCCCGCGTTAAGGCTATGGAAGTGGATGAACGGCCGACAGAAACCTACACAGATATTGGAGGGCTGGAGAAGCAAATTGAGGAGTTGGTGGAAGCTATTGTGCTTCCGATGGAGCAAGCCGACAAGTTCAAGACCATAGGTATTCGCCCGCCCAAAGGGTGCTTGATGTATGGACCCCCTGGTATGTTGTTACACCCTATCGTCGGTTTTTTTGACACCCCGCTAACTCACTTCACAGGTACCGGAAAGACATTGCTTGCTCGTGCATGTGCGGCGTCAACCAAAGCATGTTATCTCAAGCTCGCTGGACCGTCTCTCGTTCAAATGTTCATTGGTGATGGTGCTAAACTCGTCCGCGACGCGTTCGCTCTTGCGAAGGAGAAAGCCCCGGCAATTATCTTCATCGATGAATTGGACGCAATTGGAACCAAACGCTTCGATTCTGAAAAAAGTGGAGATCGCGAGGTGCAGAGGACTATGTTGGAACTCCTCAACCAACTTGACGGATTCAGCAGTGATGACAGAATCAAGGTCCGTGCTGCTTTCATTGTCTTCTATAAATGCTCTGACTTACTTATGTACGACAGGTCATTGCGGCGACTAACAGAATCGATATCCTGGATCCCGCTCTCCTGCGTTCCGGTCGTCTTGACCGGAAAATTGAGTTCCCTCTGCCGAACGAAGTTGCTCGAGCCCGGATCCTCGAGATTCATTCGCGCAAGATGACAATTTCACCAGACGTCAACTACGAGGAGCTGGCGCGAAGTACGGACGAGTTCAATGCCGCTCAGCTGAAGGCCGTCTGTGTCGAGGCTGGAATGATTGCTCTCAGGGAGGGTGCGACGAAGCTAGGACATGAACATTTCTTGAGTGGTATTGCAGAAGGTGGGCATGTACTCTTTTGTGAATTGCATTCGATGCTAACTTGTGATGTAGTGCAAAGCAAGAAGAAGAATGATCTCATGTATTTCGCTTAGTCTTCGTCATATTCCGTCGGCTTTTAGACCTGGGGCTCCGCATATATATTTTGAACCATCATTTCTTCCAGTTCATGTGAGCTATTTGGCCATGTCTACACCATCTTACAAGGTTATTTCTATGGGATGTTGCTCTAAACATGAAATCTCCACACCCACGCAGAGCACCCAAAATACGGCAAAATATGGCAAAAAGAAAAAGTGCGTTTCCATTTTTCGGCGCCTGCAACGATCAAGACTCATAGAAGACAGCTGCAGGGAGTGCGATACAAGCACTTCTCTCAATTCCTGTTAAGACGATTTTGTTTTGATGGAAGGCGACTGGTCTTAAGGCGCTGATCCCTTCACCAGGATGCTTCCGTGTACAGCGCGTAACGTACATTCGAAGCATGATGATTGCCTCGCGACCTTCTTGAAGTGCTGTTATAACCCTGTCTTGACGCTTCGCTTCTTTTGAATGCGCAGGAATGACCCTCCCGCGGAGCTCACTCTACGAGACAGGCAAGAATCACCTCACCCCCGGGCCTCTCGCGCTATATATAAAGCGCACGACAGATTGTACGGCAGGACACACTTCTCACTTTGAGTCTCAGCATCCACGATGAACCTCCTACAACTCGTTCTCTACATTTTTATTCCTTTGCTGGCGGCAGCTACACCCGCACATGCAGCCTCCACCTCCGGAGAAATCATCTCCCCACACAAGGGTGCCTTCATTGCCCCAGGAGCATCTTTCAAGTTCCAGTATCAAGGCAGAGCAGACTACGGCGTTTCGAGCTACAACTATACCGTGTGGTTGTTCACCTCGCCCCTTAAATCGTTCACGGCGTCCGACATGTTTGAAACCGGCTACTATTTCGGGCGGTATTCCGAGACAAATTATCCTGGTTAGCATTAGTGACGACGTCATGTTCTCCCTAGTTTGATATCGTGCTCATCGAAACGACTCTCTATCCAGCCAACCCATATCCAAGCAACCCCCCGCCTTCGCACTTGAAGATGCCCGATTTTTCCAAGAATCCGGGTGGGTTCGGGATGGGTGCGAGCGCAAGCAATGCCCATTTCTATCTTGCGGTCTTTGAGGAGTATGCAACCGGTGTGGTGAGTGCCTCTTGGGTGAGCTCTGAGGCAATGGCAACTGATGTCTTTTACTTCAGGGATCAGTTGGGTATAGGATCAGCCTTGCCATTAACAGAATCACGTATAATGGGACAAGGCCGCGTACATAGGAATTGATGCTGGTGAAGAGGGATAAAACTACTTGCTGTCCTTTTGGTGCGCCCGACAAAGTCCAATAAAAAAGCAATACCGGAGTTAGGGCTATGAATCGCTATGGCCAATGACTCCGGGAATCACCCCGATATCTACGCTTACAGCTGTACTTGAGTATATAGCACTTACGTATCCTACAGTATTTAAAATGCAACGCTTAGCTCGAATGGTCTTGCTAAGCTTGAGCCTTGAAGCTTGGATGATCGTACGTAGAAGAGAGTTATGAACTTTGATTCTGAGCTGCAGCCCTCCGGGCCGATTAACGGATCGGAGGAACTCACGATCACCCACGTGTCGAGTCCGAACTGCTGTGACTCTCCGAAATCCTTGTCCAGGAACCTGCAATTCCAAAGGACGCCGCAAGCCCAGGCGCTGTATATACCATTTTCTTGATAACGATATGGCTTTCGCCCACTCAAGAGGCCAATCACCCTCACAAGCTCCCCCTTCGTCGTCAAAATATCACCACCCCTACTTCACATCCAGCGAAGTCGAATATCTGTCGGAAAAGCAGCGCGGAAAGCTTTCAGCAACACAAGAGGAAAAAATTCGACAAAATGCTTGTGGATTGTTGGACGCACTGGGTGCACGTATAGGATTGTAAGTTTGCCGGATCTGTCTTGTTGTCTTCTCATCTACTAAGAGTGTTGCGAAGCCCTCGAAGGACAACTGCTACGGCTCAGAACCTATATCACCGGTTTCATCTATTCTTCCCCCGAAAGGACTTCAACTACTATGTTTGTCTCTTGACCCTCTCATCTCGTTGCAGACCTCGTTTATGTCCTCATGCAGGATGTATCCTTGGCAGCCCTGCTTGTCTCGACGAAAATGCACGATACCTTGAAAAAGCCACGGGAACTGCTTGCGGTTTCGTATGCCATTCGTTTTCCTGACCTAGCCGCAAAATCAAAGCATCCCACTGGGGAAGTGGACTTGGATACGATGGACCCGCAGGTACGTTATAAACCTTGCATGTTTCTCCTCGACGAGCCTGCTGACTTTCAGGCCTAGGTGGTAGAACACGACCTTTCACGATTACTGGCGGTAGAGAGGCTGATCTTGGAAACCATATGCTTTAATTTCACATCGAGAATGCCATTTCCCTATGTTATCAAGATTGGACGCGCCCTGAATGGTAAGTACTCAAGGATTGCGCGTACTCGTCGTCTCTCAGAAGCTTTCTGCTTAGCGACAAAAAAGCTGACTCAATTGGCATGGCGTTTGGCAATCGACTCGTACGTGCGGATCTTATGATGCAAATATCTCCCCGTATTGACAAGACTACACAGCTACAGAACTCTGCTTCCAGTACAATACCCTCCACAAACAATAGCACTGGGAAGCCTCTATGTCGCTGCCCTATTGTCTTCCTTTGAGCAGCCCGCATCTCCTAGCCGAGAAGGTTTCCGCTCCAGCCAAGAGCTAGCTGCTTATTTGGGAAAGCATGGCAGCTGGGAGAAGAAGTTCAAATCGCAAGTGGAAGACTTGGAAGGTTTGTCTGCAGCAAGCACTCTTGGGTTAACTTTCCTCACATCTATTATTTTGCAGATATTGCACACACCGTGATCGACCTTATTCTTCAAGGTGTGCAAAACCCTTCAGCGAATACTTCTCCAAGCACACCATCCTCCCCCGCTCCTCATCTTTCGTCCCGTCATCAGCATCCCTCTCAGTCACACGTTCAACCTCCTCCATACAATGCGGACCAGCTGATTAGGTTGAAGATCGACATGCGCCGGAACGAACACCCTCCAAGACCTCGACAACCACTTGGCAGTGCAGATCCCAGCGCATTATATCGCGGTGATGATCTAGGTCGCAATGAAGGGACTGTTCGCTTCTTATTTGGACCACCTTCTGTCGCGGAAAGCCTATAGCGAGTGTATGTATTAGGATTAAATAATTTGTACATGTCTTGTAATGCTGCTAGTATTTGTAAATCTACAACGCTGTCCCAATGCATCGTAGACTGGATTAGTTTTGATATGTGTTGATGTTAAGCGCCTTGTGGACGAGAGGTACCAGAAGAAGCTTTGTGGGGCTGATAAATGGTGGGATGACCATCCCTCCACCAAGCCCCCGCCGATGCCACGCGTCCACTGCGTACGTACCAGCTTAAGCAACGTCATGTAATCAGAAGATAACGAACACATACCCATTGGCTGAGCCGTAATAAATACGATAAAGTATACCCATAGTCGGCCCCACAAGCCTCCGACACGTCGCCCAGTCACTTTTCTCCACCATCTTTCCAATATCAACAAAGGACCTTGCAGCGCGAAGAACAGCGGCGCGGTGTGATTGAAGCCATGACCCATTGAGTACATTGCGCATTCGTGGAACAATCCCGATGCGATGAAAGTACCGAAGAGCATTCCAAGATTACCAGCAATCCATTTACCGGGGTACCCTCCGAGGACGAGGAAGGTCTGTCGAAGTAGCTGGTGCCACTGCTTTGCCCACAGGTTGTGCATTGAGTCGGCAGTCCAAGGGTCGTCCGTCACAGGAGGCCAAGACGTGGGTGAGCTGTCAAAACAGCCAACCGCAACGAGTGTGATGAGGTCATATACCATCCCGAACCCTACTAAGATGGCGGTACCAGTCATCATGTGGATTAAAGTCGCCACACTGTACCGCCAAAATAGCGGGAGGTTTGGATAAAACATACTCCCACCCATTGGGGACCCAACTCCGGGAAAGAGCTTCAGAGTCGATTCCAGGAAATCGACTATTAAGAAGTTTTTTATGAACGACAATAAAGTAGCATGGAGGAAGGCCTGTCGCTCCAGAGGTCTCGTTTGTTTTGGAATATAAATACCCTGACCAAATTTCCATTGTAAGCCACGCAGAGTATGTGTAAGCTCAATGGTGTCATAGAGCCAGGGTGGAACGGAGGACTGGTTGCAGTCCACGACCGGCGCAGCATGTCCGTTTGAAGTGCCCGTTGGATTTCCACTTGAAATTCCGTTTGGGTTACCATGGGAGGTGCCTTTGCCTTTCATCACACCTGGCCGAATTTCACCGATCTTGAGCATGCCTTCCTTGTTCAAGGCGTACTCTAAAGTCTTGGCGATCGCCACCGCTGCAAAAAGACCTTGACATTATTCTGGCTTCAACGTCATTTCGATGTTTAATTTCTAAACACGGCTCACATTGGCCCCAATTATAAACGTTCAGCGCTGGTGTTGTCCAGACAAAGCGATATGCAGCGGCCACGATGCCGCAAATCGTGGCAGGAAGGAGAAGAAGACGGATGAGATATGTATCCTGTCGTCGAGCCAGATACGCCATGAAGAAAAAGGGTAGGTAGTATATGAAAGGATATGGGGCAGTACGCCATGAGACTGCTATTCGATCCTGGAGTCTAGGTATGATCGTTCGCACGGCGCGGTGTGCCGCGAAGACGAACCTGTACGCGTTCAACGTCCAGAGAACATACCAGACGAATAAATTATGGTACTCACTCCTCGCCAAGTGTAGCGCCCATCCTGTGCGACGTGGAAGTTGGTGAGTAAGATGGAATATCCGGACCATGAGGAGATGTGATTTATGAGGAAGGTGATTGACTAACACCGCTTGCATCAGCATTTCAGATCTTCGGCTTGGCGTGCCGTCGAAGTTGCCGTCCTCGATCAACGTTCTTAATATTGGCCAGGATGGCGCTGATTCGACTGCCTTTCAAGTTAACCTTGCTGGGACGGTCTCTATTGCTGCTAGTTTTCGAGTGTGTATACTTCTCACCTCGATCCCTCGTGCCGTCCACATATTTCTGTCCAGAATTACTGCAAACGCGATATGTTGGAGTGTAGCCGGACTCTTATTTGGTCGAAATAAGGACACACGACCTGTTCTGAGCTTAGCACTGCTGGCATGGGTATGAAGCATCGTTTGGTCACTTGGTTTCATTAATCCGGATGTCTTGTGTTCAGACGCTAGGGTTGCGACATGGTGGGTTCCCTGGCCACTACTACCCCAGTTCCATGCGGATTCGCCGATCCTGACCCGATGTCCCTAGCACTCGACGCGGACCATATCAGGTAAGAACCTAGAGGTGAGCCCCCCAACCCGTCTGGTGGATTTGGAGCTGATTCTCTTTTTTTCAGGGTGGCGCGATCGAAAGAATTCTGACTCCTGCTATGTGGTACTCCTGAAGCGCCATAGACAATGCAACTCGAGGTTTGATCAGTATGGGACAATTACCAGTGACTTGTGGGCTGTTCTTTTCCCTTGGGCACAGTACTATTGTCGTCGTCGTCGTGTGTATCGCATCTTATCTCTCCTTCCGGGGAACTTACACGTTATCGCCGTTATCTCTCCAGACCGTCGCCATTGCTATATCCTCCAGCGTCTTCGATAAATTGCATCGCGTCAGCGATGTAGGTGGCGTAGTCGGTGTGTCCATTCTCAGTGTCTCCAGTATATCCGCAGATATTTTATTTCACTGTAGGTGCGGCCGTGAGTGGGTCATTCCTCTTCATCGTTGGTCTGGCAAACACAGTGATCCTGTGGAGAATAATTAAGCAACGCCGGAAGGTAAGTCCTGCTCAACTGGTTGTACAAAAGCTTGGCACAACTTTGTTCTCGCAGGCTGCGATCCGGAGGAAACGACTTGCCGATGGTGAGGCAGTCGTCGATACAGACGACAAGCCGCAATACAGTCATATGATCATGATGAGAATAGTAGGGCCTATCATTACCTTCGTAAACCGACCGTGGAAAGTAAGAATCTCCAATTCCTCAATGTCTTTTTGGTGATTCTAATACCAGCATGCTCTAGATGTATCCTGTTGGAGTTCTCTTTGGATTCGGTATGTGTGTTATTCCGGAGTTTGGTCTAAAATGCTAACCTTCACACTACCGCCCGAAGGTTTCGACACGGCATCTTCAATTGCACTCCTTGCACTTTCCGCAATCGCGAAGCGCGGCCCCGATGGAACCGCCATTCCATCTTCTCATATCGTTGTCCTTCCGGTGTGTTCGCATATTTAATATCTCACGACCAGCTTTCGTTAACTCAAACTGGCTAGCTCCTTTTCACTGCCGGGATGACCATGATCGACTCTGTGGATTCTATTTTAATGCTCTATTCTTACTCTGGTTTCCCCGAGCATTCCTGGGCATTAATTGAGCGCCGCCAGAAACCTTCGCCTAACACAGATGCCGAGAATGTTCACGATACATCGGAGAAGCAGGAAGAGGACGCAAAAGGACCCGCAATTCATGAAAAGGCCTCCAAGGATGCTCAGGACATCGACGTTTCTCAACCCGATGCTAAGATCACAAGGGATACCGCGGTCAAGATGAACGTGATGTCCGGGCTCAGCATCATGTTGACTTTGATGAGTATTCTTGTCGCATTTAGGTGTGTTGGGGGCACATGCATGGTTCGTCTCTTGAAAATAGACGCTGAAAGACGCTTCTGCGTTACAGCATCTCGCTGATCACTATAATGGGGTTAATCGGAGAGCAATGTGGCAAATGTGTTGCGGCCGCCGAGGCCGAGGATGGGGGTGGGCTGGCAGGCAGTTGGTGGAGGGCTTGGGCCAAGGTAAAAATCCTTTCTTCTCGGGTAAAACTTTCTCCCTGAGCTCCGTTATTATTTTTGCTGCTAGGCGAATGATAACTCTGGATACATCGGAGCTGCCATCGTGGGTGTATTTATCATCGTCGTCGCAGGGTGGTATGGTACTCGCTGGGTTGCTCGGAAAGCAGCAGCTAGGAAACCGCAACAAAGTGGAACGTAGAACGCTTTACGCGAGTCAGAGGCAATTTAACGGAGGACTCAATCACCTGGATGTATTTTTTTTTTTGCGAAACTAGTTGTACATGTAATATATATCGCTGTACTTCAAATGTGCTCAACTTGTTCTTCCATCCATTCCCATAGCTGTTTGCCCAGGACAGGGTCCAGCGCGTCCGGACTCGGAGACCCAACGGTTGCCCATGGCCTCAGATACTGGAGCAAGAAGATATCGATCAGTACCAGCAGAAAATGCAAAGACGGGCGGGGCGCGTACTTTTCCATTGAATTCAACACCTTCTGGCGAAGTTCCTCCCCACAGATGTGTAAGGGCTCCGTATGACGTTGGATATAAACCCAAAGCCTGCAATACAGATAAATTGTAGCGTTTCATATTGACCAAAACAGAAAAGCGTTCATACCATTATTCGATACTCCAGCCACGACATATGACGCTGTAGGTCAGAGGACAGATTCCCTGGGTTCACAGCCATAGACACAATGCCTTGATTGCCGTAGCGTCGCGCCAGCTCCGAAGCGAATACAAGATCTCCCTGTACAAGAAGCTAACGTCAACGCGCGTTAATACAAGCCAAGCAAACCCACACACGTATTTACTCTGACAATAGAGTTTGAAAGAGCCAGCCTTGCGCCTCGCGGGCCCGTCCTTGAACGTGTTGAAATCCAACCCACCCAGGTAGTGCATGACCGACGCAGTTGAAATTACACGAACGTGTTTATCCGGGCTTACTTGGGCCGTCGCGGTCAGTGTAGGGAGGAGGAGCCGTGTGAAGTAGAAATGACCGAGCACGTTGGTGCCCATTTGGAGGTCATACCCATCGGCGGTTACTCCGTCTATAGGCGGGAACATCACACCCCTATGACGAGAAATGGGAATGAGTCTTGCGAAGTTCCATCGAACCCTTAAGTCAAGTACTGGCGGCTACGTACCCGTTATTGAATAGAATATGCAACTGCTTCTCTTTCCTGTGCTCACCGTCAGCGAACAATAAGCTCTAAGAGTAAAGGCCGTGACTGTACACACCTCTGGAACTCTTCTGCGGCGGCCTTCACAGACTTCAAATCCGCCAAGTCCAATTTAAGAAAAATAGCTTCCTTTCCTGTCACCCTCCGCAGATCCTCAATGGCATGGATCGCCTTGTCCTCGTTCCGCGATGCCATGTATACTTTCGCATTGCGATTCAGCAGTGCCTAGTAAAAACAAGCACATGTCAGTAACAAATCCCCCATTCAAGCACAAGTTGGAAACATAAAGGAGAACCAACAGCGACCCTCGAACTCGAACCCAAACAAGCTCATTCCGTATCTCTTATTACCCACCCACCTTAACAATCTCCTTCCCCACGCCCCTGCCAGTGTTTCCAGAAACCGTGAGTTTGTTAACCCGAGAACGTGGGCACCCTCCCAGAGCACACGTACGTGTTGGATCCCGTAACAATGACCACCTTCCCCGTCAGATCAGGGACGTCGTCCACACTGTATTTCGGCGCGGCAGGCCACGACTCCGCGAGCATCGATGACGCAGTGTGCCCCATTATCGGTTTAGTTCAAACTTCAAGTTGCTCAGGCAAGGATACTAGGACACCGATTTGCCGTCTGTGGGGGAGTTCAGAATATGCGGTTTGCGTGTCTTTGATACATACTGTCATTACTACTTACCCGGCTCCCATAGGGTAGATACGTGTCGTGGGCAAGACTCCCATGACGCGTACACAGGGTGACGCCACACTATCCCCGACTAGCCCAGCGCTGTTCATCCGGGTTTCGTCCTCGAGGCAAGCCATAAGTCATCGATGCTATAGGGAGCAATCGCCGGGCACCACGGGGGTGATTCCTGAAGCAGTTATGTCAGTTGTGGGATTCCTTCCTGTCAAGCCACATCGATTCTGTGAAATCAGCAACTCTGTTTTCATTTTTACTCACCGTCACCACGCGCCTTTCTCAATCCCATTTGGGTTTGAGTTGAGTTGGATGCGCGGGGTAGAAGATCGGAAGTAACAGTCTTGCATATGTCATTTCCGAGTTTCCAAACAGGGCTCATTCATGACTGGATGGAAGGCATGTGCAACCAGATACAGTACCAACAGCCGTGTTAAGTATACTATGTACATCAAGAAAAGTAACAGAATGGAACATGAAGAATGGAGGAGAGCAGGGATACAGCAATCTCATATGATCGTAAGGGTTTCGTATCGAGAAACGTAATAGCAGCAGGGCAGGGAGATACACGTATTGTTTTTGTTCAGCGGACGAGGATGGGCAGGGAACGAGAAGACAGAACCAAACCAAAAAGACCAGCATAGAGATACGAAGAAAAACGATTTTCGATCCGGATATGAACCTGTCCCCCCTCAAAAGCGACCTGCGAATGGATTGGCTGAGGAAGGACAGGGAAAAAAAAAAGTGAGCAAGACATCGACGGCAACGCTCATCGCCGTCCATAGTGACCCCCTTGCCCAACTTGAGGTTGTTGCTGAGGCCAATGACCATGTTGAGCAGCAGCAGCAGCTAAACCACCTAATTGCTGACCAGGTCCGCCGGGAGGGGGTGGGCCACCAGAGCCAGGGTACGAGTACCCGCCTGGTGACATCATGTGCCCTCCATACATCCCGGGGTCATGTTGTGGTTGCTGGTGGTGTTGGGGCTGTTGCTGCTGTTGGCCGGGATGGTGCCCATATGATGCCCCGGAATACTGGGCTGGAGACGACGCCGTAACTTGCTGGTGCTGCTGCTGTGGGGACGTCGGCGACCCCAGTGAGATCTGGGACGAAGGCTGCTGTTGTTGGTGTTGCTGGTGAGGCTGCGACTGCTGCTGCGGTTGACCAGTGTTTGGGATCGAAAGTGGGGGAATAGATGCGTTTGGGGAGTGGGGTGAAGTTGCGCCGCGGTTGGGGCCAGCGGATGGAGGTCCTGCGTTTGACGATGCACGACGACGGCGTTTGCTGCCGGTAGAGGCACGGCCGCCATGTGGCGAGGTCTCTTCGCCGTCATCGCCGTCATCATCATCCTTGGGTACCCCGCCCGATGGGTTGATGGAGAGACCACCAGGTAGGTTGGTGGGGGCTGGTGGACCCCCAGGCATGTTCATTGGATTGGAAGTGCGGCCGATCGGGGTGCCCACGGGCAACGACGAGGGCAGGGCACCATGGGGGGCATTGAGACATGCCTGGATAAGGTTCTTGCCCTCGGGCTGGGTGACGAGGGGCTGGAGCTTTGCGGTGGTGAAGGTGTATACGAGACCAGTCTCCGAGACGACGAGGAGCAGGACCTGTGTGCCAGTGAGAGTAGACAGTTCGTATGCCTTGATGTGGCGGTCAGTGGTGATGTTGAATATAACGGGAAGAAATGTTACCTTTTTCATAATACCTGTTTATAGGCATTGTGAGAAGGGAAGATACGAGACGGGTTGCAGGCGAGACATACCTGCTTTCCTTTTGGAGAACGTTATATGACGTCTCGATTTATCCTGGATAAATTCGATCTTGATCTTTCGTCTTCCGGCCTTCTTGTCGGATTTGGGCTTTTCGTCGTCGTCGTCGTCCTCGCCAGCACTGTCGACAGCGTCATGGTCGTTGATAAACGCGTCTTCGCCGACAGGAGGTGGACCGGGTTGGGGCTGGTGGGGATCTGCGGGTGCTGAGTTACCAGGATGCATGTCGAGGGTGCGTTGGCGCTTGCGCATCGAAGGTGAAGGGGGTTGATGAGCTGGAGGTGCTGTGGGCTGATCGTGTGGAAGAATTTGGGAGCCAGAAACGGAAGGAGGAGCCGCGGTGTTGGAATAAGGATACGAGGTTGAGTTACTTGGGCGGCGAAAGGCCATGAAAAAAAGAAGGAAAAGACTGACGCAGACGGATGGGTGGGCAGCGAGTGCTACGACGACGAGCGGGTGCTGGACGACGGCAGGGACGATGAGCAGAACGTCGAGTGTGTTTGGCGGAAGGTGTTACGGACTCTGGCCGGAAAAGGAATCCTGAGTGAGGGCGAAAAGGGAAGGTTGATCAGGACTCGTTTTTGAAGTCCCAACTAAGCTCGGCACATATAAACTCCCATCAACAAGCAAACAAGGCACACCCGGACATCTCCGCCGCGCCACCTTGTCCGTTCTGGTCTCACATTCAATCCACGAGGCAAAGCGCGTTTCTTTATACACAGCAAGTGCTGTTAATCTACGCATCCTGCAAGTCCTACTGTCTGTTCTCCGTGTCCCTTGGTATCTGAGCGCCCACGATTCACCAGTCCCAGACTCCTAGTTGATTCCCACGCATGCAACGTGACCTGTCCCGATTAGGCAACTCGAGATATAAATCGGGAATCCTCCGCCCATAGGCCGCACGGTTGATCCACCCGTGCCTCCCTGCTCGCACTTCGCAGATAGATCGCCGTCTTCGTCTGCTCACACCACTGCCCGAGTCGCACCCATCCCATTCATCCCACTTATCGCTCCCACGCACCCTCTCCCAAATTAATCAAACCAGCTCGCATCACTACAGCAACCATGAACCGACGTCACTGCCATCGCTATCGCGTAACCCTTCGTCCTTGCCGGAATCGTCAAACCCTGATTCATGAACAATGCGCAGTGTCTTGATCCTGTCAAAGAAGGTCCCGAATCGCCCATTTGCTGACTCCGGAGCCCCTGAACAACCCCTGCTGACTCGTTGTCACACTGCCGAATACAAGAACCATGATCTTTATAATCGCGAGGTAAAAAAAAATACAATCTGCACAGATCCAAAGTATAAGAAATATCGCCAATACAAGCTGTGGGGAGAGGGAACGCGAGTCCGCCCAATGGCGACTACCTAGAATACCGGAGGAAAGAAGGGTGGGTATAATGGATCCTCATCTTCATCATCATCGCCATGCATCATCACCCCAAATACAAATGTCACGTCAATCTTGTCAATAGAAATCTCGTTTTTTTTTGCTTCCTTTCTACGCATCAAACATCTCTCCAGAGCGGCCTGATCAGAACAAAGACCAAGAAATGGTGGTGAATCGCCGCCAACAGGCACAGCGGGTCCGCCGTCATTCCCAGCAAAGCTCTGGCCCGATACACTCCAAAGATGGCGCAACGCGCTCTTGATCTCCCCACCAATCATTGTGTCGTCGTCGAGGGCCACTTGCAGCGAAATCTTTTTCTTCTTCAGCTTCGGTCTTCTTCCTCGGGCGTCGGTGTCGGCGGCGGCAAAGCATACATCGAGCGGGCGGGGACGAATCCGTGTCTACCATTTTTTGTCGGGCCAGAGAGTGGGCAAAAGCAAAGACTCCTTCCCCGCGGATACTACGTTGCGCCCTTACGTAGGTGTAGGTCCAGGCTGCGGCACAGACCCGAGGCTGGCAAGTGCTTGGGCGACACACTCCTCGAGGACCATCTGGGGATTCTTGAGGCGGACTTGCTGGAGTGCCGAGATCAGCTTGGAAACAGAGATGCCGTTCTCAGCCAACCAGGTGGTCGGAAGAGTGTTGACGAGGTATTCGGCTGTGTCTTGATCTGCAAAGGAAACGAAGAAGCCAAAATAACGTAGAGAAGAATCGAGGGGAAGGATGAGATAAGGAAAAATAAAAACAGAGACAAGACGCAAAAATCCCAGTGACGTTGCATGAGCCAACCCAAATAACCAAGGAACACAGCACCACGTACCGCTCGGCTGCACTCCACCACTCCCACCATGTCCCGCGATCCGACTCAGGTGTACGTCCTCGCACCCTGCATCGCGGCACACCCCTCCTCCAGGCACCTCGTACTGGCATATCCGTTTCGAAGGATCCAGCAGCTTGCTTGCTGTAGCTAGTTTAAGGGGTTTGAGGTTGGGTAGCGCAAAAGTAGTAGTATGAACAGAGTAATCAGAGGTCGTTGCAGACGGAGAAATTGAAAGCGAGGAAGCAGAAGATGAAGAAGGGACAGCAAAAGAAGACAAGCTTGAAAACGAAGGTATGGATGAAGAACTGGATGACAAAGAAGGGAAAGAAGATAGCGGAGACAATGCAGGAAAGCTAGTTGTATACATTGGTCTGGGACGTGACCCTAACAGAGGGTACCATTGAAAAGGAGAGTCGTATGTTGCAAATTCTTGATCATGTTGGTCTTGAAGGGACATGGCCGAGTCCGCCGATTGGTCCTGATTTCCGTCGGGTCTTCGGAGGGCTGATGTTGTCGCTGGCAGAACCTATGAAGGCAAATGGATTAGCATCGCTAGAAGCAAGGATCGACGGGTAGCAAATCCGACGGTGATCGAATTCAGCGGCCCATGTGAGGAAGGAAAAAGAGACGAACTCCCGAGACGCACCTGTGTCGACGAAGACGATGCCGAGTCGACGTCGACTGAACCATTGATACTTGTGTTGAGGCTGTCGCTATCGGGACCTTGAACCTATATTGTGCGAAAAAAGGGAAGATGCAAACAGAGGCAAAAGACGTTGATGTGCGATCAAAGAAAAAGAAACAGAAAGAAAAGCGTCAGGAACATGCGAAAAAAATGAGTTTGCCTCTCAGCAAACAGAAGAAGAAGATCCTTGCCACTTGTGTATGCCGTTCATTAGCTGTGACAACTGTACATTCACATATCGGGATCCATGGGAAAGGGGGTCAAGGAAGCCGTTAATGGAATCAGATGGCAAGATAACCGAGAAGCGCCAGGAAAGAGAAGCACGAAATACAGGAACGCACATATGCAAAGGCACAGTACCAGAGGTCAAACAATAAACAGAAGACCACGAGGTCCGCGAAGTGTTGCGTTGCGCAAATGCCGAAGACGCCAGAGTGTCAAGAAAAGAGGAAGCATCAGCGCAGATGAGAGGTCAGATAGAGGATGAAAGAAAGTTCGAGATAATCAGTAGGGAGGAGCTTGGCGGACCGCATAGTAGTGGAGTGAAATGATGACTTGCCTTGTTCGCCATTCTGGGCCATCGTAGTGGCATTCGCGTCATCGGGAAGACCATTATCGTTGGCGTTATCTAAATTTTAGGATGTGGGAAGTGGAAGGGAAGAAACAGATGTTTGCACAAGTCAGCCGGAGGTCGGGAGGGCGAGAAGCCGGGAGAATAGAGAACCGGTAGGTGTCGCATGCGTAAGAGCACTCGGGCTTGAACTGACTAAGTCGTTCGCTGAGGTCGCAGCAGCGGAGTCTGTTGATCGCCCCTCTTCCCATATACATTAGGAGGGCGCCGAAAAAGCACGATGAAAGGCAACTCACCTTCTGGTCTGGAACTGAGACCGCCTTGATTGGGTCTCTGAGAGCTGGCTCCGTCGTCCGTAGACAGAGATATACCAACTTCCTCTTGCTTGACGGCCAAAGAAGTACTCGCCGACTTATCAGTGTTAACACTGAATGCTGACTTGGTCATCTACCAAACGAGGAATGTCAGCGAACACTCAGATAGTAGATTGACACGTGCACGTACAGTGAGCTTTTGAAGTCGACGCTGCTCCTTCTCCGCGATTTTCTCTCGCAACGTGCGGATCTCGGTCTCTTTTTCCACCAGTGCAGCAGGTGACATTGTCCCCCCTAGTGCAGACGGTGTACCGGCTGAAAGGGGAGGTGTTCCCCATCCCCCCGAACTGGTCAAGGCAGTGACCATTGGTCTTGATGGAACGGGTGATGCATTTATACTGCGCCGCGTTCGGCCCTCACTATGGCTCCCATCCCTCATGACAACATCTCTGTCACCCTCCCCTTCACTGTCGCTGAGGTCAATTACGCATTTCATCGACCCACCGATGGTGGCAAAGTTGGTGCCAACTTTCCGTCTGTGATGGAATGTACCATTGAAATAACTTACACTACCGTTGCTGCGCGGGCGTGTCCCAGTTTCAAAATCAACGAAATCGGCGGCAACGGGTCGCTTTGCTCCACGCCGTTGAATGGCCTGCATTTCGGGCAAACCAGGAGTAGCAGGAGCCGAAGGTTGCATAAAGGTTGTAGAAGTCGATTCAGTTGACGAAGGAGGGTATTCGTGTGAACTTTGCGCCGAGGGACTGGGTGAAGGCGCCGGCTCCGGGGAATTTTGATTAACCTCGCCATGAGATAAAGGCAAGGTATCTATAGGACGACTAGGAAGCTGGTGGTATTCTTGAGCTCCTCCAAGACCAGGAATCTCATCGATTTCCATATCATCGGCACTACTCTGTGGAGGCTCTGAGCTGGGACCGCTGGTTGGCGCAGAAGTTGATTCGATAGACTTCAAGAAATCATCGACAGTCTCCGTGGGTATCGCCATCTCGACATCTTGATATCCGGCATTGATAGTCATAGGATGAGGGGATGACGTTGGTGGGGGAGAAGATGTGGAAGCTGCAGCAGCTGAAGCCTGTTGCTTAGACTTCCGTGAAGCAATCGCTGCCTTCCTGGCAAGAAGTTCTTGGCGCCTTTGCTGTTCCATGTCATGCAAATTCCCGGAGATCGGAGTGCGTGGACTATCCGCTTGAACCACTACTTTCGAAGTGACATCTGTGGGTGTTGATGCCTTGGCTACAGTTGGAGACAAGGTCAAACCTTGGACCTGGGGTTTCAATGGGAGACTTGGGTGACTAAGTGATTGTCGTGTTGCTGGTGGAGGGGGAGGAGGCATGAGGGCTACCGCCTGCCGCTCTACAATTGCAGAGACATTTGGTGTATAGGGTGCCAAACCTGTGACGTCCAGATTCTGCGGCAAGCGAAGGTTGAGTTCATGAAAGATGTAAAAGACCATCTCTCGAGTGAGACCACAATCGACGAGATATTCAGGGGGAACACCCCATCCCAGAAGGTCAAGGACAAGATCCTTAGCAGTGTCGTACTGGGATTGAGTCACTGTTTAGATTGTAATGAGTACGGTAGACAACCACGATGGAAGAACTACTGACAAGCAAGGCCGGGTCTAACATGATTAACATCGACGGAATGAAAGGGCTCTTCAAAGGTTGGGACAGTGTCAAGCTGCATGAAGTCCGAGGCAGGGTTATGCGCGAAGGTAGCGGTGCTAGGCGTGGATGTAAAGTCGGAAATTCTGTCCGAAAGTTTGGGCTTTGGGTGAGGTGACTTGAGCTGTTGAACAGCTTGACTTGGAGGTGATGAACGTGATAGACGCCTGGTGCTGGAATCAGGCGCTGGAGGCGGTAGTGGTGTGGGTGAACGAGGTTCCGGTTTCGCTGGGCTTGGTTGAACGCTTTCTTCGTCGCTAATTTCACCTTCTTCGCGAGCTTGGCTATCCGTGGCAGCGGCGGCGGTGGGAGCGGATGGTGGGGGACTCAGCGGGCTAACCGTTGCAGGTGGAGGGAACTTAGGAGTGGATGGAATGTCCTCTTGGCCATAATCGAGTTGAAATACAGGATCAATTGGAGGTGGGCGGGGAGGAAGGGCCGGAGTAGCTGGTGAATCTACTGGGACTTTTCTCCGCTTTGATTTCAATGTCAAAAGAGCTGCGGCGCGAAGAGAAGAAGTTGGGTCCGATGAAGGGCCAGACGCCAGAGGATCTGGGGGCATGGAGCGCATTTCGACATCTGGAGATGAGGGGAAAATGGCGGTCGACATGTATTGGGGAAAGACAAGAAAATAATCAAGAATGGGAAGAGATAAACAAGTCCAAGTTGTGGTGGACGCGGGAACAGGGAGAGGTAAGTCGGAAATCGCTGACCTTAGACTATTTGTCGCATTTTTGGTGTGGCGCCACGTGCGAATGACTCTGCGCACGGACCCCAACATCTATGTTGGGAGCGACAATCATGAAGCAAATTTATCTATTTCTGATAAGGGACAATTGTCTCTTCACCGAAGACTTATTGTCTGCTCAGTGATCATGGGGGTAGCCCAATCTTTATTATCAGAGACGTTCCCTCCGAAAGCGACGTACTCTGTTGACGATATTCCAGATTTGACAGGCAAAGTTATTATCGTGACCGGCTCGAACACCGGTGAGTGGTTAATATAAATGTTTGACAGCTAATTCATGTTCACTCAGCTTGTTTATGAAGGGATCGGAAAAGAGACAGCGAAGGCTAGTAATGTCCGAATGGAAATCTACCAAAAACTCATGACATTTTCTCGACCCCATGACAGGCTCTCCTCGCGCATGGCGCGAAGGTATATATTGCTGCCAGGAATCAAGAAAAGGCAGACTCCGCGATTGCCGACCTCAAAGCACAGACTGGAAAAGAAGGTATTTTCCTCAAGTTGGATTTGGCGGACTTGCCGTCAATAAAGTCTGCTGCTGAAGAATTCCTAAGGTGCATTAATTTTACATATCTTGAACATATATCGTCTCAGAGTATAATGGACTACATCTCAGCAAAGAGAAAGAACTCCATGTACTATTCAACAACGGGTAAGTTTTTCTTTTCACTAGGTTACCATCCCATCACCAACACAAACCACACCACACAGGGGCGTAATGGTTCCACCCCTTGACCAAGTAACAGTACAGGGATATGACCTTCAATTTGGGACAAACTTCTTGGGTCGGTATTTTACCCCTTAGGGCTGACAATGATT
Source organism: Hypsizygus marmoreus (assembly GCA_013433165.1). Classification (NCBI taxonomy): domain Eukaryota; kingdom Fungi; phylum Basidiomycota; class Agaricomycetes; order Agaricales; family Lyophyllaceae; genus Hypsizygus; species Hypsizygus marmoreus. The sequence goes on along the minus strand of CM024090.1, from coordinate 1,874,637 downwards.
TACCTTTCCACCACTCCGTCGGTTTATAGGTCACTTCTACTTCACGAAGCTCCTGCTTCCAGCGCTGATCTCAGGTGCCAAGTCTAGCCTTGATGGAAAGGCCCGCGTCGTCAACACCGCCTCCTCAGGCCATGTATTCGCCCATGGACTTGACTTCAACACGTTCAAGGATGGCCCGAAAAGGAGGAGTCAGTTTGTCTTTCCCCTGTACGCTCAAAGCAAATATGTCCGTGTCTTCCTCTTCAAGCTGTTCGCACCACAGTCTCACATTTTTTGGTCAGGCGAATATTGTTTTTGCCAACGAATTGGCACGGCGCTACGCTGATCAGGGAATCGTTTCGACGGCTGTAAACCCTGGCAACCTACGGTCAGACCTTCAGCGACATCTCCCAAAAATGTTGACTACGGTAGCGGTATGTCTGTCATCATTTTTAGACTTCAGTTGAATAATAGTACGAAATTCAAGTATTACTTCCTCTATCCCACTTCTCAAGGGGCTTTGACACAACTGTGGGCTGGGACATCTCCAGAAGGGGCAGAATTCAATGGCAAGGTATTCCCCTGCGTTGCTTGTCCCCCATCCTCAAAGACACTAAATGTAATAATTGTCTTCCTAGTATCTTGTTCCGTGGGCTCGTATTGGAACTCCTCTCGCTGGAACCCAGGACCCCGAGCTTGGCAAGCAACTGTGGGCGTGGGCAGACGAGCAGGTAGAACAAATGTAGCATATATCTTATGGCATACTGTGGGCGTAACGTTCACGGTCCAGCTATACATATCATTGTATCTTTATGGGCTTCAACAATTATCGAAACGTGTCATTTATCATTCTCCAAGCCGAATACCTGAGCCAAGCCATCGATTACTGAACACGTTATATCCAATAGATTATATAATATATGGGTGTAATACAGAATGTAGTTGAACATGTACCGGTTGCGACAGATGAGTGATAGTCCCATCATAAGATTAAGTCGCAATTCAGGCAGGCCAAACGCAGATGGCGATGGCATAGATTAGCTATGTGCAAATTGAAGCAATTAAACAAGTATGACACATCGGAAAGCATCAAGATTTCCATGCAACGAAAACCCGCATAGCGCGACTCAGTCGGCGGGTGGGCGGTAAGAGTGTCGAGCTGCTCGAAGTCGACGCTCGTCTCCTTTTTTTGTCGTGTCCAATGGGCGGACCGTGGCTACGGTCGTTGTTATCGGAGAAATGCAGGCTCGATGAGTGTGAAGTGGTCGGGGCAGTGTCAGGTTTTGATAGGATGCTTGACGTATGATAAGGGTGAGTAGACGATGCTGCGAGCTGCTCAAGCTCCCATTTGTCCCATTTGTCGCAAGCCGTTTCAAAATTCTTGCGTTCTTGCGTGGGGACAGAGTCCATGACAGACCACGAAAAACGATCTTTCAAGCAAGCTCCCAAAGAGTACTTGTCCTGCATATCCCTGGTGTGAAGAACTGAGAATCGACGAAAGCGTACAAGAGTAGGATTATCTCACATGTCAAATTTGTTCAACAAACTGTCAAAATCGTCCCGTGTAAGCTCCAAGATGGAATCCCTGACTGAATCTGTCGAGTCTGCACTCGACACGGAGGCAAAAGATTTCCGGGGTGGTGTGTCTATGGATGCCGATCTGAAGGGTCTGACTGAAGGTCGAGAGGAGCGTTTACGGTTGGCCTCAGTCTGGTATCTTAGGACCCATTCCCACATGGACTCTGCACAAGCAAGGATCTCAGCCGCCCGCAGCGCAAGGTGTAGATTGAGCGCCCTGAGATCGAGGTGCATTGTCGTATTTGGTAGGTGAGAGTCTCGCTGCGATCTTCCAGTCTTAGAAGGAAATGCCTTACTTGAGGGTGAAAACGCTGCTATCCGAGATTCATCCAACGTTATGTATGGAGAGGAGTGATGAATGAGACCACGAAGATTAAGATACCGATTGTCCTGTGAGATCGGTTCTGGCTGTTGGTCGTCGAGACTTTGTGAGGAAACGCGACGGGAGCTTCGCTTCGTTGAGCGGGGAAGGGGGCTGGGAAGGATGGCATCTCGAGCATCATCGGAGTCGGATGTGGGATATTCCGTTTCAGGGAGAGATGTAGTCTTTTCCTTGGTACGATGTGGACGTGCTACCTTTGTTGAAGCAGGAGGAAAAGCATGTTGGATTGGAGGGTGAGTCCGCACATCTTAAGCGAATATCGTGAGGTGCATAGACAGACCAAACTGGGGACGGCCTACCTTTGAAATACAGGCTTAATGAATTTCCCAATAACGCCAGAGGCGATAGGTTGATAAACCTAGAACCTAGCATTTGAGTGTAGATGGCTTCGAGGAGGGAGTGGTCCCTTGGGTTGACAGGTGGCTGAGGTGTTGTCCTAAGTAATAGTGGTGTACTTTTGGGGAGTGGTAGAGGTGGGACTTTAGGGGAATCCTCGTTCGTGGAAGACAAACTTGGCTTGGCAGAAACATGCTGGGATGCCGATAATGAGTATCCTCGAGGCCTGGGTTTGGCTTTCATTTCCGCCGCTGTTTCAAAGATTGAATCAGGAGGAGCGGCGCTACCCACTGAGCTCATGATTAAGGAGACTGCGGAGGCAGTGAACTTTGATTTCAAAGGTTGACTGAGTTGACCGCGATCACCGTAGGGGGTACTGAGCTGGAGTTGTGGGCGTATTGAGGGGGTAAGGGGCGTAGTATCTGGTACTTCAGCTGTATCATCCGATTTCTGAACGTGAGATGGAACTGCGTAGTCGATAATGACCTGAGCCAGAAGTTCTTGAGCCTCATCCTCCTCGCTCTGTTGATTGAATACAACAGGGCTAATAGGTGAATTTGAGCGTGAAGGGGTCCTCGGAAAAGCAGTGGTGGTGGTGGTGGTAGTAGTAGTCGGGGTCGTGGGCAAACCGTCCTCTGACCATAGAGATGTGGTTATCTGCGAAGGATCACGTACGGTCTCATGATGATGAGATATTGTGGAGCGGCCAGAAAAGTGGCGAGAGGAACGGTGCTCCGAATCGCTCTCAGATTCTGATTCACTATCGTCGTCAAGTAATTTTCCAGGAAAGAAGAGATCTTCTTCTAACATCTGTAGCGTATTGTAAGCACCATAGCAGCCTTCACAATGAGGGACCAACCTCGAACGCGCCTCCAGGTTTCATGACGCGAGTGATTTCCTCGAAAAGCGAGTCCCACTGGTATAAGGGAGTGTTGAGAGGTAGAAGATAGGTGTTCAAATATCGCGTACCTTGTCCTCTGGAACCCCGAGTGCGATTCGTTTGACATGCCTGACAAATTGCCGTGGTAAGCTGGTGAAGATCCGGTTATCCCTTCTGCGCTTACACAAAATCGAATTCATCGTTCGGGAAAGGAAGGCCGTCCAAACTGCTCTTCATGGTCAAAATAGCCATTGCATGGGACGGAAAAACGCACAAGTTTGAGTGGACCCATGTGATTCTTGCAGCAAGGTCAGATGAACCAACGTATTGAAGGTCGGGTTGCAACGGAACGAGGTCGAGTCCTAGTTGAATTGCTACGGTCAAGATTCTTTGGTGGAGATGGCGCCCAACATACCAACAAAGTGAGAATCCTAAAGGAATGTTAATCGAGACAGTGTAGTGACAGTGGACTAAACACACACCTTCCATGACCTTGCACAGTTCAGGATCCATGTTCCAGTACCTGCCATATCGACATCAACCTCTATAGCTAGCAAAAACATACACATTAGGTCAGGCACTAACCACAGCCAAGGTCCAACCTAGGTAAACCTTGTCAAATCGTCAACAAAGTATCAAAACGGTGATAGTTACACTTTCGATGGTGGCGTTTCGAACACATGCCATGTGAGGCTCTCACAGATATCTTGACAGAAAGAGGTTTCCCATACGTCGCTGCGCCACCATCACATGTTAGCATATGGTGACATGAAGAGATTCAGGAGTGTTTTGTTGTAGACGTTGCCATTCATGAGCCGTAGGGAAAATGTTATCCAAGGTTCGTGACATCGGGATAACATTAGTGAGGAGCAGTGAAGAACGCATCCACTCCCCGTGAAAGAAAGAAAGGAAGCAAGAAGACTCACAGATCGATGACCTCGCGCTCGTAGTTTCTCGGGTACGGAGCTTCCTCCGGAGGAAACGCATGGTGTTTCTTTCCTGGGCAACAAATATCTGGCCCAATGGTTGCTCCCATACCCTTGATAATGAACTGAGCTTCGCGTGCCCGTATTTTACGTTTCAATTCCTCCAGAATTGTACGATCAGCCGTCGAAAACTTGAGATTAGCATGTAGTACAGCGGGAAGGTGTTGACTCGTCGCTGCAGGGGGCAACGCAATCAAAGGCGGAACATCGGGATATGTGCTGGTTTTATGAGACAGCTTTGGCGTAGTCGGCGCCGACTTAGATGGCGGAGTGCTTTTGCTTTTGCTCGAAGAAGAGGCATGGATGGTTCCAGAACCCGAAACGGCGGCTGCGCGGCCAGGGCCCGGAAGTGTATTCGAACGCGCCTTGGTGGCCTTTGCACTCGTGCTTTTCCGACGGCGTATGTGAGCGAGACCTGCGAGCGATTTACTCTGATTGCTGGAAGAGGTGGATACTCGAGGCTGTGAGGGGAAAGTGGCGTGAGCGTAACAGATAATGGACAACATGGCGAAGGGAGTTGAAAGAGTCAACAAGAGACCGCGGCCAATAGTGGGCAAATAAAACACAAAAGATAAAGGCACGCGACTGCCATCGCGTTTGAACGCTGTGACGATGAATGCCGGCCTAACTCCGGTGACCTACGTAAATCATAAGATGGTACTTACAGATGAACGTGAATGTTTTTCGTTGACAGTAGCAGAAGACGGCGATTCATCATATGTGGGTGAAGGGAAAAGCTCCCATGGGGTGATTTCCTCGACAGGTCCCGTCGATAGCGTAGAACGTAGAGGAACTGACACGGGCACAGGATGCAATTCCCATGGAGTAACCTCCTCCACGAGACCTGTGATTAGGGCTGAACGACCTGTCGGGCCTCGAACTGGATACAACTCCCATGGAGTGACGTCCGCCACCGTACCTGTCGTCAACGAGGGACGGGCATGAACGGATATGGGGGAACTGCTGCCTCCAAGCTGCGCTGAAGGCTCGGCATCGGGGTCAGGAACGGGAAATAACTCCCAAGGTGTGACTTCTTCTCTCGTTCCGGTCGCGGTTGAGGGTCGGCTGTTAGCTTTGGGCTTCGGATGGGCACCAGGCAGGGAGGTAGTAGCGCGTGCTGGGTTGCGAAGCGGCCGTTGAGGGGTAACACCAGGAACTGGAGCCATGGTTCGATCTTGTGGCTGCGAAAGCACATAGGTCGAATGACGTTTCTTGAGCATCGGCGCAGATCCCATTGCATGAGATTGTCGATTGCTCCGAGACGATGACAAGGACTCCATGGAAGCTGTCCTGGGCCATAGCGGTGTGGTGTTCGACCTTGGAAAGGAAGGACGGGCATCCGTTGTAGATGCTAGGAGAGGTAGGGGTTTGTCAATGGGGGTGCCAGGTGGTTCAAGGAATGTCATGGTTGACCGAAAGACGTCAATTCAAGGAGAGGGGCTTCAGGAAATCAGTTGCTGGGCATCAATGCCAGTATGTTGACTCTTTTTTTCCGATGTGGATTGTACGCGAACAGAGCGAGCCTAGTTATTGCCAGTCCAAGTTGGACTGGGTTGTGTGACCAAGATAATGTTATTAGACAGCGCGTATGTAAAGGGTTTCAGTGTGGATACTCACTTCTTTAATAGTATCCGACTCGATGTCGAAGATGAGCGTTTAGTTGTGAAGTTGGCTGTATCCTTGCGGACGCGGCCTTGTGAGCATCGTTCCAGGTTCTTAGTATGTTGGTTGTGTGAGAAATTAGCCACGTTCAAAGTTGAGCCCCAACTTTCGTGGTTGTGGTTGTGGCTCATCACATGATGCTACTTTTCAGAGTCCGAATGTGACGATCTGTGACATTTCCCAAATGGGAACGCGCGTCGAACCATCGCGTCCAAGACGCGTCGCGGTAGTTTGACTTCAAAGTACTCGCGATATGTGCGAGGAGGTGTGAGTTATACCAAAATAGTATTATAGTGAGTTCTCAACACTCGGAGAATTTTGTATCAATGTCCAGATATATATATTCCTGCATTGACTGATGACAGAGATGTGGATTACAAAACCGGCCAGAACGACAGCTCCGGCTATGAGCGAGGGTGTAGGAGATAATTTTCAATGCTTTTATCTTGAGACCCGTCAGAAACTCTGGGACGGGTGCAGAAATTGGGCCAATAAAATGAATGATTAAAACATATTCATGCAACAAGTCATTGTAATTTTGTTTTCAAAAAAGGATTACAATCTTATTCGTTCAAAGACTGGTGGACAACGGTGAATGGAGCTTTTCCCATGGTTTCTGTGCGAGGTATTCATGAAGTAGTATGAAGTGTAACGCCTCCGACAGGCGTTACATTCGGACTCTGAAAATAGCGTCATGTGATGAGCCACAACCACAACCACGAAAGTTGGGGCTCAACTTTGAACGTGGCTATTTAGAGATTTGTCCTTCATCCCCATGTTCACAAGACAGGCACCGATCATGCAAATGTTTGATTTACCTTTTTCGTCAAATACTCCGCTCAATTCGCCTTTTCCAAATAATTGGAAGGCAACTATAGCCATCGAGAATAAAAGAATTGCCAACAGCTCAAGGACATGATGCGCAGTTGATGCACATACTGTAGATGTGAAGATCAAGTATCTACTATACAATATTCAAAGCCATCACGTATACCAAAGAAGCTTCTGACCAGCGTCCGTGTGGCGTGTGGAGTGGCGTCGGAGGTCATGGTAATGGATGCGAGGTCATTAGGTCCTCACGACCGAGCAAGTCCGAGACGAAACGAGTGCTCTCATCTCAAATGATAACGTCGCCGGGGGTTTATAGGTCCGCTTCAAGACCATATACCAAACCGAGGGCAACCTTGGCGGCAGCCTTTCTCCTCTCTTCTTCGTTCTCCATGCCCGAAATCTCAGCTTTCATCTGTTGTAGCGCGCTAAGAACTTTGGAAAGGTCAAAAGGCGCCATATCATAGGAATCTACCCCTTCCCCGATAACCCCCATATCAGATGGAGATCCTTCAAGGAACGAATCCATCGAGGCCCCTGGTGACAGCTTCGCCGTCGGCCTGGGCTCGTCATAGGAGAGTGGCATTGAGTCGACAGATCGTATTTGGGATTCATTCAACAGAGGTTTAGTCAATTTGCTGGCCCCAAATATGCGTGACGACGTGGCTAGGATCTCTTCTTTGGTTGGTAGATCATCATCTTCATCCTCATGCGCTTTCCCATCATCACTATCACCGAAATCGGAGACGGATCCCAAAGATCGATACAGATCACCAGCATGCGGAAGGGCAAGGCCCCCAGCGGATATGTCTGGTGTCGAGTGTCCCGACTTTTCCGTCGCCTCAAGAGTAGCAGCGGAAATAAAAACTGTAAAATCGTCATCGAAGCCAAGCACGCCCGTCCCCTCACTCGTCTCCGCTCTGGGTGTTTTGTCTCCGAAATCCAAATCCGTGGGTGACATGGAAATTGCACCAGAACTAGCGGCCGACTTCCAAGGGTCTTCTCGGAGCGATTCGTCCCGTTCAAACCAACGTGCGAGTTCCTGCATTTCATGCTTCATACTTCTAATACCGTCGGAAAGTTGGGTATTCGAAGTCACGACCATTTCTTCAGCAGTCAATAAGCTATTGTCTCGAGAGCTTTGAGCCCAATCTAATAGAGCTTGCTCCCGAGGTGGCTTGGTTTTTAAGGAAGTAGAATCTTTCGATCTAGCCTGCATAGATGGCCACATTATAGTGCTGAGTGCGTCTAAGACGCGAGGGAGTCCTGGAATTCCTGGAAGAATACGGTCAGGGTGTGGTTTGGAATTTTTCATGGAAAGTATCCACCTTCGGAGAATGCACGAGCCTCGTGAGCATCATGGGAATGATGAATAGAGGTTTCTCTCGTAGCATCGATGTACTCGAATCCCCGCGATGAAAGAAAAGCATCGATGTCGCTGTCGTCTTCGGGTTGATCCTCTGCCTCAGCTGATGAGGATAAGGACAAAGTTCCTGGGAGCATCCGTACTGCAAGACAGACTTCTGGCTCGTGGTCCGCCAGATCTTTCAAGATACGCTCTATATGGTGCTTATACGACTGAAGAAGCCTTCAGTGATCGGAACGAGTAATGCATAACGGAAGAACTGACAAACCTCTCCATGGGCCCAAACAAATATGACGGCCGGGATGTCTCGAACTTGGTGAGGACTCAATCCATGCATCGGATGAGCGGCAAAATGGACCAGTGCCGAGTAATATCTGTTAGTGATCGTCCAAGGAATCTTGATCAGTCCAGAAGAGGATCCTGTCAAACCGGATAAGGTGGAAGTTTCCTCTAAGAGTTCCGGGGGTACTGGCGCCGATGGTGATGTACTTCGATTTCGAATAACTATCAACGCGCGTTTCACAGGGGGTTAGGCGATGTGTTGAACCAAAATCAAGATGGGCAGGCGCACGATGGATGCAAGAAGTTGCCTGCTCTATTGAAGACGATAATACAAGTATCCTACAGGACAAGTTAGAAAGCGTCACGTCGATATCTTCGGAGTGCGCAGCCATGTTGAGCGCACTCAGTTGAGAGTCAAGACTATGGAGTGTGACCAGGTGACATGAAGTCTGCATATGTCACATCCCGTGATCTGTACATGTGTGACAATCTCTGGACGGGAGCGCAAGTTGCCAACAGTACTGGAAGTGATAAACTGCAAGGGAATTGGCAACAATATTGACAGCAGTATGAGTACAAGCAAGTGGGGAATCCGTAGTAATACAACAACGAAAGCAGTGTGAATACAAGTTCCTTGAGCATGAAAAAGGAAAAGGCTACATGAAATCAGATGATTACTTATTCGAACAATGTCCAAACATTGAATCAAACTGCGAATCCAACGACCTTGTGAAGAGGCTCCAACATAATCACAGGTTGTTCAGCAGGCGGTGCCGTCGTCGCAGGCGCGTCTAGCTCATCATCATCCTCGTCATCACTAACTGAACCTCGTCGCGGTTTAGCCAGGGGTCCAAACATGCTCAGGCGGCTGACATCAGACGTTGTTGGCTTGTACGACGGGTGGACTTTGAGGGACACCGCACACTCTTTCAGTTTGGTAACGAGCTCTGGATTTAACTCCAGGTTGAAGAGGTCGATAATATATCTGCGCACGGGCAGGCGGTATCGCTGTGTTGATATGATGTGGAATGCTCGGAAGAACATTGTATAAGAGGCGAAGATGGGGCGGTACTCAGGCCGGGATTTCATCCTGTGAATCAACGTAAATGAAGAAAAGATTGTGAAAACACGGAGCACGCACCGTGCTAACGATCGCGAAGCTGCATTCGCAATGACGGTATTCGCAAGATTCTGAATTGCTGTGATAACCTCAATCTCCGCTTCCGTGGTTGGGGGTACCAGTCGAGACTCCGCCTTATCCGTGACGTTGGGCGTCCAGGATGGTATCTGCCCTGGATTCAAGATACAGCTACTCGTGAAGTAAAAGTCACATACCCTGGTGAATGATTCAAAATCCACGGGTATACACAATCCGGTTGGTATGCCTAGCGGCGAGAGTGTCGCTTCCCAGTCATAATCGTCCAGGATTTCAGCGCCTTGCGAAGTTGAGGAGATAAGTCCTAAGACAAAGAAGCATGTACTAGTTTTCGATGTTGGTTGAATTCATTTCAGATAAGCTTTGATAGGTGCGCTCACCCTCGAATGGAAGGAACCGGCGATTTCTCTGCAATTGCTAGGACTGCTGGTATGATCTCCTCGTCCTCTAGGAATGGGAGTCCGCCTTCCGTTGCGCCCACGTTGCCCTGTTCGCGGTGTTAAGATGGTAGGGAAGTCGATGTTCGATGAAATCACATACCACCGCCCAGAGAATACTTTTCAGCTTCATAATCAACTCGGTATCCTCGCTCTCCTCGCCATGTTTCCGAATGAACTGTGAGAACTCCGTGAAATGACCCTTTTCTTGCAGGATCTGGCACCCAAGCTCCGTTTTTGCCATCTCGCCATAGAAGTGTGGCGGGACCGTGCCATCGAATGCCCTAACAGCCGGGTCAGCCTTCCTATTTTCATGAGGCGGAGGCAAAAAACTTTGACATACAGGTGGTCGTCGTCTTCGTCAGTGATGCTGTTGAAGACCTTGGCAAGGAACACTTCTACTTGAACTACGTAGTAGATGTTCCGTTCCTTGCAGGGCGTTAGCAGGTGGTGATCCAGCCAACGACAAGACTTACATTAAACCACATGTCCATCTCTCGATCGATATACCCCGCATCGTAGAGATACCGGAATCCCATCGGCGTCGACATGAATCTTTTCATTCCATTTCTGTGAGGAATTCTTCATAAGAAATGCATCGAAGTAGAACTTACTTGAGTAGAAGCGGGTGCCCGATCTCTCCAAGATGGTCCATCGTGGGCTGCATCTCGACCACAAGCTGCAATATATCCTTGTCTTCGCACACCTCTTCGAGAAAATGGACGGCGAGTTCGCAGACTTCCGTCGCTGGGTCATAAAGCTGGGTAAGAAGCAACCGTAGGGTCCATGCATTCGCACTTGCTGAGCCACGGATCAGATCCCCTAGATGCTGAGTGGCATATAGCCGGATGTGCTGCGGGACGGGTGTAAGGTGGTGGATGTCAGAATGAAAAGGAAGAGGAGGGCAGACCTTGTAGCTTGACGTGAGTGCCTTTGACAAGACTATCCTTGGATGACCATCACTAAAAAAATGTCAGTTTGTCCACCGCCAAGACGGAAAATGACAAACATGTTGTAATCGAGGTTTTCAATGATCCCTTTGATCAGGTCTTCCCGGCTCCGTAGCTCGCTCAAGTGATAGAAAGCGGTGAATACTTTGAACTTCTCCAATAGCCTGTAGTAGACAATGAGGACGAATCTTGATAACTCTGCCATTACATGACCACTCACTCGATGCCTTCTTTATATTTGCTCAGTGTTCCAAGCATCTCAAGATAACCATATGTCAACGTATCTGCAACGCGTTTTTTCGAGAACACCGGATCTGAATCGGGCACACCGTTGAACTGTATTGCACCCATGCCTTAACGATCCGATCAAAATGAAGAAGCATCCTCCACGTACGGGATCAAGCTGTGCAAAGCTTTTCACGATCTGTGTCAGAAACTGGTCCTCCGTCGCCAAGTACCTGACGCCATCCGGGCTGGCCATAAGAGTTGACAACAGGGAGCAGCCCAACCGTACCCATTTCGTGTTCGACTATTGAGTGTATCCTGGATCAGCATAGAAGTAGGTTTACAAATGGCAACGAACTTTAGTTCTGGGCATATCGGAGAACCTGTGGCTGAAGGGGTGGAAGAAAGACATAAGACGTCGGACGAACCGCGAGACTTTAATGGCTTCCTCCATCCGCTTCGGGTTGAGCAGTGGCCCCTCGACAAGCTCTTGTAAGGTTTCGAAATTCCATTTGGTGGAATCTTTCGTAAGCATTACCTGGGCCAAGAATGAGATGTATGAAGGGATCAACATCATGGAGATCTACTTGAGTCTCGAGGAGCCAGGACTGGAATTGTTTGTCGTCCATCTGCATGCTTAACTTCAGCTTTGCTTGTTCCACCTGGCGTTGGCCTCGTCGGACGGCATCCTCAACAGAATTGGCTCTATGAAAATGGTTGGCGACTCGGAAAAATGGTTTGCAAAAGGATCGCACCTCGGACGATTATTTTTCATAGCGCATGGCTGCAACCGTGCACGATTGCGATTAAAGCTGTCGATGGCAGACATGGCAGTGGTGCCGACTATTCGGTGCTCCCCATCACCATAGTCTGTTGCCATACTGAATACTTGAGGAATCGCCTACGCAAGATGTAACTGCTTAAATGGGCGAGATTCAATGAAACTTAGACCCTACCTGCATCTTGGCTGCAATAGAAAGTGGTAATACTCGATTTGCCATTTGTAAGACCTCGGCCATGAGTAATGTGGCCTTGCGAGAAAGATTTGAGCCGGTCGTCGACTCTTCCAGCATGGAGATAAGTGCCTGAAAAGGCCGATTTAGTTTGAAGTATAATATCCATCAAGTCTCTGAGACTCACATCGCACAGACCAGCATTCATGAATACTAATACCAGGAGGGCCAGGTAGTGATCGGTTAGAGTCACTGTCTGGTGTGAACGTTCCGTAGGTTCATGTTCGTGCCGATGCTCCGGTACATCTCTAGACTTGCGATACACTAAAAGTGTGAAGTTACAATTAATACTCGACGGCAGAGAGAAGGTACAGACTTGTGAGCCTGCGGCCATCAATGAAAGTTTGGTACCATTCTGGTGACTTGATGTTGAGAAGGTCGAAGAACATGTCCAAGATAATGTCCTATATGCCTGTGAGCAGGAAAAAAAGCTAGCAAAAACATAGACATACCCGAGTTTCCAGGGATGGTATTCGAAGAGTGTTGACCAAAGACCGGATAGCTCGCATGTCATCCATACAGAAGTACATAAGACCTAATAGGTGTCGAATGAATTTGAATAGATGCTTTAACTGGCGCACTGCTTACCGCTCCATGTACGTAACATCAAGTGCATGATCTTTGTACAGCCCCGCATACGGTCAGCGTGGTCAGGGCCCTTCCCATAAGCATCCGTCACAGCAGATAACGCGAGCTTCGCAACGGTAAATAAGGGGCATAACTTGTCATGAACAAGATGACACACCTCCAAATCCACACCAACGCGCAAATACACTCGAGTTCGTGGTGAATCCACAATGTGCAAAAATGTTGATGCCAATATGGGCATGAGTTCTACAGGCCCCTCTCCCAGGAGGTGTAGAAGAAGACCAATGCCACCCGTTCTTGAAACAAGGTCAATATCAATAAGCACTTCAAGATAATTGGACAGGTCAGAGATGTCCGTTTGTGCCTAGGGCTAAGATACACACATATTTCAGCGAGGGTTTGTATACATATTAGCCTGAATGGGTCCTCGGGCTGTTCTGCAATAGCAATAAGAGCCCGCATAATAGGTTCGGATAGAGGAACTACTCCTGTTCCCCCAGCTGCCGGAGAATCATCTCGGACGGTCCCAATTTCCACCATGGCTCGGATGAGTTTGACTGCTTGTTCCTTCTCGGCACTGTGCTTATTGTCGCGATTCAATGTCCTTCAAAGTTGGCTTCTTCAGTTTCGCATTCAACATCGTTGGAATATAGCAATCTCACTTGACGATATACCAGTCCAGCGACTGGTCATTGTCAAGAACCTTCACCGACTCGGAATCCACTAGCGTATGACGCAAGAGCCTGTACGCTGCTGCACGAGACTGCTTTGAATATTTGTCGCCAAGTACAGGAAGGACTCTTCAGTCAATGTGAGTAATGGTTAGGTATCTTGAGTCGAGAATGCTGCTTACGCGTTTAACACGTCTGTGACCTTCAATTCATAGCGAACACGTAGGTTTCGTCGAAGGATATCTATGAGCTTCGACATGACCTCGATCACTTGACGATCCGTTTCTCCAGAAGTCGACGTGGCAGAGGAAGAAGATGGCGCAGGACTCGTGAGATGGAATGACTTGCCTGCGGAGCGGGCAAGGGCCGCTAAGGCTGAAAGATGGGTGGTTGCGTTATGCAATGCCGTACGGAAGTCATCTGCACATGTGGCCATTCCATAAACAAGGGTATGCATGATAATTCACAGGTCGTACCTTTATCATCAGCATCCTTTGTTCTCTGGCTGGGAGGAGCAGGTTGGCCGGGGAATGCTTTGCGCTTTTGAGGAACGGTGCCATTAGTCTGCTTGGCTTTGTTCCTTGAAGACACTGGTTGGGGCTTGTCAATTAAACTGCAGGGCGAAAAAGACGGTGCAGGACGCACAAGATTCTATCCGTTTCATGATGGCATCGATCTTATTCTTCGCCATGTCAAGCTCGGACTCTACCTGTAATCGAAGAGAGTCCTGCACAGCCAGATATTAAATTTAGGCTTTCAGGACACCTGCGGACGTTACTCACTGCTAGTCGCATATTCAGGAGGTTCTCAGCGCCTTCCTTAATTCGATGCTCCAGAACAAGCTGGTTGTTGAGGACTTCTAGCTGTGCAAACGTTATTCCAGAATGAGGATCAGACTAAGCTGAATCTCAAGGGTACGGATATTCCGAACCTGTTCAGTTGGATCCTTTCCCTCGAGCTCGGTGAAAGTGAAGGCGGCATCGGAGACTTCGCCACCGGGAGACGAGCCATTGACAAGTGTAAACGAGGACGCCATCGTTCCTATGGAGGTGGTCCCAGGGGGAAGGAGATGAGCAGGCATGGGCGCCCAATAAACTCGGAACCTTTCGTAGGGCGCGTTGAACAGGAGGTCCTTGGAGGACCAGCAAGTTCGATCTTGTTCCCCAGAGAGTCGTATGTCCTGAGTATGAGCCTCGTGACCTCATCACAGTTTCAATGCGACGCGACTTTCGCACGCAGCAAATCGACCCTCCGTAACTCCGAGGCTCGCCAACCTGGATGTACTGCAGACAGGCTCATACTTACAAGCACGAAACATGTCCAATTCCCGGACACAATAATGGTGTTAATATACACACGGCAGAGCGGTTGAATCAATAATTCTGGCTGAAGATGAATGAAAATCCCACTCGATCAGTTAAAAAGATCGAGTAGTACGCTCAATTGCAAGTCATTCAAAATACAGGAACAGGCGATTAGCCAGCGGATGTCCTGACTTTGGGCCTCGCCGACAACGTATCTCCGTCAACTGCATGGTGATCATTGGTGTACTAACTATGATATTAATGCAACTTTTGAGTGTCGAGGACAGGATTCTACTCCGGGATTTCTTGACCAATCGGTAGGTTGCATTTCTGTCGAATGTCGACTCTAAGGAGAACAAAAACAGTATGTAGTGAGCACCTTCCGCACTGTCGCGATGCATGAAAGTTTCAATGAAAGCGCGATCCCGCGAAACGGTGCTGGTCTAAAACATGTGTGACATGTGTGACATGCCAGTCCTACAGTGACCTCGGGCAACGCCGAGCAACTGCATGATTAAGGTTTCAGCCACGCTCGCGAACACGGACACAATTACATAGTTTCGATATCGGGCTCGACAACTTCAAGACTTCAAGATGGGTAAGTGCTGCTCGTCGCCGCCGCAATCCAACATGCTGATCATCCCACAGTTCGCTACGCTGCCGCCGCCCTCGCCCTTAACCCCGAAAAAAGTCAGTCAATGCGATGCTCGTACTTTGGAATCGGAGTCTGACCGGTCTACAGCTTCCCGTGCCAGGGGAGAGTACCTCCGTACGCACTTCAAGAACATGCGTGAAGTTGCCGCTGCTCTCACAGGTAAACTTGGTCGGAAACCATCATGCGAAATCTCGAATGCTGAGCTTCGAATCAAGGCCTCAAACTCACAAAGGCATACTCCTACCTCAGCGATGTGAAGGACCACAAACGCGTAATCCCTTTCCGTCGTTTCGCTGGTGGTGTCGGACGGGCGAGTCAGGCGAAGGAGTTCAAGGCCACGCAAGGTTCGTTCAACTTTTCGTTGTTTCATGGCACATGTGTTTAGGTTCGCAAAACCAGGTCGTTGGCCCGAGAAGTCCGTCAAATTCATCCTGCGCCTCTTGAAAAACGCCGAATCGAATGCCGACGCAAAAAACATCGAGCTTGAAGACCTTTTCATCAAGAACATCGTTGTCCAACAGGCCCCGGTACGTCATCGACTTCCACTCCGATTGTTCTTAGCTTTATCTAAACAGCGTTCTCCTTAGAAAACCCGCCGCCGCACATACCGTGCCCACGGTCGCATCAACCCTTACCAGGGTCACCCCACACACGTCGAAATCATCCTTGCTGGGAGTGATGTTGAGGTCGAGAAGAGCACCGACAAAGTCACACGCCACCATTCCGAGCTGGCCGGCCTGAACCGAAGACAGGTGGCAAGGAGGCGGATTGAGGCTGCCCGGGCATAGAGCATTATCACTTTAGGTCACTGGTATGGGTTGTGGGAGGTTAGAATGGCGCGTTTTGACACCTTATGCACCTGCTTATGCATTATGCCATGTTTGATTACCTGCATCATGGTTTGCAACACGTCGATCCATGCGCGTCGTTGAAATTTTCAGTGAAGATATTTTTCTTTCCAGCAGGTGGACAGAAAATATGAGGCATATTGCATATGTTCATTTTGTACAGAAGCATAGTCTAAGTATGAAAGCATGGGTGGTGATCTGATAGGATCCATAATTTGAGCATAAAGACGAATATAACGAAAGCATAAAGATAAGCATAAAGATAGCACGAAGAGCAGAAAGAAACCAGAGCGTATATGATGAGGAGACAACGATGCGGAAGTGGGAGGTGGGAAGCAAAAGAATTGCGGAATAATTCATGACCTCCGCAAAAATGAGGGGATGCACTTCTTTGATTTGGTAGGGGGCGGTACTTGTGCTGTAACAGGTAGAGGAATTTCATGAAGAATAAAATTCCCTGGGACAGTTCCAGTGATCGTGTAATTCCAAGGCTCTGTCAGAGGGTTCAGTGCAGGCTCCTTGGGCTCGAGTCTCGCACTGGAGAGACGGTCGGTCGTTAGCATCCCTGAAAAGGAGATACTGGATTCACAGGTAATCACCTCAAGTCGTAAAAGTGGTCAGTGGTCTGATTGTCTTTGTCCTCAGGAAAATCCATAAGCATGTCATCGAGCCATGTATTGAACACATCGCTCTTGGGAAAATCGTATGGCATGAGGCAGCTCTCCAATGCTGCAGAATTCCCATTAGAATGGAATACGACGAGATTATTAATATATTCACCTTTTACGGTCTTCGTGATCACGCGATAGGAGCAGAGGTTGATGAGCGGCGTCTTCTTGCTGTCATCAGTGTTTCCGAACGCAGTGGCTACGACATCCAGAGCTGAAATCACATCGCGGATATGAGGGCCTACGCATTAAGAGTCAATGACCAGTTAGAAGGGGTAGCTGAAATGAAAGACTAACTCATCAGCGGCACAGTGGGTGCGATCGAGACAAGAGTCTCCCGATATGCTGAAAAGTTATCATGGCTCATGAACAAGCTCTGAAGCGTTCGATATTGGACCTTGCTGGAAGTACTGACGAGCTTTCGTGGTCGATGAGACGAATAGGCAAGAAGACCAGAATATATAACCCACCAATACAGTCCGCTTCATCCGACCAACTGCCATAGTTGCAAGTCCACTGATAATGAAGTTGGCACTGCTGTAATTTCGGACACGCACACAGCGCTAAGAGAATAAACGAACCGATGAGTAAATGCTCGCGATGAGGAGAAGCCGGTACTCACTACCGCAACGTCCAGCCAGAATTCAATTACTTGACAGCGTCTATCCGGTGTAACCTGGCTGATGACCGTATGTGTCACCCAGGAGCAGAGTGCGCGTTCGAAAGAGGCTATGCCTTTGATTATTTTGCTGGCTTTAGAATCCTCTTTCGTGTGCCAATACTTGATCGCGTCTTCGGGGTCAACCCGCTGGAACTGTGCTGAAATCTTGACAGTTAACTGGCGAGCCATTTCTTCCCTTCCCGCCCCTGTGTTGAACGACAGTAGTTGTTCGAGAGGTTTGACATTGGGGTCAATCGATATAACGAAGTTCGTAGGAGGTAAGGCCTCGACTCCGGGTGTTCTGCTGTATATGAACTGCAAATCTTCCCTCTTCCTCTGCTTTCTGAAGTCCGAATCCAGCCCTTCATCCCAGAGGTAATCCAGCGACTCAAAGATGGCAGTCATCATACCCTCAGGTAACTCGAACGCTAGACGTGTGACCGCAAAGTCCTGCAGAGGTTGCAGGACCTCGAAATCTGCATCCGGCTTCCAGTAGAGATCGAGCCACATCAGGATTGCCTTGCCTACCCGAATGTGAACGGATACGTGATTCTGCGTCCAGATGCGGAGCTGGGCGGCACTTAAGTCGTCGGGAGGTTTCTCGTCATATCGTTTGAGCAGTTCATGGAAGAAGAGCATCGGAGTAGCGAAGAAACGGAAACAGATGAAGAAGGTGGGGGAGAAGTCTGCATCAAGAACGCACTCCTTGGACGTCAAGATGCGAACGAGGGCAGTGAGGGATGCAGCCTTCATGACGCCGTTATGGTCTAAGCGAATAGCAACTGTATCTCCTGTGGGTAATGGCATGTCGACATCGATCTCCGGGGCGTAGGGGTCAGCGAGGTAGTAAATGGCGGATTGGCGGGGGAGATAAGGAACATCAGGCGCCCTTGTTTTCTCCTCCGTTGAAAATGATTCCTTGGGTGACGACGACAGGCAAGAGGTGTCCGAAGGATTCACAAGGGTGACGGAGGATTTAGTGCGGTGTGTGAAGAAGGAGATCTTGGACGAATTGGCGCCTCGACGTACGACATGTCGAATGATGCTCCCGCTGCATCTTCTTTTCTTTTTCTTCTCCGCCAAATCATCGCAACTGCTAGTATATTCCTCGTGCGAAGTGGAAGAGGGCTCTGACATGGATTCTGTGTCGCTGTTGTTCAGCATTTCATCCACCATCCTAACCAGAGGCGCGAATTGCTCGTGGACAATCACAGAAGGACCATATTGCTTATTGGGAAGCGCCGGGAGAGGTTTGTCTTCGATGTTATCAGTGACAACATCTTCCGCGATTTTTAGGAAGGAGCGCAAGCTCGCAATTGTAATTTCCACTAACTCGATAGCCGATGCAACCTTCACCGTTTTCTTCTGTCCACAAGCCGCGACAAGCGATCGTTTAGTGACCTCTGATTGGAACATGTCGACCAAGTAAATAACTCTGCACTGCGCGACTTCGTACGAAGGGTGCCGGCGAACCATCAATGGGAGATCATCCATAGAGCGGATAACCGTCCGGACGCATCCCGAGAAAATTTGCGCTGAAGTGCCGATGGATATTGTGTCGCCGGCCTTCTTCAGGCCGCGCAAGACTCTAGCAGCCGCTAAGACTGAAGGGAAGGAGAGTTCGAGAGAAAACCTAGGAATAGCTGCCTCAAAAATACCCGAAGAAGAGGGTGCTGGATGATTGCTGTGGACGCTCTCCGTCTTCACTGTTACTGCGTCGCCTTTCGGTTTATTTTTCTTGATTTTAGATGCGCACTTTCCATTGGGAGCTGGGAGCGGGGGGGCTCGACCACTGATGGCGCTAAGACTAGGGGCTGACATATTGGGAGCTGAGATGGGGGCAGGGATTTTGGCGCTGTGCGTCGGTTGACTGGTTGATATAGGCCTCGGGCAAAGCGCCGAATGTGGCTTCAAAAAATATGGCCAGATAAGATTCCATTGTTCTTGAGAACTCCGCCTTTCTAGAGCTTGGCCATTCTGCTGGTTAAACAAGACATTCACGCGACCCTTATTCGACCGTTCGTTTGACGGTCGAGGAGGGCATCTGAGCACAAATCCTTGGGTGATCCCTTTGCCAGATTCAGGGGCCTCCGGTTGGGCCTTCCGCGTGTCTAGCCTAAGTAATCGATTCCACGATTGCTGCTGGTCTCAAGCAAAGCTCAACCTTGAACACTAAACAGAATGAAAGGAAGTCAGATTTAGAGAGCATCAATGAATCAGGCTCAGAGTTGCATTACATGCTTCGGTACGCGAATAACGCGTAAAAATCCATCGGTATGTGCCCTGATGATAATTTCTGTTTTTTTTTGTGCAATCTCTGGCAAGGCGCTGGGCTTTGTGGTTGGTTCAGGTGGTGGTGAACGCTTCCGAAGGAAGACAGCGATCGAGAGGCTGTGCTCGGCAAGGGGAGCACGTGGACCGTCGTAACTTATCAACTCACGCTGTGTCTGGCGCCCAAGGGTCAGACTGTATTATACACCCGAATACCTGCTGTCCGCAGCCCACACGTCCTTGTCGCATTCTCTGCTAGCTCAAGGAACGCACCTCGACGGCCTCTGGACTTCATGGCCAGTTCTAGCAGGTATGTTGCTCAATCTCTTTTTGATCATCGTGCGCTCACAGTTTTATCAGAATGAATGATCCTGAGCGGGCCATTAGAGTCACCTGTGAGTCCTACAGCTCACAATATACACACACATGCATATGTCTAACAATGAACAGTATTTGGGGCTCAAGGGCTCGTGAAGCGGGAGTTGCTGAGTCTTCCTGATCCTTTCGCTGTTCTTACTGTGGATGGCGAACAAACCTGCACCACCGCCATCGTGAAAAAGTCACTGAGTCCAACATGGGAGGAGCACTTTGATATGTGAGCAAGACAGACTGAAGCCGCCCACAACTACTGAGAATCGGGATTGTTGCTTTCAGTACCGTTCGTCAGTCATCGATGATCGCAATACAAGTGTTTGATCACAAAAAGTTCAAGAAACGAGACCAAGGTCCGTCGTTTGTACTCTGGGCTGTGCCATGAATCATAGTCTAATGCGATTCGCCCCCTCCTTCGCAAAGGGTTCTTGGGTGTGCTCAATATTCCAGCCCCGGAGGCCATCGCATATGCCGCAAATAACCCTGGCACACGTTTGTCATTGGAGTTCATCGTCGGAACAGATCTCTCATGAACATCTCTAGATGCGATAACTAAGGACCTTACAATGTCTAGCAATAACCTTCCCGTTTATGGGAAGCTGACTTTCGCTTTCTCATCAACATCTCAACCTGTTCCGTCAGCGTCGACCTCGATGGAACATGCTTCACAGCACTCCGATTATCAGAACCGCCCTGGAGGCTACAACCATGGGAGACCAGCGCAATCGCATCCACTTGCTCATGACGAGGAACACACAAGACCCTCACAAGCAACCCTTGCGCCGCCCGCTCTTCGAACATCAACGAGTCACACGTCCTTAAGTGCTTCGCCCCGATTCTCAACGATGGAACCCGTTGCCCGTCCTGCAACAGCTGTAGCCGCCACCAGGGGACGTATGACTGACGATGAGGCCGGTGTTCCTTTGCCTCCTGGCTGGGAACGCCGAGTTGATCAACAGAACCGGACGTATTATGTTGATCATAACACACGCACAACGACGTGGCAACGTCCCCAAATCCAACATCAGACAGGACCGCCCCCTACTCGGCCCACATCCCAGACTCAGGTCCCAGCTCGGGCTGTCAGTGCTTCAGCGAGTTCAGTAACTAGCCCAGTCAGTCCCATCACTGCTCCTGCCCATGATACCACAACCGGCGCCTATGCGGATGTGCCACTTCCGTTGGGTTGGGAGGAACGTCGTACACCAGAAGGACGGCCATACTTTGTCGACCACCATACCCGCACAACGACATGGACGGATCCACGCCGTGCTACTCAACCGGTGCCGGTAGCCCTTCCTAGGCCTGCTACAAACCCAAATCTTGGACCTCTGCCATCTGGTTGGGAGATGAGATTAACGTCAACCGGGCGCGTCTACTTCGTAGACCACAATACACGTACGACTTCTTGGGACGATCCTCGACTACCCGGTCACGTTGACGATAATGCTCCGCAATACAAGCGTGATTACAGGCGGAAAGTCGTCTACTTCAGGAGTCAGCCAAAGATGCGGGTCACGGCTGGCAAATGTGAAATCAAAATTCGTCGGACCCGAGTTTTGGAAGACAGTTATGGTGCTATCATGGCCAAAACTGGTGAAGACCTTAGGAGAAGACTTATGGTCAGCTTTGAGGGCGAGGATGGGTTGGACTATGGTGGCGTTTCAAGGTATGTGGGGCCAATAAATGTTCTCTCGATCAATCTTATCATTCACCAGAGAGTGGTTCTTCCTGCTCTCGCATGAGATCTTCAATCCAAGTTATGGATTGTTCGAATATTCCACACACGACAACTACACTCTCCAGATCAATCCCGCTTCCGGTATAAACCCAGACCACCTGAGTTACTTCAAGTTCATTGGAAGATGTCTCGGTCTTGCAATTTTCCACCGACGGTTCCTTGATGCGTACTTCGTTCCCAGCTTCTACAAGATGATCCTCGGGAAGCACATGTCTTTGGCTGATCTAGAAAGTGTGGACAGTGATCTGCATCGTTCCTTGGTTTGGATGTTGTAAGTCGTTTTGTGGCCTGACTTCACGAGTCGGAAGGTTAACATCATTCTAGAGAGAATGACATCACGGATGTTCTCGATGAGACATTCACTGTAACCGAAGAGCGATTCGGTGAACATGTAACCATCGAGCTCAAATCAGGAGGAGAGGATATCGCAGTAACAGAAGAAAACAAGAAAGACTATGTCGACACGGTCGTCGCCTACCGTATTTCTAAACGTGTCAAGGAACAGTTCGACGCATTTATGTCGGGATTATTGGAACTTATACCCAGCGACCTCATTGGCGTATTCGACGAAAGAGAACTTGAGCTTCTCATTGGCGGCATGTCAGAGATCGACATGTGTGTATCCTCCCTACTTCTAGAAATTGTCCGCTGATTATGAATGGTCTCACAGGGACGATTGGACGAAATTTACTGACTACCGTGGTTATGAAAAGACAGATCAAGTCATTGAGTGGTTCTGGCAATGCATTCGCTCCTGGCCAGCCGAACGGAAATCACGACTATTACAGTTTACTACGGGGACTTCGCGCGTACCTGTGAATGGTTTCAAAGATCTTCAGGGATCTGATGGTCCTCGTCGCTTTACGATTGAGAAATCGGGTGATCCGCATGGGCTTCCTCGAAGCCACACCTGCTTCAACCGGCTAGATCTACCACCATACCAAGATTACGAAAGTCTAGAAACGAAACTTATATATGCGATTGAGTAAGTACATCAGTGCTTTCATCTCATCGCCTCCCACTGATGTTTGCATGTCTTTGCAGGGAGACGGAAGGCTTCGGACAAGAATGAAATTGCAATGTTTCCATGATCATTGACGTATACGTCGCGTTTTGGTTTTGTATTATTCACGTACCTCCAGATTCCCTGTACAGTTAGCTTCAGATTTTCTAATTTAATGATGAGGCCATTCTGCCTGCTCCTTCGACACAGGTCCCAGCGATTGACCCAACCAAGCCTTGCATTTCCCAGTACATATCTTTCCAGCTCGTTGGATTCGTACGTAGAAGTAAATCATGCCGACTTTCTCAACCCAAGCAACAGCCTGCAGATTTTTTTCTATGGGGAGATAATAAACTAAGATAGCCTATGTAAGTTACATATGTATGTACTGTACTCTTCAAAAGTGTCTCTGCCGTAATACGAGGTTGGCCAATGTTTAACCTACGAGTGCTGGGATTTCGGATGCTAGATCTGGCCGAAGCAAATGTAGCTCGTCGGCTTAAGAGCTTAGATCCGGGTGCAACGAGAAATATGCATCACGGGCAGCATTGAATGCACTGTTAACGGAAGCAGGGGAAGATATATCATTCCAGTTGGATCCGCTGACGACGACAGTTTGGCTGCCAGTGTTATGGCCGCTAAAGCCAAAATCATGGCTGCTGAGCGAACCGTCTGACTCGAGGAGGCTTCCGAAATGGCTGGCAATATTGCGATCATAGCCAACCTGATGACCGGAATTGCGTCGCAGGTCATGGCTGAAACCACCAAGGCTGCTGTGGAATTGTTCAAAGATAATGGTTTGAGTCTCGACTTCGCAAATCTGCTCAGTAACAATCCTGGAATCACGCAACACTGTTAGAAAGACTACAAAAGGAGATTTGACTTGCGAATACCTCTTGGCCATCTCTTGCAGGACGACGAGACGCTGCTGGATGATCTCGATCTGCTGAGTGTGGCAGACGAGTTGTTGATCATGTTCGACGATGGTCTGGCTGAAGTGAGAACCATCGAAGTTGTCAACGCCATAGAAATTGTCGAAGTTGCTCAAAGAGGCATGCCCGCCCCAGTTGTTGAAAGAGTGGGAGTCAGTCCGAAGTGCTGATAAGTCCCCAAATGAGTCGTCGAGTTAAAGAAAAATGATGAGAAATACACTGACCCAGCCCTCTGTTAACGGGAAGGGGCTTGGAAGTGGCGCCCGCGGCAAGGGTAGAGACCAGAAGGATAGAAGAAACAATTTTGGAGAACATATTGAGAGGAAGAACTTGAAGCGAACGTCGGCTGAAACGGTCAGCTTGGGTTACGCGTCCCAGAAAAAATACCTATGTACCTGGGACATAAAAGGAACGAAGAAGTAGGCAACCTGGCCAAGGAGCGAATGAACTGAAGTAAGCTTTGAGAGAAAGAACGAAGTGAAGAACTTCTCTTCAGATAGCAACCATTTTATAGCATTGGTGTTGAGAATAGAGTATAAATAGAACACAGTGCATCGTGAAGATATCAATGGAAGAGCTCTATATGTTGACGCCCATTGTCAAAATTCTCTTGATGTGATCTCTTTTGCAGAGTTATTCTTAGGATTTGGCCCGAGATATCCGAGTGAGCCTCCCCAGGTCTTCAACTTGGCCCGCGCTAATTTGATTCAATGTCTTCCATGGAAATATCGCATCTCAAGAGATGGTTACAACAAGGTCCGAGTGTACGAGAGAATGGTGTTCCAGTGGTCTACATGCAAGACCTTGTATTGTGAGCTTGTTAAATAACAGTTGTCGAATGCCACGCATCTATCAATAATGAAGGTGATTAACACATAGACTCACAGCATGAAGGTATCAATATTCAATCTGTCAGGAGCCAGCCTCTACATTGTCCTTTGTACATCAAATTCCGCTGCTATAACTTAGCAACTTCAAGATACTCATCTGACCGCTCACGTTGGCTGAGAATATTGATGGTTTCGACAGATGGTAACCGGTTCCTGTATTGTAGGTCAGAAGGGCAAACCTGGTGAAATTCTGCCGGAGGGCACAAGATGTCCAAAGATGTGTTAGTACTTCACTGAAGATCCTCGAAACATTTTGTTCCATTTGGATTCCATGGTCATGCCAAACAACCAGTAATCAACCATTTGCACCAGATCTACAACATAACCATGCCATAACCGAATCCATTAGAATGACCGTCGACAACGCGAGTGCCGCGCTGCTGAGCAGCGTGGAGGGGGAGATATCATTCTTTCGGTCAATCATGCGCGCAAGGCCGGTCGGGATACATCGTCATTTCCATGTCCTCGCCATCCAAAATTCAATATTCAAAGATACAGGGCGTCTCATCCCTAGAGATGCCATCTGGGACAAACTGAGGAGCTGTTACGACATGGATGCCCTCGAAGCCATTGTGAGGGGTGTTACTTTCAGATCAACTTGGTGAATTTAACCCGTTCCGCAGGATTTGGAAGCTTCAGGGTATGAGTCTCCCCACTCAATACATTCGCCCTCACCATCCGCAAATCTATCTGGACACCCTTACTTTCGCGACGAATTCTCCCTCCCGTTCGATGATTCCTTCGAGGCACTAATATCGCAGCGTCGCATACGCGCAACAACTTCGCCCGCTTCATCTCCCGCACCCTCTCCTGTGGCACCCAGCAAGTCGCGTGGAGGGAAAAAGCGCGGTCGAACAAAGCTAAGTTTGGCAGGACTTGTGGGTGGGGATAGCGACAGCAGCGCGTTGACACAGGAGAGTGGCGACGAAGATGATATGGGAACGTCGAGACGAAGTGTGGTAACAGCTACTGATGCTGGCACAGACCACGGGGAGGATGAGGATGTCGAAATGCATGAACCATCTCAAGGTATGACCATCTTTGCAGTGCACTCAGGACACTGTGTAATGCTTCATTCTCATGCAGCACCTTCCGTATCGCCGAAACCGACGAGAAACAGGGGTAAAACGGCTAAAAAGCCAGTGGGGCGGCCACGGACAACAGCAGCTACGAGTACAACGCGTCCGACCAAGAAGAGGAAACGATGACAATCATTTTGTATTTCCACATTTATGACCTGTCTCGTCCATCTCTGTGCTTTGCTAGCTACTATATATTGTACAGTACACATCACCCTTTCGAAGTATCCATGTCCACATCCTTGCTCTGATTTGCAGCTGTCCTATTTTGGCGCCTCTCAGTCAAGAAGGCTTCTATCTGAGCTTTGAGCTCAAGTTCTGTAACACATGTGAATAGTGTCCCAAGGAGTCACTGATAAAATTTCTCACCTGGAATAACATCTTCTATCTTGAGTGGTGATCGATTGAAGGGATCAGTTGTATCTGATAGAAGGTGCGATTTGATAGTGGAACGGTCGAGGATTGCCTTTGAAGAAGGAAGTCGAACAGGGTCACGCATTACAGTTGCCATGAGTGGGTCTAGACGGGAAGTAAGCACCTGCCTCAAAAGAAAGAAAAAGTACACATTACCCAGGAATTCATCCGGTACTTCTCCCAGATCTTCCTCTTCCTCTTCCATAAGTGTCTTGGCTTCTTCGACCTTTGCAACGAAGATTCGCAGTTGCTCAATCTCCGTTTCACTCTTCAGGTTTCTTCGAAGCGCGACATCCGCTGCACGGTCAAAGAGCCCCTTGGTGTAACTCCGTCCATCACCTGCCACGGCTTTGATAAATTCCGGCTGGTCGCTCAGATTCAAGAACACCTGGAGAATGTCACTCAAAAGCGTCTTCGGGTTGAACTTTAGCTTCTCGGGCTCCCTGACTTTCAACTCCTGGTACTTGGGTCCGACAAGCGCAACCAGATTGTAGTCAAGCATCGCGGCTAATCGATGGACAATTTCAGGCATCATGAAGGGCGCCTTGGTTTCAGCGGTGAAGATCTTCAGCAATTCCACCGTCGACCTGCAAAGTGTTGTGTACCCAGACGCATGCCGCTCCAGAGATCGCAGAGTGCCTTCGCGCTCGCGTCGATACTCTTGTGTTCTGGCATTCCATGCCGCCCGGTCGTCCATTTCCACCTGGATTGTATGGATCTGTGTGAGTTCGCTGAGCGATTCGTCCATAAGGTAGGTGACATCGTTGATCATGAGGTTGACGAAACGGACGAATTTGTCAACGTTTCTGAGCGTTGATCATGAGATGGGGTGAGGAAAAACATTCAAGGAAGACATACTTTGCTTCTGCGTTCAGGGCTTCCCTGTGCGTTGGGTTGTCCCAGACGACCTTGAGTATATACGAGATGTTGCGCCTACGCTCGTAATTTTAATTTCAAATGGACAGTACGCTTTATTCATATCAACTAACCGCGCATCTGGGACGGCGGAGGATCAGAAATAGTAAGCAGAAACAAACTTTGAGCTTACTGAATTTGTCATAGAACTGTGAACTTGCACCCGTCTGTTCCACCTCTGGTTCCAGAAACGGTAAGCATCGATGCTAATGTGTATTCAGGTAGCCTCACCAATGTAAAAGTGCATCAATGCAGGCATGAGATGCTTCAACGCCATCGGATGCGTATTCAGAAGATTTCCCAGGATGCCATTTCGTTCCCGTCCGTAGCCCCAAATGCTCATGAACAAAACCTACCAAATGTAAGTTTCCATGACACTGTCACCAGATATGATTAAACCTACATCGTTGATCTTCGATTTCAAGAAGGGATTCTTGATATACCAAGTTGAATTCAAGAAGGTCAGTACAAAAGTCATGAGCTCAATTTTCCCAGAAAGCTCGAACTTGTCGGGAGCCGACCTGTTGGTAAGCGTTAGGGGAAGCATCCATCTCCAAAGACACCATCAAAACTCACTGGACAACGAAGAAGAGATAATCAACAATATCTTCGAGGATGTACTCCGGCAGCACACGGAATGCCATCGGTACTTCTTGCGGAAGAGGTATCCTATGCAATATTTATGAGACGAGCAGCATGGAAAGCGGAAAGTAGTACAGACTGAACAGGTGGGTTTGGGTGTTTCTTCTTGGGATCGACCTGCCGAATGAGCCAGGTGGAGAGGAAGTTGGTGAAACCAATTGAGCGGAATACAAATTCCGGGTCTAGTAATTGGGCCTCGAATGACAGCTGGCGCATTCGGATTTTGGATTGTTCGGTCTGTCCGGATGCAGTATTATTTACTGAGGCTATGTGATGCAAAGGAGTGAAACGGACCTTCACTTGGTTGATGGCTGCCTCGATGCGGGCTTGCATTGGGCTCTAAAATGAAATTAAAACCCATATCTGAACCAATCAATTGAAAGCGGTTACCCCCATCCACGATCCGTCACCGTTGATCATATCCAAGTGCCGTTGCATGTCCTCAATGTGTTTAGCAAGGTCATTATAAGTCTGGATGGTGCGAAGGTCGCCATAGTGGCTCATCGCAATCGTGAGGTAGAAAATATTGGAGATAAAATTGGGCTCCGCCGCTGTTGGGGTTGTGAGTTTCTATCTACATTCCAACGTTGATGAGCCATGTACGAACCGCTTGGGTCTTTGTTCGCCTCATCCCATGCTGCCGCTTCCTCACTCGTAGCCTTGATGCGAGTCTCCTCTTTTAAGTCTATCCGTGAACAGTGAGAATAGAACAAGGGGTCGATGCGGTCCATCTGATGTTATCAAGTGAGCTCGTTGTGCCACAAAGGGCTTTAAAAACTGGTACCTTAGTGTAATTGGCATCCATGAAAGGCTCAGCGAATCGTAGAAGAACAGACTGCAGGTTGACCATGAAGCTGTCCGATGCAACCGTATCTGGCTCGACCTAACACACCACATACGAGATAAAGAACTCCATAACAACGCTTGAATTGTGGAACGCACCTGCATACCGGCGCGCTTGACATTGAGAGTTATCACGCGGGCGAAATATTGCAGCACTGCTTCACGCGACTCCGGGGATGCCCTGACTAGGGTGTTGAAGATCTGAAACAGCGACGCCTGACGAGCACTTTAATACCGAGGGCGGTCTACGGAGATGAGAGATGTGACGCACCTGCAAACTCTTCATCGTTCCTCGCAAGCTCGCAAAAGAGGATTCAATATCATCTCTGCTCCGCTTTTCCGGATCCGAGAAATACGCTTGTGACAAAGAGGGCTAATCCCCAACTTCTGCATAAGCCTCGCCTGAGTTGAGAATAAGGACCAACATACCCATTCTCTCATGAAGACGCCAAGCCGACAAAGTGGCCCGAGTAGCGAGACCCTTTCAAACGTCGGCGCCGTTGCATTCGGTGGATTCCACTCTTCCATTCGCGTAATCATCATCGCAATACTCTTGACCGACACCAGCATCTCCAGTCCTCCGATCACACCCCGCCAGCTTGAGTCCCCACCACCTAGACCTTCGGGCCGAAAGAGGGATTCGTGGAACAGGAGTTCGCGGACAACGGGCCCGAGGATGCCGTCGATTTCGTTGTCTGGCTCAAAGCGCTGTGCGAGATCTTGCAGGAACTGCTCGATGTCGGAAGGGGTGAGGGTGTTGAGTGATGCAGTGGGGGTTGAGAATAGCGGTGCAGAGAGGAGCGAAAGGGAAAGGAGGGGGGCGACGAGCTCAGGCGGCCCGAGAGGGCGTCTGATAGTTCGATCATTGGTAAACAACTTGCACAAGGAAAGGGGGGACATACCCTGAGGGTTGGGGGAACATTTCAGGTTCTTGGAGGGTGAGGCCAGTATAGCTTATCACGAGTTCGCGTATTTTCTCTAGCTTTGTCAAAGCAGTTTGGGTGTCAAGAGGAGTGTATCCCTATTAAATTCAGGTGAGGTTATGCAGACTCGGGACGCAGGTATGTCTGTACCTTTTTAATCAGGGCAGATCTTGTATAGTTGATGCGTTTCCAGCATCCAACTAGATACTCGAATGTTGTCTGGTTGGCAGGAAGAGATACAAGAACCGGAAGATACTCTAAGTCATCGCTACATATACTTCAATATTTAGTCAAGACGATAAAGAGTGGACTCACGACATGCCCTGCGGATCGAGCTCAAGCCTAGATATTAAGAGTCGGTCGGCAAGGTCGGCCGTCAGGCGGGCATCCTCTAACAATCCAGTCTCGTGAGCGGCTGAAGTGGAGGCATCGATATTAATAACCTACCCAATCCATCGGACTCCAGTTCCATGGCCAAGTGTTTGAGCCACACCGTCTCAAAGGCACTGCTCTCAGCGACGGATTTCTATGGCACAGGTCGGTTATTACGGAAGAAATATATCATGGAGAAGTCCGTACATCCAAGGTGACCTTGAAGACATATCCAACACTTTCATGTTCCCAAGCATCGAGATCTAGCTTCGCAACCATCCTCTTCTTCGCTGGTGGCGTAGGAGGAGGCACTGTAGGTTGCTGAATGGTCCGTTTCGATGATGGTGGAATGGGTTTCGGTGCAACAGGTTTAGGCTGGGGAGGCGGGGTACTAGTCGATGCGATAGGTGTGGATCTTCCGGATACATCTGCGCTCTGTAGTTTCGCCAGTCGCTTGAGACGAATCTGTTGTGCACAAGTCGGTAATTAGCATGCATTAGGACCTATGAAACACTGAATGATCGAGGTAGCGTACGCGCTCAGCATCGTCCTGGGGGGTGCTTGGATTCTCGCTCATGTCAGTCGTCTATGCTCTATGGGAAGAATAAGGATCAGGTTTCGTGAGTGGCAGTTCGTTACAAGTTTCCGTTCTTGGAGGACCAAGGTCAAGTTTAGTGAGCACGTGGCGCACGACCTTGGTCCGCTTCCCGACAATTTACATACAGTAGTCCACCACTCACCGCGATGTTCCTCGGCCAAATGCTGCTTGTCCGGCCATGTATGGCGTCTCCAGCCTCTATCATGCAACGCCTGTTCTCGACGACGTCCGTTTCCCAGGCCGGTTACAAGATGAAGTCTCATTCGGGTGCAAAAAAACGGTGGCGATCCCTGGCATCGGGCAGCGATTTCAAACGCGTCAGTAGTTCTTCGAGCACATTGTAACCCCACTAATCAACTGAATATGTGGAATTTTACCACCACAGGGGAAAGCTTTCCATTCACATTTGAACGTCTCGAAGAGCTCTGGAAGAATCAACAGACTTGGACAAACTGCATATGCAACCCCCACACAGGCAGTCAAGCTGAAGAAAAAGCTCTTGCCTTATGGCTCGAATTGATAGCTTTAGCTGTGGGTACTTTGGAATGGGTGAGATTTACTTCATCGGAATCTTCTGTGTGCTAAACATGCGCCTTGACAGGAGGACATGTATCAAATTTGTAGTACAAACATCTTAATCGAACAAGTGGCTATCCTCCATGCGACAGACAGCCACAGCAGCCCTACATCCTTCAATGAGGCCTGGTCTTGCTCACGCCACCATTGAAAAATGCTCGAATGTCCTTTTGCTTTGGATCATATGCTGCATTGCCAATTCCCCCTTTCTGACGAACCTTGAGAAGGAACTTGAGGCAAGACCAATTATTCGAAGATGACCTCAGCTCACCAGACCATCGAGATGTTGACACGAATTGTGCTTCACAACTTGGACGTGCACAAAACCATCATCGGTCTCTTCTTCTTGTTCATGCTATTCATCGTTATCTCAGGATCATGCAAACATTTCGGAAGACAGACATTTTACCTTGGCATGAACGGCGACCAACGTCCAACCTGTATTCGTCAATCCTCGATATTCTCGGGGGTGCAGTCCATCCTGGATACTTGCGGTTCTTCGCAGTAACGAAGCAACCAGTTCTCCGATGAATATGCCATGACTGATGAATGCAACATGTATATCGTCTGCCTTTTCTCTCGCTGCCTTTCGAACATACGGAAGGACGACTTCCTGTACAACCTGTTCCGCCCGCTTTGCGACGTCGTTCAAGCTCTCGCCTTCAGGATATTGTTCGTGTCGACCACGCATAGCTGGGTACTTGCCACGGGTTATGTGATCCTCAAGTGACACGCCTGGCTCTCTTCGTACGTCGTACCGCTGGCCCTCACCCTGCCCAAAATGCTGTTCACGGAGGAGCAAAGACGTGGTGAGTGGTGGTTTAGGATGAGATTGCACGTTCCAGAGAGCTTCGGCAGTGGTAAAGGCACGCTTTAGGGGAGAAGAATGAATGGCTGTTAGCCTAGTGTCCGCGAAGGAGATGGCCAGCGCTTCCGCTTGCTGCCAGGCCGGGAATCGGCGTCAGCCACCTCGTGAAACCCAGGCTAGTGCTAACCTTCTTTCCTAAGGGGAAGTAGTTAAGTCACGGAGAGTCTTGTTCAGCCTTTTAGTTACCATGATTTGACAACGGTGAATCCTTCCAAC
Source organism: Hypsizygus marmoreus (assembly GCA_013433165.1). Classification (NCBI taxonomy): domain Eukaryota; kingdom Fungi; phylum Basidiomycota; class Agaricomycetes; order Agaricales; family Lyophyllaceae; genus Hypsizygus; species Hypsizygus marmoreus. The sequence goes on along the minus strand of CM024090.1, from coordinate 1,842,527 downwards.
CAGCCCAGACGGAATGCTACAGGGAACCTTCGATTCACGATGCTTGAAACTACGAGTCAGAGTTGCGAAGGCAAACATACCAGATTGTCAATGGATTCTCCATGCCTAATCTGTTCGTTGAAATTCATTACTTTATCCGGACTCGCGCTGAAGATGCTCACAAAGGTGAATTTGACAGTTACATGGCTCGAGTCCGAGTCCGAGGTCGCGTCTGTCATGGGAGGGAACAGGGGGGTTTATCAGCACGTGCTGACATGATCGAGTGTGTGAATGTTCCACGAATGTTCGGGCCGCTTTGCAAGCACTCACTGCCACCTTGTGCACTGTACGCGTGTCCTGCGGTGGCCGCGTAATCCATCTTTCTACTATATCAATCACACTCACTTGTTCTGCTACACCCATCTATAACACCCATTCACTCATGGATTCATTCAACAACAACTCCCAGCTTCTCAACATCGGGAAACAATGTTCCCATCCCTCATGCCTATTGATCGACTTCTTGCCGTTCAAATGCCAGCACTGTGAAGACTCGTTTTGCCAGGAACACTTTATGGTGACTGCGCACAAGTGCCCCAAGTATG